>VXAX01003401.1:327759-733177 GCA_013399835.1 Leptocoma aspasia
CCCGCCCCGCCGGTGCGCCGGGCCGCCGCAGGTGGTTCCCTTCCCCAGCCCGGTGGGAAAGTTTGAGCCTGTTTTTTAAGAGCGACAATCATGAACGTGTAATGACCTCCTGGAAGGTGAGGGTGGGGGTAACGTTTTTTTTTTTTTTCTCTNCTAACGGGAGTGGACAAATAGGGATGAAGTGGGGAGAAATGGAATTGAAGTGGCGGGAGACCTGCGGGGCATATAATGAAAGCTGGAAGCAGTGCGGAGCTAGTGCAAGAGCAGCGGGTGTCTGCCCGTCCTTTCCCCTCGTCTAGTTAGACACGCACCTTTCCCTTTCCCCACCTGTTCTTCATTGCGCAAATATTAAACCTAATCGAATTCATCCAAACGACGGAAACCCTTCTGCGCAAGCAGTTTTCCCTCCCCAGAGCCGCAGCCCCTTCGCGGAAGGGCTGGCCGGCTCGGTGTGAAGGGAGCCACCTCGGCCCTTCGGGGTGCCACATCTCCGCGGCGCGCCGGGAACGCGCCGCTCGCTACCCCGGGCTCGCCGGTCGGTGAGAAACCGAGAACGCCCGGGCAAGTGCTTTGGGTGGAGTTGCGTTCGGGGCAAAGGTGTTGGCACCAAAGGCAGGTCTCAGAGGTATTTAAGGATAAACCGATTTAAAAAGAAAAAAGAAAAAAAAGGGAGTGTTAAAGGAGAGCTGAGTGTGTGCGTTGTAAGGGCAGCAGGAAGTTGGTTGGGTGCCTGCAGCCGGGTTTGGGATGAAGAGACCGGGCTTGCGACCCGAGACGGCTGGAGAAGGCGCTGCCCTGCCCTGCCCTGGCCGCTGCTCCGCGGGGCTCGGCCGGGGGCGGCGGAGCGCCCGCTGTCAGCGTGGTCCGTGCATCACGGGATGGCCTTAAAGGGGGACACTCACTAATGTAGTTCATGATCCCGCAGAGCGGTTAGTATTTTTTATTGCGTTGTCAAGCGGTTGTAATTTACTTGTTTTACAGTTTCAGTGGCTAAAGAGGCAGTTTAGATCAAGCCAATTCATAGTGAAAGGCTTTTTTTTTCCTTTTTTGTGCGTTTTCTTGGCAAGATTTTTTTTCAACGTAAAACTGCTGACAGAATACACACTGCAAACAATCGTGATTACATTTTAATTAGCTGGAGTGCAATAAGTAGGGAATTACTCAGTTAGGACTTGATAACTGGCTGTTTTTTTGTAATCAGTTGAAAATCTCAGTTTTAACCCCAACCTGCTAAAGCACGTGGTAATTTATCTTAATTACTAGGGATTAAACTCCTGTTAGACATGAAACGACTGTAATGTTTGGAAGATAAAGTGCGCTCGTTTATAAAAGTTAAGCTCTCCATTGTCCTATAATGAGGAAAAGGAGGAGAGTTTTAAAGTACATCAAGCATCCAGTGTTCTTACAGGCGACTGATAAGTGTGGACTGTAGGATGTGCAGGTTTGGGCCAGATTATTCCATGTGGGCTAAAGGGTATGATGTTCCTTCCATTCCTTTCTCTTCTCCCTCCTAGCCATTCCCTCCCCTTTTCATCTCAACTGGTAGCAATTTCTGGAGTTCTTTTCATTTCAGATGCCCACTTATCTTGTAATCTGATTCAACCTTTGAAGCAAACTAAACACTAGCTCTTCCCAGTCAGAGCAGGAAGGAACTCTAGTGTCTCCCAGTTAGGCAAGAATTGAAAGACTGACCCACTAATTTCTCAGCCCTGCTTTAGATACAGCCTCAGTGGTGGGGGTTAGGGAGACAGCAGCTGGACATGCTTTGCAAGAGATGATATCCCCAAAACTTCACAGAGACTTAACTTCACATAGTTTATGGTATTAAAATCACATTACTAGTAACTTTTTTAAGAGAATGAGGTAGTATGAATAGGAAGTCTGGGTTAATTCTATACCTTCTGGCTCTTGTTTGAATGGCAACTAGTATTTTTCCAACTTTTAAATGTTCACAAGGGATTTTAATTCATTCCCCCCCATTAGAGAATTTTCACCCATTTTTCTTTACTATCCTTATTTTTAAAAGTTTCAAGAGAGGTATTCTTTCTAAAAACTTATTTGTTAATTTACACTTGGGGAGCACTTCTAAGCCTATTTTAAATGTTCATTATCAGTAGGAAATTATTTTAACTGAAGCATAGGTCAAATAATTTTTTTTTTCCATGTAGACTATTGATGTCAGCTAGAAGAAGAAGTGGTCGCCTAAATAAAAAATCTTTGATCTTCAGAATGCTTGTTGAAGGGGCATGGATGCTTGCTTAGTCCTATAAAATCCCCATGGACATGGGAATTTTCCAGTTCTGGTAGTGTTGGGAAATTCCATGTAGAGGTTATACCAAAGAATACATGAGATCAGTATGAGAGTTATGCAGCATGTGGGTCTTACACCCAGTGAAATGTGTTTTACATCTATGGCCTGTCTCCAGGGCATGAACTTTCACAGAGAGCATGCTAGCACAAAGGCCTTTCATCCTAAGCTATCAAACAAAAAAAAAAAGTAAGCAGAAGGGGTCATAGTGGATTCTTCTCTTATATAAAAGCTTATTAATTACATGCTCATCCACAGTAGAGAATTATGTTTAATCTCTAAATGAAGGGACTCCAACATATCTCTTCTATCTTACTGGAATGTGTTCAGTAGTGGGCTTTAGCTTGCTCTGAATTTTGCAGATGAGAGATAGCATTTTTATCCCAGCTGTGTAACTTAGGCCCCTGGACAGCACCAAATGAAGCATTCATTGACCTGTGACCAGAAAGAGTAAGGGCAAAGAGACCTCATCTCTCTAGCCTTATGTTCAGAGTACTTATTTTAAGCCATTTTGGGTGTTGGCGCTAGAGTTTTACTATGACTGCTGCAAAACATGTATGAAGGAGTAATAGGAGCATTCACTGAAACCTGTCCATGCTCTTGGGTCACTGCCTTGATAAAGAAGAGTTCCTAGTGCTGTGCTTACTTTTCTGACAAAATTCTCTCTAAAACACCTAAAAGGGGAGGAGGGCAAGAGTGCTCTTCCAGTAAGCAAGAGCTTGACCATCAAATGGCCTGCTTAGGAGAAGAAAGTGTAGATTTGAACCTTACAGTCCTATATCATAATCAGTGTTGTGTGCATTTGGCTGTTATCTAAAACAGCATGCCTAGGTGTTAGTATGGTGCCCTTATAAGATGGGAAGGGCAGTTCCTCCTCTAGTTTGAAATGAGAAGAAGGACTAAGGTGTCTGGCTCCATAAGAAACACCAAGACTGTAAATCCTGTGTGGAAAAAGGCATACTATTTTAGGGGCAGAAGTTGTACAGCAGTGTCATTGGATATATTCTTTCCCTCAACATTTTCTTATTAAGGCAGTTTTTGTCTCAGTGTTTTAGTTGATCTCCAGGAGAAAGGTACAAATTTAAGTAGATGTATTGAAAGTTTGTTTGTGAATCTATTTTATTTAGTACAGTAGGTAAAGCCCTCATGAAGATGAGGTCAGTTACTGCACAAGTTCTTGTTTTTTTGAAAAGGGTATGGATATAAACAGGGACCTCATACAGCCAGCTGGACAAGAGGCCTGAATGCTCAGATTAGTTTTGGTAGGGCTTTTCTGCATAACCTGCCTGCTTTGGTGGAGTGAGACTAAACTCCTTGCGTTGCTGTCTGTGGGTGTAGCCTTTCCCATTTGTGATATTAGTTGTGGATGAACTTGTTTTGGTTTGGGGGAACAGGCATGGCAGTGACCTTTTTAGTGTTTTGTTTTCAAGTTGAGTGAAAAAACAATTTGGATTTTAATCTCTACTGCCGGCATCTGAGCCATGTTTTAAAACTGGCATGATTTAAAATTTTCTTTGTGAATAAGAGCTTGGACATCACTGTAGCTACCTAGGCTAAAAATGTTATGGAGAGCAAACTGTTTACTTTGACCTGTGGACTTGTTGATCTTTATCTTACCTGATTATAGACCTCTCAGGCTCAAGTGTCTTCCTGCGCAATATGTGCGACTTGGTAATTTACTCAAGGCAGAGGAGTGGTCAGTCTTGTTTACTGGGTCAAAAGCTGAGAGGATGGTAGAACATGCCCTGAGAATTTGGGGTAGTTGCCAGAAAGTTGACTGTGTTTGTGCTGTGGAGTCACTGGAGAGGTTGCAGCCATATGCTGACACAGTATATGCTGGGGCTGAACAGCCCGTCCTGGCAACTTGTTCTAGTGTTTAACCACCCTCACAGTAATAAAAAAAGAGCTTTCTCATGTTCAGATGAAGTTTCCCATGTTTCACATTTGGCCATCGCCTCCTGGCCTGTTGCTGGGCTTCACTGAGAAGAGTCTGGCTTCATTTTCTTTACTCTCTCCCATCAGGTACTTAAACATTGATGAGAAACCATTGAGGCTTTTCTATTCCAGACTAACATTCCCAGTTCTTTTAGCCTCTTCTCAGGTGAGAGGTATTACTATCCCTTTTCTGGGCTCCCTCCACTAAGTCCATCTCTTTCCATGTAATGGGAAGCCCAATACTGGACCTAGTACTCCAGGTGTGGAGGAGTGACTAAAACAGAGAACAGGATTGGCTACATTTTAAAGATATAAGGCCTGCTAAATGCTGTTACTCGCTTTTAAATTCGTTTTCCTGATTTAGATTTTCTTATATGAGTTCATATATGACTATTTATGATTGTCAGTGCATTAAAACCATAATGCTAATGCTAAATAAAATTTTTTCCATCCTTTTAGATATTGGTACATCTCACTATAGTTATAAATTTTTTTGAGGGGGTAAACTTCAGTAGTCAATTGAATCTTAGCAAATCCATTTCTTTATTCATCAGGGGAAAGTCCAGGTACATGGGGATGTATATATGTTGTGTGATCCAGCATTGTGATTGCTGCTTGAACAGGCTCATGAGAGATTGTTTAAACTCACTAAAATGGGCACTGGTTAGAAACATACAGGCAACACCGTGGGTGACTTTGGTTACATAGGGGGTCTTTGTTCATGCTGACTTATTTGTGAAGTGGATGAATTGTAGCTGAAAATTTTGATACAACATAGACGTCCCTCAAGTGGTAAGCCAGTTTTGTGATATATGGAAGGAAATTAGCAAGAAATTACCTCTTGTAAATGTGATTTAGTGTAAATCTAATAGTAATATACTATGATTTAGTACTCAGGAATTAGTACTAAGCCAGATGAGCCAAGGCTAACTCAAAATTGTTTTTGAAAGTATGGAAAAATATTGTTTTAAGCTAATAGAGCCATATGTTGCATAATGTTTAGTAGCTGTAAAAAGGAAGAGTAAGGCCTTAGAAGTTTGTTATATTGAATGACTGATAACTATATGGTGGTAGGAGGTTGTTTTTAGTGTTGTAGAAGGACTCTTGCCTTTCAGGACAACTGAAGTTCTTGAAGAAAAAACAGGCAATTCTTTTAAGTAAGTAATAAAAGGTTCTCAGATTTTATATCTGCAAGCAAATAATGTGCTTACCTCTAGATAAGCAATACCAGATTTCACCTACAAGTCAGGGAGCTAGTTGTCTCAATGCCAGCACATCTGCCTTCAAATTGCCTGTAACTCCAAAGTGACTGCACCTGCAATAATCTGCAATGGGTCCCAGCTGGGAAAGTGGTGGCCAGGCAGAAAGTCTAGGGTGCATATGTCTTCCTGTGCTCTGCTGCAGAGAAGCTGGAAATCATGAAGAAACCATTTATTGTAATATCATCGTGGTCCATGCATTGAAGAAAGGACTCTTGACGACAATTTCAGAAGGCTAAAATGATTTATTAAAATGACTCCATAATTCTAGTATATTTCTATATCTGCTCAGCAGAGCATTCTCCATGCTCCTGCTGCTGCTTCGTCCAGGGAATGTGTCCGAATAGTTTACAATATCAAAAAGATAAAGTAATTTCAGTCCAGTCTCCTCATAGGTAGGAGGAGGCCAACCAATTCCATGTCCTTGAAGAACAGACACAGATATTTTGTTTACAGAAAGCTTATACAGAGTAAAAGACAGCAAAAGGATGTTCTCCCATGGGAAAATGATCAGAAGGCTTACACACAGAGAAACTTACAATATGTTCATAGCAACATTGTAACTGTCTCAAAAAATTCTGAAACTATAAATTGTTTTTCATTAAATCTTTTGAAAAGATATGTGGTACTTCTGTAATGAGATATGGTAGATATGTAGTGTGTTATTCCCAGAATGTTTCAGTTCCAGTGGACAGGCTGCCCTGGCACTGAGTTTGCCTAGTTCTCTTGGGACTTGTTCACAACCTTTTCTAAATGTGAAGATGTGTGCCATCTGCTTTTGTTGCCTTTTCAGTACTCATCTCCTTTCTAAAAATAGCCCTTGTGTTAAATAATTTTGACTTTCATATGTCTTGCAAAGCACACTGCTGTTAATTTATTTCCATAGACAAATTGTAGCATTTGTCATTACTTTGTTTTTCTCAGAACTTGTTAAAAGGCCCAATCATTCTCCTGTTTCTAATGTTTGTATGGCGTATGATCTGGATAATTACTATGGCATTTGGTGTGCTCTTACTATCAAGATCGGCAGTCGTGAGCAAAAGGTGCACAGATCTAACAGAATCTTAGCTAAAACCTGTGAAAATGAAAGGTTTGTTTTGAATAACAATAGTTGCATCTAATGAAAACAGCTGCACTGTTCACCATATTGTGTAATTGAGCCATAGTTAGTCTTTGCTGTTGTAACCTGGTCTGGTATGAACCTCCCTGATTTCAGTGGGAGTTTTAACTTTCTCTTAACCAGACCCAAACCTCTTTGGCCTCAGTGAACGCTTGCATAGCTGATGTGAGTGCAGGGGTTTTACACCCCCTGGTCATTGTTTTCTAGTGGTTTTGATGACTCGGACTTGCTCATTGCTTTCCTAAATTAAAATACTTGTCTGTGTCTCAAGTGTAAGTTTAAATGCAAATCAAGTGAACTGTAAGAAAATGTAAGTGAATGGTGAACAGTTGCACTAAACAGTAGGAGTTGCCAAGATATTTTTCTCACATTTACTTGTGTATTCTTACATATTAAGAAAAATATTTCTTTATGCTTATGTTAGTAAAATTAAAATCGTTGTTAATTTCTGCTGGATACCAGGTGCAATAAACCCAACAGGAATTACTAATATGTTTTATGTAAATAAAATATTGGCAAAGAGTAGTTTAAATGTCACAGTCATGTTGGTGAGGGAGAGGAGAGGCTGCTTTTGAAAAGCATTAGAAAACTTCTACAGGAAAAACGCTATCAAGTTCTAAAATTTAAATCTTTTTCCATTGGAAGGTACAGCCACTCAATACAGAGCAAAAAGTTTTTCAGAGGGGTAGTGTTCATATTAAAACTAATACTAAAGCATTATTTGTTGTCTGAATATGGATTGTCTCTGTGATTAACTAGTGCTCTGAACTTAATTTAAATGTATTTGATTTAGTAAGTTTTGTATAAGGAAAATAATGCCAAAACATTAGATTTCTGAGACAGCTTGAAAAGCAGACTAATTTTCCAGATGCTCATCATTTTTTGTTTTGTAAAGGGCATCTCCTTAAGATTGAGTGCTGAATTTGTGTTTACTGATAGAGATTGTTATTCACAAGCTGAATCTCCACTAGCCATTGTATGTGAATTTTTACTCTGACTAGCTGGATTGGAGTACATAGCCAACTTCTGTAAACAGAAAAAGAAAGTGCTGTTATTTAGCATTCATATCTTTAAAGATCGAAAATAGGAATAATGACCGAGTGTCAGGAGCATCCTACAGAAGACAGACACATCTGTACTGATATACAGCAATATATCAGCTGTAGGTGATATAGCAGCTGGTGCCTAGCAAATGTAAACCTTGCACTAAAAAAGCAAGTTTACTTGGTGTAAACTTGCCTAGAAGTTTACACCAAGAATCTTCATTTTTTGATCTCTCCCACAGCTGAGCCCTATAAGGCTTTATACTTCAAAAACCTTTGAAGTCCATGAAAAGCCTTCTGTTGATTTCAGCTGGATCAGGTCCATGTATGAACACTAGGTCCATGTAGTCAACAAAGTAGAGTGCTGTGAACTTGGTGTCCCAGCTCCAGTTGTATCCGTTTTTCAGTCTTTTAGTGACCAAGAGGTCACAGGACACAGAGATGGAGAACTGGGGGTGTTGAAAGGTAAGTGGATCCTTTAAACTTGAAAGTAGAGTGCTGTTCGTTTCATCTCTGAGTAAAAAGAATCACACATTCGTTCCATCCACTGAAAAGAACATCAGATATTTCCAGATTTGGGGAACAACCCCAGTCTAAAGTTTTAATCGAATTTCTGTTGTCTTCTGTGAATAATGTTTTCACCAATGTGTCTCTCTGGACTGTCAAAGAGATGTGACATCAAAGTTATGTACATACATATGTAATTACATTCCTTTAAAAAAGAAGAGACTCGTCTCAAGGTTGTGAAGGACATGACTCCCCTGGTAAGCAGCTGATGTTGCTGAGGAGTGCACGTCTTCAGAACTGGTAGGAGAAGCAAGAAAAGGGACAGGAGTCTTAGAATGGAGAAAGGTGGAGGTAGGTGAACTCTAGCAGGCTTACAATGCTGGAAGGAGAAATTATTGTTGTGAGAGTAGAGGGCACTGTAAAATTTCCTGTGACACAATTATTTGAAATTAAGGAATTATGGAAGCAGAGAACAGATGGAATGGGTCTGTAGGAAGAGTTGTTTGTAACTGTTTCTTGTGAATATTTTTTAATTCTATTCTTTCCCAGCTGCTTGAAGTTTACTTGGTTTAAAAAATTTAATTTTTCTTTTTTTGAAACATAGTAAAAATGTTTCGGGAACCCTTTTGTGCTCATTGAAGAGGTCAGTTACAGGAAAGGCCACTATAAAAATTCACAACAAAGTTCTAGCTGACATTGTCTTTCACATCAGAACTTACACAAACTGCTGCTGCTGTAATTCCTCAAGTGGTCACAGCTGACACTGCAAACCTGGCCAAGGTAGTGAAGCCTGTTTTTTCTGCCTGTGAGGGCTGCAGTCTAGCTGTCATGGATCCTGTAATAAGATAATATGAGGGAAAAAGGATTGCTTTGGAGCAAATGTCTTGTGTCCAGACAGTCAGAAATTGAGGCTGATGGTGAAGATTGGATGAGAATAATGTACTCATTTAGTCTAGTGCAAACATAGTTCAACTTTCCTTGCCATTGTTATGAGACTTTAGAAGCATAGTTCTGTTTTTCTTTTTTTAATAGATTACTCTTTAGGGAAGTTATCTTCACAGTAACTTATATTAAAAAAAAAAAAAAAGAAAAGCAATCTCAGTTTATGTGCATGAATGTGATTTCTCAGCTAGTGATTTAGGCCATGAGCATAGGGCAATACATCATTTGTATTTAACTGATCATGCTTTTTAACTGCTAATGACTGGAACATTCCAGTCAGGCCTTAGGGCATTTTTGGACCTAGACACTGCAAATTCATTTTTTAACCTCAGTGCTGTAGGACTTCGGGTTTCCTTTGAATTTAGCACATGGCTGAACAGATACGTGAAGCAGCAAATATTGAGGAGGGGATAATAACAATGTATTATTATTATTATGATGTCTTAATACAGTGCCTATTTTTCATTCTCTTCTCCAGAATTTGTATCTCTATATATAAACTATTTCAACAGTGTGGCTTTTTTTTTTCTTTTTCGATTAGGTGATGGTTGTAGCTCCTTTGACAACAATAAAATCACGTTAATGTGTAACTACGACTAGACAATAATGAATCGCACCATTATCTGCCCCCATTTTACAATTTTAATTAGTTATAAAGAGTGTATAATATGTTGACATTTAATTTGTACCTAACAATTTTGGGAAGGGAACTGGAACTAAAAGAGCTTGAGGCTTTCTTCTGTTTTGAAATTTCCTTCTGTGCAACTGTGAACTGAGATCAAGAATTAGCTGAACATTGGTCAGTCTGGATATGTAGTAGGTGGAAGAAACATTTGGGATTAGACAAACTGACACAAAGAGGTAAAAAATAATCCAATTAATGAAGAGTGTGTCACTTCATATAGTACTTAGTAGTAGCTATGGGACATATTTGTCAGGATAGATAAGGAAAGAAGATGCAGATTTTTACAGCTAGGAGCTTATTGCTGGATTTTTTCTTTGAGTTAAAGAGATGAATACACAATGTGAAAGACAGTAGCTTTCTGGTAAGTTTCATGGGTTTTCTGTCCAGTGGATCCTCACTGACCAAGTGGAGTAGAAATGCACACATGCTGCACATGCAGCATATTAGTTCATCTTGTAAAAGATTTGGTTTATTCATAGATTCCCACCCATGTGTTTGAGCACTGGATAGCATCAAAGCCAGAATTTTCAGTGGCAAGTAATGTGGAAGAGCAAACAATAATTATTTCAAGTCTTCTTCCTTTGTTCAAAACT
Organism: Leptocoma aspasia; assembly: GCA_013399835.1. Taxonomy (NCBI): domain Eukaryota; kingdom Metazoa; phylum Chordata; class Aves; order Passeriformes; family Nectariniidae; genus Leptocoma; species Leptocoma aspasia. Next base: position 338,152 of record VXAX01003401.1, read on the forward strand.
GTCCTTATGTAGAAAAAAAGAGCAGCACTGTGAACTAAATATGAAAGTTAAGCTTAACCTCAGCTGTTTTCCAAATTGTAGAAAAGTGAACCTTTACAGTTTCCTAAAGGATATGCTGGCTGCCTTTGTTTTGGAACAGAAAACATGACTTGGTTAGTTTTAAAAAATGAAGAGCTTTAGAAATTAACGTAGAATAGGCTCATGTTGTTTTCTTTAACTGGAGATCTTTCAGATTTCTGACTGATACTCATTGATTCTTCCATTTATATAATTAATAGCTTAAGACAGGATTTTTCTGGAGTTTTTGTTTCTAGCCTGAGTCTGATATCCCTACACTTGATACACTTGGAAATAAGTTTAGGCAAGTGAAAATATACTAGAAATATCTGTTTAGAGTTTATAGATAAAAACAACAAAGTTCTCAGTATGCTGTTTAAAGAGGATTAACTTGAATTTGTTAAATACCATCTTACTGTATCATAACATCTTTCTTTTCAATTCAGAGTGGTACTAAATAACACAATGCCATTAGGACAAAGTAAAACTCAATTGCCAGTTATATGCTAGATTTAAAGCACTTTAAATTTTTGTAGAAGAGATTCTTTCAGATGACACGGGAAGGTAGAAGCAATTTAATGTAACCAGAGCTAAGTACCACTAAAGACAGTAGACAAATGTTTTTTAAAAGATGAGATACTGCCCAGTTTCTGATTGTTATTCCATATATCCAGGTACCTTCAGGGATTCCAAAGAATCCCTGTAAGTTCCATCAAGAGGCATGGCTTGTTCTCTTAATAATATGAGCAGATGTCAAATTTTTATGCCTCTAAGATGCTTAGTCATACCTAGTAGATCCATCTGGTATAGATCGAGCCTCAGTTAACTTGTTCTCACCCATGAACTTCCCACTGAGAAAGTAAATCGAGCAGAGCTCCTCAGTCCAATGAAAAAGAAACTTGAATATTATCAATCTACTTTAGTACCAGAACCCCCTTCACTGTCTTTCTTTCCTAATTGCTTTACACAGGTGAGAAGGCTAGTAAAATGGAAGGAAACTTTATAATTGGGACAGAATTCCTGGAGCATACCACCAGTATCAGTGACTTTCCAAAAAGGGAACAACTGAAATATTTGTCAGTTCTGCAAAAAAAGGTGATTTAAGAAAGAGAAACAGAGTCTTAATATGAAATGCCTGCTGATGGTACAAGTCATTGACAACTGGTATTAACTGCAGTTGTCCACATTTTGTGAGCTTAAAGATATATATTACAATGATTTTCTTTTGTGGCTGTTGATTTAGATTAAAGGTATAAAAGCAAATGCTGGGCTTCATGGCTGGTGTGATCCTTGCAGTGGAATTCTGTGAAATTCCATGTCCAATTGTTTACATTTACTGGAGGCTTTAAAATGCTGTGGCTTGGGTAGGGACTTAGGCTGTGCTTTGACATCTCTCATGTTACAAGCCTTTCAATAACTTCAATGCAAATTAACCTGATTTAATTTTTAACTCTTTCACCTGGTGCCAGGAAGGTCTGAAACATGATGAACCTGTCAGCAAATGCTTGTTCTGCATAACAGCTACATCTCTGGTAACCATATGTGTTAATGACAAATGCTTCAGTTCTGCCTTGAAGAGAGATTTATTTTCCTTTTATGGTATGTCTTCATTAGTTACTTATAAGACTGTATTCTAAAAACCTGGCATATGAAGTGCTTTTATGTTTGTGGGAAAATTTATGGCAATGTGATGAAGCAACATAAATTTTCCGCTGAAGATTGTCACTGAAGAAAGATCAAGTTAATACCCCTGTACCTCGAATTGTATGAGTAGTTTTTGTATTTTCTTATCAATAAAGTTTAATGTCGATTTCTTCTCTTTCTCATCTGTCCTTTCACAGTCTTAGGTTGCTTGCAAGGTGGTCTAAAACACTGGACTGCAGCAATTGTCCCATGGAATATACATATTTTATGGCATACAGTTCTTAAACTGGAAAAAGCCCCTAAGAAAACTGGAAGAATTTATTGTAGCTTGCATTAAAAGGGTGCTTCTCTCAGGAATATACTGTCAGCCTTGCAGGCCAAAGGGTCTCAGCTAGGATCAGGTTAGCAGATGTGTTAAATTTCAAGTGGAAAGGGGAAGACTGACCCACCCTTCAGTCTGCTCCTTCACTTGAGGCCTGTTTTTCATCCATTGCCAACACAATGTCATTGCAACTTCTGCTCTTGTGGGATCTATTACCATTCCTTAAAATAGGAAAGGAATAAGAATGTGGTCTGCACACAAATGCCAACAGGGTTTGCAGGTCTGGGAGCTGGGGAACGGCAGCAGCACTGGCTGTTCTGGAGAAGGGCATCATGACTTCCTCTGCTTGTGTCACGCTGTTAGGAGAAGGACATTCAGTAAGTGATGTGATGTGTGGCATCTGAGCAGATGCTACTGGTATCTACTGGTCCTTATGACAGGCTGAATTTGGCAGCCCTGTGTGTTGGCCTTCTGCAGAAGTGAGAGCTGGGTTGGGAAGGGACAGTCCAAGGATCAAAAAAATAGGAGCAATGGAGAGAAGAGTGTTAATCTGATAAGATTTTTGTTGAGTTATGCTTTAGAGATGAAACAATAAATTGTGGGCTTATTAAACTGCACCCATTACATTTTTTCTGTCTCTGCAACATCTACAGTGAAGGCAGATGTATGGAAAGATTAATAATTAAAATGTATCAGGGAAATAAGACTTCTATTCTGAAATGCTGCTTTAACTGTTGTGGTGAAAGATATTTTTTTTGGTGTGTGGTTTCTGTTTTTAAAAATCAAAAAGTGATTTTGGTTCAGATTGCAGATAGGCTATTCTGAAGGGTCATTTTTGTTTGAAAAAAATCTCTAATTCCTGACTGGCCACAACCCTTTTGCAAATGTTTCTAGGAAATCCCAGATCTAGAGAGGTGCACTTCACTCACTGAGACAGGTCTTCTGTGGAAAATGAAAAAAAAATCCCCAAAGACTGTTTACAGAACTCTTGGACCTCCAAGGGCTGTGTTAATTTTTACACTTTTTACTTTTGAGAGCTTTGCTGTGCACTTTAATAATTCCTCCAAAATGTGATTTTTGTATTAAAAAATGTTAAAAATATTAATAGGTCTCTGGAGCTACCAATGAATAATTATGGTCAAATTTTAGACTGCATATTTCATCTGCAGGATTGTTATTTGTGCTAAGTTTTACTGCTGAGATTATACTTTACTACATGCTTTAAAAATATTAAAAGATAGTGAAACACAGTATTCATAATGGCAATTACGTTTATTGAGCTTATTGCCTTTAATGAGGAAAAATATTGTAGTAATACGTCAAAACAATAGGAATAAGGAGATACTTGTCACAAACATTTTGAAAAAGGTATTGCATGGAATTCATATTTTCATTTGTTTTCCTTTAAAAGAGGAAATGAAAATATATATTTATCCATCAGCTTGTGGGGATATGGCTGCTACTGTGGCTTGAAATATTTAGTATCTTGTAAACTTGTAAAACATGCCAAAGAGAAAGGAAGTGCATTCCTGAAATTTATCATGTGACTTTAATGCAATTATATTGGAATATATGTATGTTAAGAGCAAGAATGTGAGTGTATAATTTGATGGTACCTGACTGAATCATAGTAATGTGGCTACTGAAGAGCTGCTAATCAGAAATTACTCCATGACAATGCAACATGCAGGGACTATTCCATGTTTGTGTAGTTTATGGTTAGACTATTTATAATGGACATTTTAGTTGATATAAAAATGCATGGTTATTATTCTTTGTTTGTGTGTGTGGTTAATTTCTTAAGGATGTGACATAACAGAACCTTAAGCATTTTGCAAGTCCAGAAAGAAAATCTGCCCTGCTTGACCCTGAAAAAGTGTGGCTTTTGAGGAAAATTTAGTCTGATAGGAAGCACTGAATTACTACTCTTGTGTTTTTGGGAGATGTTAGAAATGTCTGAGATTTGTCTCACATAGAAATGTCTCACATTAGTGTTTTCGTGTGGATCAGAGTTTGCTTTGGGAGTGAATCACTTACGTATCATGGTCACCTTTTCTTTCACATTGTGGACCAGTCTGAGAGTTCATGCAATGGACTTCTTCTGGATTAACATAACTGGGAGAGGTAATCCAGGGGGATCTAATGTGCTTTAGTGACGAACGGGCGTTGTGTCCATGGGACCAGACCAGAAGTAGTTGAAGGAAAGGGGAAAGTTGAAATATGTGCAGTGCATACATCAAGCCCATCAAGACCAGGTGTTTTTGCTCAATAGCTGTGTTTCTGTGGTTCACACGACTTCTAGGGAGTTTGTAGCTGATTCTGGAATGCTCTGTTGGTAGGCAGTGGAGGCAAATGCAGCCTGTGATAAACATACCACATCACATGCTGTTGGGAGTCACCCAACTAACCAGTAATCTTATAATTATACAGAATAGTAATATGCACTAAAGTTTTCAGTTACAAAATCAAAGCAGCATGCAAACATTTATGAAGCGTTGAATCCTACAGTATAATGAGAACCAGTTCTATTTTTTTCAAATACAAAGTGGCTTGTATATGTCTACATTTATATTGTATTTTACATAAGCAAGCATTACATTTTTAGAATGCATTTTGTTCTTTTTGGTGTTAATTTCCCAAGGCTAGCTACCCTTCTGTCACATCCTTGAGCCAGCATATACTTTTATTATCTCATTATTTCATCTGTATAGCATATCTAGTTATGACACAACAGAAGAGGTGCATTAGCATTTTGAAAGGGTGGGGATCTTGGAATAGAGTTTATGAGCAAGTAGTTGACAAGCTATCTTTTGCTTCCCATATTAATGCTATTAGACTAGTTTCTGTTCACTTCAACTGGATTACTTAATCCCAAAAAATGTGTTTGAAATTTGGCCCAAATATACTTTGAGATTCAATATATAACTTCAGTGTTTTAGAGTTAGTGTCAGTGTGTTTAATTCCTCCTGTTGCATGGAGAAGTGAAGTTTATTTCATCTGGATTCTTTTACAGCTTGGTAAAAACTTCTGCTAAATAGAATAAGACCTCAGTTGAGATCAGTCTTAGAAGTGGTATGAGTGAAGTCTGTGAAACCACAAGAAGGCAGTCATAACTCACAAGTGTGTGGAGACACAAGGATTCCTGTGGCTCATTTGTTTTTACAGCTTGTGTTTATCTAGTAGTTTTTCTGTGCATTTGAGAAGACAGTGCTCTATAAAGAGGAAAGGTGTCCCATACTTAGAGATGCAAATTTAATTCAAGCAATGCATAGTCTACTTGCAAAACTACTGATCTTTTGCTGTTTCATTGGTAATGGCCTTTGGGTTTTGATGATTGTCTTTCTAGGAACCCACTAATGATGACAGCCAGAGAACATATAGTGTCATGTCTCATGATTTAGGTGATGATTGCTGATTTTACTTAATTTCTTTTTTAATTACTCTGGTCTAATTTTTTTGTTTTCTGTTTTTGGTGTATGTGAAGTTGTGGCTTAGTGTTTTGGTCTGTAACAGCAATAAAGGTTGACTTTGTATGAACTGTTCAGGAAATAACGCAGAGTTTAGATCAATATAATTCTATTTGTAGCCATTCATCTACACAAGGACCCACCATATAATAGTGATAGGAGCACTAGCACATTAGCTAGATGGTGGCAATGTCAGCATAACTCCAAAAGACTTTCTAAAAATTATTTGTGATACACGTTTTCTGGTGTTAAATCCAGATGTTTAAAATTAGATGGCACTGTGAGTCACCCTGTAACTCATGATAATTTAATTTTGGTTTATATTTGCGAACTGGAGTTATGTCAGAGAATGCATTTTTAGGCTGATCAGTTTTATAAGTATTTCTTACATTCAGTCATCTCTTTAACTTAATTACTTTGGGTTAACCAGTAACCAGCATTGACTTTTCTATGGTTTGAACATCTGTGGTATAAAAATGGCTTCCTCTAGGGGGGTTGTACATTTGATTTAGTTGAGAGGAATCACACTGATTAGTTACAGTAACAGAATAACTTCAGGTGTTTGTTCCAAAATGTGTTCTTGCCCTCAGCTTCTTTTTTCAAGATACTGTTGCTTGGTGTGGTGGTTTTTTTTTTTTTTTAATTTTTAAGAGTTGTATGTCATTATAAGGTGACAGAGGAAATTAATGCTGAATTTTTACACATGTTTATATGACACAGTCATAAAGTTATCTGATAGTAATATATTAAACAGTGTGACTAGTATGTGCTAAGTGGTGTTGATCTACCTTTTCTCACATTAGAGTTCTATTCAGTATTTTTTTCTTGCTGCTTTTGCTTTTTTATGGTATGTTTTATATGCTTATTTTTCTCTTGTTGGTGTGACCTTTATTTGGTTTTGGTGTTGAAATTTTGCTTTGTGATTTTGCTAACTAGAATGAAGTCTAAGGACATTACTTCTACATCAGGAATAAATGAAGATGTTACTATAGACCTTAAAGCACAATCTTGTGCTGTCAGTCTCAGCCTGGGCATGCCCCTCAGGGCATGGCAAGCCAGGGGCTGGGGGTGACCTCCTTGCAGGCTATGGCCTCTCTGAGGGGAGCAGCCCCCAAGGGGCTGGTGTGGGGTGGGCAGAGCTGGGTGCTGGTAACAGGGTCATGAACAGCCCCAGGCATGGCGAGTGATGAGCCAGGGTCAGGGAATGCCAGAGGCAGCTGTGGGATGAGTGGGTTCCTGGTGCGCTGGGAGAACTGGCTGAAGGTCAGGGCTCAAAGGGTTGTAGTGAATGGGGCCACATCTGGCTGGTGTCTGGTCATCACTGGTGTTCCTCAGGGTTCAGTTCTAGGGCCAGCTCTGTTCAGATCATTTATCAGTGCTCTGGATGCAGCAGGTGAATGCACCATTAGTGCAAGTTTGCTGGTGATACCAAATTGGGAGGCTGGTGATTCTTTTGAGGGATGAGAGGCCTTGCATAGGGATCTAGATAGGTTAGAGCATTGGATAGTGTTTAATGGGATGAAATTTAACAATTTAACAAGTGAAAAATGTTGGATTCTGCATAATGCTGGGCCCAAGTATAAACTGGCAGATGAGGAGCTGGAGAGCAGCCCTGCAGAAAAAGATCTGGGGTGATTGGTCAGCATCAGGCAGAATAGGAATCAGCAGAGTGCCAAAGCAGCCAAGAGGCCAAATCACGTCCTGGAGTGCATCAAACACAGCACCACCAGCTGCTGAAACTGGTGATTATCCCACTGTATTCAATGTTGATGCAGCCTCACCTAGAATGCTGTGTGCAGTTCTGTGCCCCACAATTTATTAAGGATGTGAAAGTCCTTGAATGCACCCAGAGGAGGGCAACAAAGCCAATGACAGGACCGGAAGACATGTGCTGAGAAGTGTGGCTGAGAACTTTGCGCTTGTCTGGTTTGGAGAGGAGGAGGCTGAAGGGTGACCTCATTGCTCTCTACCTGAAAAGGGGAAGTGGAGAGGAAGGTGCTGGTCTCTTCTTCCTGGGATCTACTGACAGGACAGATGGGAATGGCTCAAAGCTACACAGTAACATTCAATTTATTATTTGTTGATGCTTACTTTTTTCAGTTTCGTTCTTTATTAGAACCATTATAAGGCAACAGAAATCCCTTTCTAAGGAATTTATTTTGGTAAAATACAATGTACAATGAAATCAGAAACTGTGTACTCATTTCTGTTGTTTGTATTTCCTTCCTTACTTTCCTGAATGGAAGCCAAGGAAGCCAGAATATTACTGCTATTTTGTTATATTTTATGGATGTTTTCATCTCATACTGTTCTTCTTCTATCCATGGCTTCTCCAGTGGATGGTCTTCAAACTTGACATATACTGGACAAGCATGTAGTAGAAACAATGCTAAAAATATGTTTGCATAAGTTGCCCTTGAAAGAGCCAGTCTTGTTTCTGAGGTGGACCTTGCTATTGAACTTTATAACTTTCTCCTTCACCACCTCCAGCTCCATATCTCCTGTTCATTTCTGCAGAGTGGTTTGGTTTCTCTGGCCAGGTTTTACTCTTCACTCTGGCCTGTTGCTGAGTCACCTCGAAGTGCATAAGGGCTTAAATTTGCTGTAACTTGGTGAAAGACTTCTGGGGTAGGTGTTCATAGTGTTGTATAACAGTTATACAACAGTGTTGTATAACTCTTTACATTTTCCTGCATTATGTTCAAAGAAAAATATGTTCCAGTTATTTATATGCAAAATGATAACAACACCACAGCACAGGAGTGGTACTGTGGTTCCCCTGCCCATACATTTACTACAAGTTTGTGTTTAATCTTGATAGAAGGGCTTTGAGAAATAAATTTATCTTTGGCATTTCCTATCTGTTGGTTTTGATATCTCTCCCCACTAAGAGTACAGACTTATCTGAAATTCATTCCTAAGTGCATACTTTTGTATGTTGGGAGCTGGGATGCCTAGTTTGAATTTGTTGATTCTATTTTGCACCTTAGTTCCACATTTCGGAGCTGGGCCTGGGGACACACAGCACTGACATAGATAAGTGCCTGTATTAATTTGTGTCATAGTGAACATGCAGTCAGGAAATGCATGTTAAACACATGTTATACTTTACTGTTACTTTTAATTTTATGCTGTTGAGATTTTTGAAAGGGTAAGGAAAATATATATTGGGAGCCTCTCTTTTTGAATTAATCATTGCAGCAGTTATTAATTTGTCTACTCAAATGTTCCATTTTACTTCAGTGGGTACTGTTATTTGAAAGGTTTATTTCTATGCGTTTTTGTCATTTTGAAAGAATCAGTGAGGTTGTCAGGAGAGGCCACTTCAGAGAGACGGTGGTTTCACACAAGTGTGGATTGAAGATTGGGCAGGGAAAAGAGACTTCCAAAACTGATAATAGGTATACAGCTACTGTCATAGCAGATTAAGTGGCTAGTTAATTTTCATAGCTCATCTCTGGCATTTCAAAAGAAGGGTTGTATCTCCTAACATAATTATGGACAGAGATGCAAATTGAGTAATTTTATACTGTTTTTTTTTTTTTTTTTTGCTGTTGCTCCAATTAAAGACCAGTTTGTTCTTGCTTGTGAATATTATTAACTTTTTCCCCCCTATGGGACCCACTGTAGATAGAAGATGGATTTTTCTTGCTTCTCTACATGTATTTTTTTTCTTACAAGAGATGCTGCACAGCTTTCCTTTTTTCGAGGCACAGAATATAGATGTTTGTCTTAACTGTTTAGGACCAAGGACATTTGTGGTTTACCAGAGGAAAGCAAGTGTGCACAAATACTTGCTAAAATGAATCTTGTAATATGATCTTGTAATCCTATGAGTCTTGTAATATTTATCTGTTGTTTTGTTTTAGTTTTTTTCCCTCTCCTGTTTTTGCTTTTGTAAGCTCTTTTTCTTGTACCCGTCAAAGAGCCCTGGTCTTTGAAGGTCTGATTCTTGAAGTTTCTTTGCCATTTCCTTCCTGGCAGATTGAAAGTGTGTGGGGCTCAGGTGGTGACCTGAGTTCCTCTAATCCATCTCCTATATGCTGTTGGAGACTGCTTTCGTTTCCTCTGCTTGACATCTTTCATATGTGGTGTGTCAGGCCTGGGAAGATGGGATACTTGGAATTCAACACCCTGTTGAGTGCAGGTTGCTCTCTTCAGTATGCAGATTAAGATGGTTCAAGGTTGCCCTGAAGATACACTGTGCAAGGCTTATAAATGGGTAGGAACAGTGGTATTTAACTCTTTCTTAGGGCCATTTCTGCACTGCAGATTGAAGCCACCACTAAACACTAAGTCAAAAGTCTCACCGGCATAAGTCAAGTCAGAATTGGGTTTGAAGAAAAACAGACATGAGGGAACTGAGAATGGAATATGGGAGCATGTAAAATGCTACAGATAAACGACAAATTTCTGATTATTTGAAATTATGGTTTAAGCCAGGTACACTGGCATGAGCGGTAATCACAGCTGAATGTTTGTGATTAACCATGTGTTAAGATGCAGAGTGGAGGAGAGCCTTGATTTAATGTTTGTGTTTGCTCTGATGCCTTGCTGTTCAAAGGAAGCCTGTAGAATTTGTTTTTCCTTACACAATGAAAGATTATTCAGATCATGTTAGTTTGTATGAAGTTGAAGTTGCTAAACTATTTTTACATTTTGATAGACTTCCTTTTTAACTCAAGTACTAATATGTTTCAGTAGAGAGATGAAAACAGTTGTAGACGTTAAAATTATCAAGTAGGGGAACCACACATCTGAGCATTTATGGCTTTATTGTCTCAAGTAACAGATATAATTTAAAAGCAGAGGTGCTTTTTCGAGTTCAGTGGAAAGTAGCAGTGTAACTGAAACAAAGTGGTGAGCTGCTACTGATCTGTTATTGCAATCAGCTACTTCTGTCACATTTAATGTGAAGAAGAAAGGGGGATAAATTGAAACTAGCACATAAAATATTGTTTTAACATTGCTGCTGGCTAGATTTGTAAATGGAAATAATAAATCCTAATACAGCATTGAGAGTAATACTAAAGAATTCCCACTAGCTTATGTTATTTACAGCTGTTCTAAAGTTTTATTTCTTTTATTTATGTCTCTTTTCAAAGGGGTTGGACCTGAGATGGTGCTCAGAGTTAGCTAATGTTATGCTAGCAAATCTCAGTTTTAGCTAAATTTTACAGTAATGACAGATAAAAATGTTTTTATGAAATTAAGTAGTATTGCATTGTAATCTGCTGTAAGATAAAATAATTTTTCATAAAATAATGAAATTAAACGGTTTATGAACTGATTGTTTTTAAATGCTCCTAAATAACTGCAAATAAGTGGAAAGGAGTGGAAAAGAGTGGATGTGTCTTTATATTTATTATCCCCATAGCTTCCTTGGTGATACAGGAGTAGAAATTGTTAGCATTTCAGCTCCTATAAAAAAAAGACATATATGAATTTTTTGAAGTTCAGATTAAGAGTTGTGGTGAAAGCCAAGTATTCTGTGATTCTGACTATGGGAATTGTTGAAGTCACAAAATGATGGAAGTTGGAAGGGATCTTTAAAGGTCATCTACTCCATCTGTTCTGACCCGGGATCTTCCATGAGATCATGTTGGTCATTGAACAGTTCCATTGATGGAGCATCCACCACTTCTCTGGGCAGCCTGTTCCAGCATCTTACCACCCTTATTATAAGAAGTTTCTTCCCTAGATTAAATTTAAATCTACCCTCTCAGTTTTCACCTGTTGCCCTTTGTTCTGTCACTACAGGCCCTGGTCTCTCTGTCTTTCGTTTAAGTCCCCTTTATATAATGAAAGGCTGCAATAAGGTTTCTCTGGAGCATTCTCTTCTCCAGGCTGAACAACCCCCAGTGTCTCGGCCTCTATTGGAAGGTGCTCTGGTCCTTAGATCATTTTCGTGGCCCTTCCCTGGACTGGCTCCAACAACTCCTTGACTTTCTTGTCCTGAGGATCCCAGAACGGCATGCAGTTCTCCATGCATGGCTCGTGAGAGCAGATTAAAGGAGGATGATCCCTTCCCTTGACCTGCTGGCCACATCTTGGAAACTTTTGTGAATGTGTGACTACACGCTTGTATGAAGACATGCACAAACATGATCTTTTTAAACATTCACAAAGAGAGATCCAGCTTCAAAGCATAGGCTTCATAGTTGTGGTAGCAAATCTCTGTATTCAAGCTTACAAATTTTGCTGAGATCAGAGCACAATGCTGCAGTTTTGAAAAACTTTTGTGGTTGTCTCCATTACAATGATTCTAATGTATCTATTTCTCCTTCTGAATTGTATATTGAAAGAATAATTTTTACTTTATCTGTGTGACTTTTTATGTATAAAATGGTATGTATTGTTGTGGTTAAGAGCCAGCTGGCAACTAAGCTTGACATGTGCTCGCTCAGTTGAACTGTGGGTGGGACTGGGGAGAGTATCAGAACAGTAAAGGTAGAAAAACCTCATGAGTTGTAATAAAGACAGTTTAATAGGTAAAGCAAAAGCCATGCACACAAGCAAAGCAAGGAGTTATTTCACTGTTTCCCAGATGTTCAGCCATCCCCTTCGTCATGCATAGTGGTGATATGGGAAGACAAACACCATCACTCCAAATACCCATCCCTTCCTCCTCCTCCCTTCGGCATTATATGTTGAGTATGATACCATATTGTATGGAATATCCCTTTGGTCAGTTGGGATCTTGGGATCATCTGTCCCACCTGTGTCCCCTCCCAACTCCTTGTGCACCCCCAGCCCACTGGTGGGGTGGGGTGAGGAGCAGAAAAGGCCTTGATGCTGTATGTAAGCACTGCTGGGCAGAAACAAAAACATCCCTGTGTTATCAACACTGCTTCCAGCACAAATCCAAGGCATAGACCATACTAGCTACTGTGAAGAAAATTATGCCAGATGAAACCAACATATGTAACATACGTCTATTATTCCATCATTTGCATCACTCTTTAAGAAAAAAAAAATCAAAAAGGAGAGAGAGAAAAAGATGTAGTGCTGCTATATTAGTGCTTTGCATTCTGGCCTACCTGAATTCCTCCTCCTTGGAAACTGATTTCCAGATCTATGGTTGATGCCAGCAGTGACGGTATACTGCACTCATATTCCCTGTGGGAATACCTTGCCTAATTCCTATAAAAGGGTGTCCTTTTACTCCCTCATAGACTGACAATTGTAGTCCAATTCTGAACAATAAATTTACCAGAATCTTCAGCCATTCTCTTTCCAGAGTATGGATTTATAAATGATGGAAGAAGTACATACATATAATGTCCTAAGTACGTCAGCTTAGGATGCGTTGTGGGATTTGTACCCCATTTCTCTTGTTCAGTCATTTAGGTCTTCCTGATGTTGTTTCAGTCTTCCACTATAAAGAAAGTAAATCATTATTTTATTTCATCTTTTAACACCACACACATACACTTCTGAGCTGTGGGTGTTTTCCAAAATTGACCCTTCAGAAATGTCTCTAGAAGAACAGCAAGTTGCTGTTTGTCCCTGTGCCAGTTTCATACTTAGCTTTCTCTTCTCATCATGTTTTCTTTTCCTTTAGCTTAAATTATTATTTTGCATGTTATACTGTGTTGGTTGTTTCACTATAGTCAGGATAAATCAGAGCTATACTGTTTCTTTATCTCAGAAATGCACTTTGATATCAAAAATATAAAATAAAACTGGCACAGGTGACTTTTGGGAAACTTACATTGCATTTATTTGAATTTTCCATTTACTTAAAGGTTGTTCATTATCTTTGCTTGACAATTTATTTTAAGTGTTGTGGAATAGTGAAATGCAGCTAATGGACTTTTCATGACTCACTACTAATCTATATAAATTTCTTAAATTCAAGTGTTACCTTTTGTCTACTACTTAGCAATTCTAGACAGCAAGTGTTTACAAAGATGGACTGAAAGATTACTTTGGTCAGTTTCCCACCAAACTTGCCTGCTGAAATGCTTTCCTAACTTTTTTATGTTCACTTTACACTTGTGTGAGCCTTTAACTCCACAAAAGGGACTAGGAGTCAGGATTGGTACTTATGTTGCGGCAGAACATCATTGTCTAAGCAGAACTGGATGGTGTATTCCATTTAAATATGTTAGGGCGAATATGTCAAGCCTGAAAGAAATATTATTATTCAGGTACATTTCTTTTGTCTTTCAGAACAATGGGTCACTTGCTTGGTGCCAGAATCATAAACAGTGTTCTAAGGTAAGTCCTGTTTCTTCCTCTCTCATTTGTTACCTATCTGCTTTCAGTGTCTTGTCTGTAGATGAAGTGCTTTTCTTCTTAGCCTGTTTTCAGAAGTGTCTGTTTATATTTTATTTGGAAACCTCAACCTGTAATAAAATACCAAAAATTAAAACCAAGTGATTTACTCTTTCAGGGCAAAGGAACCATGTTGGAGGGTACATATCAAGCATAGTTAAACCAACATAATTCTGTCATTTTAAGAAAGTTTACACTGGCTAGAAACTGGTGTCTCATTTGTGGTTTTTTCAGTATTTTTGGTCAGAAGAGAGTAAAACTGTCAATAACTTAAAAATCTTCCTCCAACAGCACCAGGGTATTTCAGCATTCAACATTTCATTCAGTTTGGGTATTTAATTTTTATCTTGAACCTGAATTTCTTGGAAAGTATTCTTGACACAAATCCCAGTGGCTCTGCTGATGCCCCTTTCCCATTCTAGCACTTAAACTCCAAAAGCCTAAAGGGTAGATGGGCTAATTGTCAACTGAGTCTCCTGTGCAAGGGTCTTTCTATGGTGCCTGGATGGAAGCAGCAATGATTTGGGAGCTTTAGTGGGTCGAATGGAATTGCACATTTGTTGCTGACTGTTCATAAACCTCATGGAAGCTGCATTCATTGGAAATTTGCCTAAACGTCCTAAAAATGTATTTATACAATAATTTAGGCCTTTTAACTTCAATAATTATTCTTTATTCATAAAGGTTGTACTGAAAATGGAATTAATTCTAAGTAGCATTGTTCTCTATTGTGTCAATAATACAATCAATGTTAAATGCTGATGCTAACCCTTGATTTTGACACATGTTGATTTCTTGTGTACATTTAAAGAATGAGATTACACATTCACTGATCTAGCTTCTGTTAACATAAAAGGGATTGGAAATGGGCCAATTTTTTGACTGTTCTGTTGCAGTAAATAACACAAAGTTGATTGCTTTGATCAGTATTAAAATCCAGGGAATAACAGTGTCAATATAAGAAAAGAATGGAATGGAACATTTCCTATTTGCTGTGCCACACTACTAAGGATTTCACTTCTGCAATGAAATCTTACCATTCTTAAAATTCTTCTTGAAAACCCCAAACAGATGTGCAAAGGATGTATTTCATGATAAATGAATTGCTTTTGCAGGAGAGCATGCGGGCCTTGTTCCACAGTATCCTGATACAATTTTTTAAAAATTTAGTTGTGAAGGCTACTGCGGTAAGCAGTCTGAAAGGTTTTCCAATGGCTTGTGTCTGCCCAAGGAAGAAGGAATCATACAAGAAAAGTAGTCCAGGTTTTAAAGCAGGGCAGCGGTTATAGGAATATCTCTCTTAGTCACTCCCAAGTTTATTGAATCCACACAAGGTGTATATAAGCTGGCATGAATTTTGTCTTAAAATTGAATCAGTATCTTGAAACCAGTGTAAGAATGCTACAAATTAATATTATAGTGTATTACAAAACAATGATAGTTTAAGTTTTAAATTACTTAACATGTGTTTTGCAGTCATGTTACCCTATGTTTTTAATTCTTTCTTAGGAAGGTAATATATTTTATTACCTTCCTAAGAAAATAAATAAATATAAACCTGGCCAAATTGTTAGCACAGCTGAACTTAAGCATAATGTTGTCTTTTCAGGATGGTTTTGATTTCTGTGTTTTGCAATGCGAAGTTAAACAATTGCTTTAGCTAGCTGAAATTTTCAAAGTGATGCAAGGAATTCAGTTAACCTTTTAAAAACGTAAATTCCTTTTACTTCTTCTCAACACCTCGGTGGAGTAGATTTTTAATGAGTGTGACAGGTACTGGAGGATTCCACAAGGAATGGTGTGCCGCTCAACCTTACTACAACTAACATGGAAGGCCTTGTTGGAGATATAAAGGTTGAGGGCAGCCTTGGCTGCAGTGACCATGCGATTGTGGAATTCAGGATTGGGCAAGAAGGAAGCAGGGCAGCAAGTAAGATGGTAAGCATGGACTTCAGGAGGGCAAGCTTTAGCCTCTTTAGGGGTCTTCTTGGAAGAATCCTGTGGGAACAGATCCTGTGGAGAAGAGGGGTTCAGGAGAGCTAGTTGATCTTAAGGATCACTTCTGCAAGGCTCAAGAATGATGCATCCTGGTGAGCAAGAAATTGGGCAAAGTGGGCAAGAGACTTGTGTGGATGAATAAAGAGCTCGTGTCATTTCTCCAATATAAGTAGGAAATACACAGGAGATGGAAACAGGGTCAGGCCACTTGGAATGAATGTAGAGAGGTTGTCAGAATGAGTAGAAATGAGGCAAGGAAGGCCAAGACACATCTGGAATTAATGGAATGGGGCCTGGGGTAACAGAGGACAAGGAGAAGGCAGAGTTGCTGAACGCCTTCCTTGCATCAGTCTTCACTGATAAGACCAGCCTTCAGGAATCTCTGGCACAGGAGACCTGGATAGAGGAGTGTTGTAAGGAAGACTTTCCTTTAGCCAGGGAGGATTGGGTTAGAGAGCACTTAACATCCACGAGTCCATGGGCTCTAACGGGATGCACCCACAAGTGCTGAGAGACGTGGTGAACACCATAATTAGGCCAGTCACAATCATCTTTGAAAGGTTGTGGCAATCGGGGGAGATGCCTGGGGACTGGAAGAAAACAAATGTCACCCCAGTCTTCAGAAGAGGCAAGAAGGAAGACCTAGGGAACTTACCAACTGGTCAGCCTCACCTCAATCCCTGGAAAGGTGGTGGAGCACCTCACTCTGAAGGCCATCTCTGTCCACATGTGTGAAAAGTATATTATCAGGAATAGTCTTTAACCAACCTGATTGCCTTCTACAATGAAACCACTTACCTGGCTGGATGAGGAAATGCAGTGGATACTGTCTACCTCAATTTCAGCAAGGCTTTTGACACTTTCTTGCAATATCCTCATAAACTCAGGAAGGAAGGACTGGATGGATTGAGAACTGACTGACTGGCAAATCACAGAGTAATCAGCGGCACAGGGTCTGGCTGGGGCCTGTCACTTGTGGTATCCCCCAGGGTTCAGTACTGGGCCCAGCATTGCTTCTCTTGTTCTTCAGTGACTTGGATGAGAGGGCAGATGCCTCCTCAGCAAGTTCAGTGAGGACACAAAGCTGGGAGGAGTGGCTGATACCCCAGAGTGCTGTGCAGCCCTTCAGAAGGACATTGACAGGCTGGAGAGATGGGCAGAGAAGAACTGTGTGAAATTCAGCAAAGGCAGGGTCCTGCACCTGGGGAAGAACAAACCCTGTGCCAGTACAGGCTGGGGGCTGATCTGCTGGAAAGCAGCTCTGTGGAGAAGGACCTGGAGGTGCTGGTGGACAACAAGCTGCCCATGAGCCAGCAGTGTGTCCTGGTGGCCAAGAAGGTCAATGGGATCCTGGGGACATGAGGAAGAGCATTGCCAGCAGGGAGGTGATCCTGCCCCTCTGCTCAGCCCTGGTGAGGCACATCTGGAGTGCTGTGTCCAGCTGTGGGATCCTCAGGACAAGAGAGATGCAGAGCTCCTGGAGCTGGTCCAGTGGAGGGCAACAAAGATGATTAAGAAACAGGAGCATTTCTCCTATGGGGAAAGGCTGAAGAAGCTGGGATTGTTCAGCCTTGAGAATCAGTTAACATGATTCAGTTTTTCAGTGTCTGAAGGAAGGGTGTTAAGGGGATGGACTGAGGCTCTTCTCAGTGGTGCCAAGGACTAGAAGCAATGGGCAGAAACTGAAGCACAGGAAGTTCCAGCTGAACATGAAGAAAAACTTCTTTTCTGTGCGGGTGACCAAGCACTGGAACAGGTTGCCCAGAGGGGTTGTGTGTGGATATTCTCTGTTCAGTCGAAGAAAGAGCAGAGATAATTTCTCCCAGGCTTGGCCTGGGAAACTCAGAGAAAAGAATTAAAAACAATTATTATCTCTCCTTCTGCACCTCTTTATAGAAGTTGTTTTTCAGAATGTGTTATTCTTAGTTCAC
Organism: Leptocoma aspasia; assembly: GCA_013399835.1. Lineage (NCBI taxonomy): Eukaryota > Metazoa > Chordata > Aves > Passeriformes > Nectariniidae > Leptocoma > Leptocoma aspasia. Next base: position 355,851 of record VXAX01003401.1, read on the forward strand.
CAATGGTGTGAGAGGTGCTTTCTCTAAGACCAATCAAGTCTTAGCTTAGTGAGTCTTGTTATAAAAGACATGTGATTTTCTATTAAATGCTCTTCTTGCCTTCTGAAGAGCTGGAGTCTTTATTCTCATTCCTGGCTCAACAGCGACAGTTGTGGAGTCTTGCTCACTGAAGATATTTAATAACCTTCTGGACTCAATCCTGTGCAATGTGCTCTGGGATGACCCTGCTGGAGCAGGGAAGTTGGACCAGCTGACCCACTGTGGTCCCAGCCTTACCCATTCTGTGATTCTGTTAAATATCTCAGATGACTGTGAGCAGCAAAATATTCACCAATTATTTAAAATTAAATTTAATTTACTAATACCTCTGCAGAAGTCTGTTTTTCAAGACGAAACGCAAGAGAGCTCTTGAATGCTTGCCCTGTTTTGACATGTGTAATTTCAATATGTTAAAATACTTTGTTATAATTAGGACAACTATAGGATTATAACAGAAATAGTCATTTTTAGTTGCAGTAGTTTCTAATTCATGGCCGTCATGCACTCCTCCTTGTGTACTGGCACAGCATTGAAACAGACTGAGGGCTGTCTTTTTTTGATTCTTATCAATTGACTGGTTGGCTTCCACTTTTTAGATAAAATTGGCATTGTGGTTGATGAAGTTTGTGAACTTCTTTGAAAAAAGATTTGAAACCAAAATTTCTTTGTCTAACTTCATTCATAGATCCATTGTTTTGTTTGAACTTATGCTTGTTGAGTTGCAGGTGATTCCTTTCCAAGGGGACAGAGGGCCCAATATGCCAGTCAGGCCCTACACATAGGAAGCTCTGGGGCCTGGACAGGGATGTCACCCAGAAACTTCCTAATCTGGAGCGGTCCTGAGACTACTACTCATTACTGATTTTCCACAGAGGGGATGATGAAATGGCAACATGTAGTCCAAGGATGATCAAAAAGGACTTCAGGGCCTTGGGATGTTTGGGAAGGGAATCTGAGGCACAAGTTATGATTTCCTCATACTTCCAGTTGAAGGCAGAAACATTAGAAGAAACGCATGGGCTGTGTCTATTACTACATGGCTCTGTGGTGGGTATCACCATCGAAATTTTGGGTTTTTTGACTATGGAATGGTCTATACAGCACCAGGCATGCTTGTACCAGTAAGGATTCACCTTTCTCAGGGAGGAGAGTTGCTGCTTGTGAACCTGACAGAGCTTTAAACTAGTTATGCTAGGGGAGGGGGACAGAGGTTTGTGCCTGGTGTCCTGTGGGATGAGAAGCGAAGGTTAGAGGGACAGCGTGCAAGAAGACCCTCTGCCAGTGATTCTGAAATGTGCTGGCCACACTGGAATGCACTTGCAGTCTTATGGAGACAAGCCATGATTCCTAACAAGGAAACACCAGAGAATTATCTCAAAGGAAGTAAGGACTGTTCCTTTAGGAAACAGTTCCTTTAGGCCAGCTGAGGTGGCTTTACACCAGTGTGGGCAGCAGACAGGAGCAGTTGGAAGCCACTGTGCTGCTAGAAAGCTATGGCCCTGTTGCCATTTCAGGACAAGGGGATTCAAACTGTGGTTGTGTGGAGGCATTTCACATACACTCTTCAGCCCTCCATGTTCCAGGAGCCACATAAATGTTTCCATTAGCATTGACACACTCATTAGGATTGATACTACATGGTATAGAATTGTTCATGTATTGAGGTTCCATTCAGATTTGGTCTAGGTAATGAATGTTAAAATAGAGCATTTATTTTCTTTTACTTTACCAGTAGATTGCTGGCAGCCTGTCAGACTTGCTGAGTAATTCAAAGGTGGACCCATAAACAACTGCATGAGGAAGTAGAACTGCAACGTGGAGAGACTGAAAAAGAAAATGGGCTGGATTGAGCTGGGCTCAGTATTTCTTAACACAGCTGTTGGACCAGCACCTGGATCTCAGTTAGCTTTATCATTCATAGACACCACAGGGGTAAAAAACTTATTTAGGGAAAGAACCAGACAAACAGATACTCCGTTCTTTTTTTCCACATACATGACTACATAAAACCCCAGTTCCTGTTGCCAACAGCTGGTTCAGCAGAGGAATTGAAAATAGAACCTCTGCAGAGGTTATTGTCTGGTTGGGAAAAGACAGTTAAAGCTGGAAACTGATGGATCTAGTTTTCTTATGCATCTGGCCTAAAGTCTTCCATCACAGCCAAGTGTTTGGCAAAATATTGCAAAAAATATATTCATGCCTGTCATCTTCAGACTGTCTTTAAATAATATTTTGACATGGATTATGACTGTAGGTACGCAAATATAACCTATTTTTGGCTTATTCCTGCTTTTCCCCTCCAACTAATTATATTTGTTATGATATATCAAACTCTGAATTACCTAAGTGATTATTTTAAAGCATTATGAGGTGCAGGTTATATACAGGATGAAGTAGTGTCTGTAATGTACAGATTTCATCTAAAACATAATTCAACTTGTTTCCAACACCAGCAGTCAGTCAGCTTTGCTACTGGAAGAGGTGCTTCTCCCTTTTGATAATTTTTGTGGCCCACCTCTGGACCAGCTTTAACAGGGGCATATATTTCCTGTGCTGAGGACCCCAGATCTGGAAGCAGCACTCCAGGTGGGGTCTCAGTGGAGCAGAGTAGAGGGACAGAATCACCTCCCTCAATCTGTTGATGACATTTGATGCAACCCAGGATGCAGTCAGTGCAAGTGCACACTGTGCGCTCATATCCAGCTTTTCACCCACCAGTACCTTTAAGTCCTTCTCCACAGGAAGCTCTCAATCCCTTCATCACCCTGTATTGATACAGGGGATTGTCTCACCTAGGTCAGCACTTTGCACTGGGTCTTGTTGATCCTCATAAAATTCCCATGGGACCACTTTTTTCCAATTCCCATTTTTGTCCAATGCCCTCTGGATGGCATCAAGCATGTCAGTCACACCACACAGCTTGGTGTCATCTGCAGAGGGTCTTGCTTAGAGCCCCCTCAGTCCTCCTATGCCACAGGTGACAATAATAAGCCATATGATGCCCAGGGGTCTGGTCACCTCTAGGGAACACCACCCTCTGGATGAGACCAGCTAACCAGTTTCTTTTCTACCAGAGAGTCCAATTATCAATTCCATCTCTCTAGCTTAGAGAGAGGGATGTTGTGAGAGACCCTGTTAAAGGTCTGGTTAAACCAAGCCATGCCATGTATCTCAAATCACCTCCCCATCCTTCAGGTCCCTTAGCATAACTTCTAGAAAGATCTGTTCCATGATTTCCCAGGCACAGAGATGAGGTTAGTAGCTCCCAGAGTTGTCCTTTCTACCTTTTCCAAAAATGGGTGCAATGTTTCCCTTTTTCCAGCCACCTGGATCTTCACCTGTCTGCTATGACTTTTCAGATATGGTGGCAACTACATCAGTCAATTCCCTCAGGTCTCTGGGATACATCTCATCAGGTCCCATAGACCAGGCATGTTCCAGTTCCTCAGGTGGTTATGGGCCTGATCTTTGGTTACAGGTGGAGTGAGGAGTAGTGTGCCCATCTACTCAGGAGGTGTGAGGAAAAAAAGGTTGCCTTTGAAGTCTGAGAGGAAAAATCATGAATACCTCACCCTTCTCCCTAACCCTACTTGACCTTATATTCTTGCCAGGATAGGTGTCCATACTTCCACTGCCTGTGTATTTCCCTCTTGCCCTTAGCTTGACCAGAAGGTCTCCACTCATCTATGCAGGTCTCTTGCCTTCCTTCTTCCTTCTTGATTTTTTACACTTGGGGATTGAGAGTTCTTGTGCTTTATGGAACATGTCCTTAAAGATCTGCCAGCTCTTTTCTGGTCCCTTTTCCTTTAGAGCAGTTTCCCAGGGAGTCGTGTTGACTAGCATCTTGAAGAGCTGGAAGTTTACTTTCCTAATATTAAGGTCTTGACTTTATTCTTTGCCTGACCCATATCCCTCACGACTGTAAACTTCGCTAGTGCATGAACTAGTGCATCCCAGGCTGCCTCCAACCTTCATATCACTGGCTAACTCTCTTGGTTAAAGCATTACAATAACCATTAAATTTGCTGATCAATCTTTCCCTGACCGGTATATGTGGATTAAAGAACAACTTGGTATGTGAAATACTATCAAAACCTGGCCTAAGAAAATAATCTGCAAGGCTGACTCAAGTACTTCAAGGGTAACAACTTTGCACTGGAGGTTTGCTCTTTTTGTAAATAGCAATAAACAAATGTTTTATGTTGTGTTTTGAATTCCTTCACTGACTTGACCTTTGCTCTTGGATTTAACTTTCACATCTTTACATAATTCCTGGGTTGGGGTTTTTTTGCCTCTCTTTAACTTACCCTCTGAAAATTTTTATGTGATATTTTGTCTCTTTCTCTCCACTAGTGTCACTATTCTGTGTGCCCATCTATCTGTTTCTTTAAAATCTATCGAAGAATCAGTGAATTGTTGAAGTTGGAAGGAAAATCCTTTTAGATCTTTTAATGGAGGGTCAACTAGAGCAGGTTGTCCAGAACCACATTCAGCTGGAATTTGAGTATCTCCACATGTAAAGATGACAACCTCTCTCGGCAGCCTATTTCAGTGTTTGACTACCTGCACAGTAAAAGAGTTTCTGTATTTCTTGTTTTTGATTTGTGCCCATGGACTCTTGTTTAGTCCATAGGCATGACTGAGAAGAGCCTGGCTGCCTCCTCTTCATTGCAGAGGGATCTTACCTATGTTTATTAATATCCCAATGGATATTAATAGACATAGGTAAGATCCCTCTGAACCTCTTCTCCAGGCTCATCAGTCCCAGATATCTGCACTTCTCTGTATGTGGCAATTGCTCCAGCCCCTTAATGGAATTCTTGGCCCAATGTATTCTTCTTCTTTTCTACTTATGCTTTCTAAGCCCCAAATGACTCATGCCTACTGCCATTTGCAAAGCTCTGGTCCTTAAAATCCCGTTGCCTTCGAGCGGCCATTCTTGCTCAATTGGATGCAAATGCACAGCTTTTGCTGTTCCTGCTCATTTTTCACATTTGTTTTTACAGCATGAGCTCCACAGTTCCAAGGCTGTTCTTCTCAAGTATTGGAAGTGCTGAGCATATAACAGGTGCTTCCCTATAAAAACAACAGTTAAAGCTGATTACTGCTGAGAGTAACATGAAAGGGCAGGGTCCTGCATTGATGCTGGTTTAGTGAAAAATGTATTTTAGACCTAAGGTGGAGGGCAAGGGGGTTGAAATGACTGGGAAAGGCATTTCAAGAGAGTTTGTGAAGTAGACATAATTTATTTTTTTTTGCAGCTCCTTACACAAGGTTTTCTTTTTGTAGGCAGCTGAAAGTCAAGAGACCAGCAGGCATAATTTAGAGCTGCATGTGCCGTGGCATTTACAAGGACTGGAGATAAATGGGGATCATCATAACACACTGTGAATTGCAATACTACTTTCTCATTCCCAGTGGCCAAGGCAGTGGTCCCTGATTGATTGATTCTGTGAAAAGGCTGAAAGGCTATTTTTTGAGTTTTCAGAACTGAGAGGAAAATGTGAAAACAGAGATAAACAATTTACAAATTCTGCAGCCAAATAAACATACTGTTTGACTATCTCAAAAAAGACAGTTTACTTTCTTTTTAGAATAATATACAATCCTGAATTCGTATTCGAGCAATTGTTTCAGGCTTCCAGCTGAGCTCTTTCCAGAGATAATGCAGGTGGAAAGATGAGTTAATAGTTTAAACAATTAGAGATTTGATGCAGTCTTCCATCTGTCAAAGCCCACTGAAATGAAAGCTCACAGTTTTAATTTGTGCCTCCAGCATCTAACTCAGTCTGAAATGGTGTCAGCGATTTGCCCTGCCCACAGTAGTGTTATTCTTATGTTAAGCATTCTGTGCACACATGCTGAGAGATTTCTATCAAACATATTAGTGTGCATTTGAGAGATCATTAGCCTGAAGTAGCTGAAACATTCTAGGTTTCTTAGCCAGGAAACCCACATCTCTGCTGGAAAGTGTGTTGAGCCACTGTTATTTACACAATAAAGCTAGAGCAGGATAGGGATAGCTTTGTAAAGTTTAGCAAGAATAGTGGTACTGTGATTTAAGTGGCACCCATAAGAAGGTGAGATAATGAAAGTTTTGGTTTTTCCATCTAAAAAGATGGAATGAATAAAAATTTCTTTCTTGATCTGCTAGACAGATTGTTTTTTCTTTCACCTAGTAAGAGCTAAGGTAAAACCATTTAATAGAATCAGAGTTCATAAGACTTGATCAGATTATTGTTCTGCTAAATAGATAAAAAGTCATGGGCACATAAGAAATAAGACAGATGTGATACTTATTGTTTGTATTCTCATGGATTATTTGATTTTTTTGTATTCATCTATAAAAAGGTAGAGGGAACTGAGAGAATCATAGTGGTTAGATGATTAAAGCTGTACTAGCTAATAAATAGGGTGACTGAAGTTTCTGGATATTTGTGTTTGGGGAAATAGAAGAAAGAATGACTTTGTGATTCAGTGTTTATGTTTATACGAAAGCATTAGTATATAAGTGTGTTGTGATTACAGGAATCCCTTTGTTCCTGAGGGCCTTGAGAACTGACAAACAGAATTGAAATCCAAACAATAGTTGCAATACTCTGTAATACTCTGATGTATTGCTCTATGTTTGTAAATATAAAATTTTATTTTTTAGGGTATTGAAAAAACAGTTGTGTTAGAACATGAAATAAGTTCATATTCTTTACAGTTGCTATATTGGGTCACATCAGTTGTGCTTCCAGTCTAATACCTTTGCTACCAGCTAGATTCTCAATAGATAAGTAAACCTGTAGAAATAACCTACTAGGAAAAAGACTTACTTAAGCCCTATTACTTATTTTTGTGTGATACTGTGCAGCCTAAAGGACACGTCCTTTTCAGGTTGCTAGTTTTGGCTTCTCAGCTCTTGCTGCTTGCTGTTTTTTGCACCTTAAATTTTTTTACCTTGGAAGAACAGACCTCAGGACTTTATGGAAGGTGTTTTGCTTGGCCTTCACTCTGAATGATGCTGCTGATAACTTTCTGTCTCTAGTAAAAATGGTTAGTAAAAAAGTTACTTTTCTTTTTTCCCTTGTTAAAAGATTATCACAATTGCCAGAGCCCGTATGAGGGATAGGGAGTAAAGGATCAGATTGGTTTTATGTCCCTGTAGTTCAGGTTTTTTAAGTAACCCTCTCTCACAGAGAAAGGACACAAAATTGTCATTAATGACTGAACTGTGCCAACACTGCCTTTGAGGGTAATAGCATAGCAGTCTCAAGTCTGTTCTCAGAAAAGCAAGTGCTGGCTTTAGACTTGAAATCTGCATACACTGTGGTATGTAGAGACATCCACTACAGCTAAAGGGAGAAATGTGTGCATTGGGGTGCTCACACAAACACAACAGATATTATTGAAGCTGGCGTGCTGAAGCACTAAATGTTTCTTTAACTTAGCTTTATCTGCTTCAGTGAACATTCTTCAAAATCCAAGGACATTCAGACTGCAGAATCCTTTATTTAGAGGTATTTGAGCACAAAAATAATCCCTTCCTAGAAACTTTTGAAATACCAATGCAACTATTCAGTCTAATCAACTGTAAATTTTTGTCATCTAAAAAGCAGTTGATTAAGTAACATCTAGCAGAAGGATGATTATCATTGGAGCAACACTGATCAGACAGTAAAGACAGATGCTACTACTGAAACTAAGGAAAATTAGCAGTAAATCTTCTTGAAAATAAGCAACAGATTTATCTTTCAAAATCTTCAGTTTTACCTTGTCTCTCACCACTCGATTTGCTCAAAGCTTGTACATAGCTTCTCATCTTTCAATAACTTTGCATGCTATATGCAGAGGGAAATATGTGACATGAAAGTGTATTTGAGATTTTGATTTCCCAAATACATTCTTAGTTCCAAAAGCTCAGCTGCCTGAATTACTATTGGGGAATTTTAATAGCTTAAATAAGTCAGACAATCTGTACAAAATCTGTAAATTTTCAATTGAGATGAGAATCTTAATTTTATCTTATTACATTACATTTCATTAACCTAATTAATTTGTAGTGCAAACCAGGCTGTAATTGTAATAGTCTGTTCAAATGTATGGTCCTTTTCTCCTCTTGTGGGAGACAATTGCAGAGTTAGGTCAAATACAGCTCTAGTTAAGTGACAAAGACAAAATGTACTTGCGTTGACCTTTAGTGTACTAATAAAATACGTTCAAGCCACTGGAAAGGGACATATGTCTGCATCTTAACTGTGACTTCAAAAAGAGTTTTTCTTGACTGGACCCAGGACACTATTCAAAACCCACTGAAGTAAGGAATTTCAACAAGCTTTATACCCATCTATAATTTGAGATTGTGCTTTTTCAAGTGACCTCCCTTGGAGTTTCTCCATTACTCTAATATTGAAGGAGGTATAAAAGTGTGCTTAGGTAGATGGAGTTACTGTGCTGAGAGAGAGGCAACTGTCTTTGAGGCAGACAGGCAGGGATGCAAGTGCCCTTTTCTCCACACATTCATTGAAGTGTAAGGAAAGCATTAAGCTGGAAGTGAGAGCTATGACTCTTTTCTAATTTTGAGTGCCTGCAAAGAATTGGAAAGTGTCTGAGCACAGAAGCATGGTCCGACCTTAAACAGAAATTGCAGGTTTTATTTTGTAACACTAACTGTGATATTTAATCAGATGCTAAAGAGTTAATTGTCGTTTAGCACTGACTGTATATTAGAATAACTCTCTATGCACAACAGACAAAAATGCTTCTGAAAGGGTGCAGTGTTAAAGAGTGGGTTTTGTGCTATGAATTTTAAGTAGATCTCCTTATTGAGTTTCCTTAAAAAGTTCTGCTTAAAGTCAGTTCTGGGTATAGTCTCAGGTTAATGGGTCAAAAAGGTATCTGGTTCTGACAGTTCTTCCATAATATTCCCATCTACTATATGGATTACAAGCATACATTCTGATCTTAGTCATATCAAATATTTTTAGCTATTTCAGTGGCCTGAGGAATTTAAGTGCACAGTGGAAGCATATAACTGTACAGATAGAAGTCCCAACATGGAGATAGTGACAGGAAAATATTTGGGCCTTTTTTCTAATACCATAAGCTTTCTTGAGTCTGCAGTGGTTCTGAAGGCAACTTCCTGCAGTCTAATTTACAGTTGGTTTGCATCCTCATTTTAAACAAGTGAACAGTTACTTGGGGTGTAAAGTGAAAGGGAAATTCATAGCCATATTTATTGAATGTTGACATATGCATTTAATCCATATGGAAGATTTGAAGCAGTATTTTAAGTTCATGTTCAATATAAGGAGTTGCCCATGCAGGAGTGCCAGCAGGATCCACTACACTGAAACGAAAGACATAGAAAACTATTCAGCCTTGTACTGTTTTGATGCTGGTGTATGTGTGTAAAAAATTGATTTCTTGTTTCAGGTAGGTATTTCATCTTATGCATTTAGAAATTAAAGGATTGCTGTAATTAAATCTATAAATTTTTTCCTTTGGAGTGTGAACCAGAAGACTGAGTTATGAAAAGGGATCTTTTCCCCAATATATCTAATATTCTGTTTGCTTTAAGTTGTAAAACCTATGGGTTCCAACAAATGTCAGAGTTTGCAGCCTCTGACTTTGAATAAAGAATACAGCTGACTATGTTTATTTTTCTCATAGATGTGATATTGTTATATCCAAAATACATTAAATTTCAAAATACACAATAAATCAGGGTATGAACAGGAAAAGAAAACTGAGTTACAGCATTTGGGATTTGAACTGCACCCTCCAAAAATAGTAGAAATGTTCCAGAGGTAGAAATGAAAAATCAAATTTTAAAGTGGTTATTAGGAATGAAATATTTTCATTTTTTGGTTTATGTGAAACATTTAGCTGCATTGTTACTCACTGAACTTTGAGCACCCTCAGGACGGAAATAGACTGAATTTTGTTCTACAATTTGTTCTAAATATGACCACCCTGTTAACCCTAGTAAACAACAAAATATTGGTTAAACAGTAGTTACCACTTTATAATTTTTTTTAACTTTTGTCCACTTAAATCAGGCTTTAGTGTTACATGGATTCTCATGTGTGCTTTTCCTAAGTCTGGAATTCTTTCAGTTTGGCCTGAGAACACAGTGCAGAGCACCAAACACATCCCTGGTCATGCAGTTTGTTGGGAGGAGAGCTAACCAAGTTTGCTGCAGGAATGCTCATGGCAGGTGTGGTCAGACCCAGCAGGCAGAGCTCAGTCTGGCTACACTCATTAGCTGTTGTTTGGTTCTGGACCATATTGTTGAGTGATGTCTGAGGATATCATTATTCACTCACCAGGAGGCAGGGCTAAAGGGCCAGGAGCAAGGGAGGGAATTGCAGTTTTTTGGGTGAGATTTTTGAAATGTTATGATTTATATCTGTAAGGAAGCACTGAGACAGTAGAGCTGATGAGTAACTATTTAAATCAATGAAGACACTACCAAACCTGTCTTTGCCACCTTGGAAGGTCATTGGCTCAAGAAATATTTCTTCAAGAACCATTGTTTTTTCAGAGAAACTCTCCAACAGCATTCCACTGGTGATCTATTCTGCTCATATATTATTCAGTGTTCTATTTTCCATTCCTGTTTATCATTGAAGCAATATTGTCATGCAATATCTGCATGACAGAACTATTGTGTTTCTTTAGAGTTCTTTATTGTTCCTGCTGTACAATTTCCTCCTCCAAAGTCATGTTTCACTTTGTGTCAAATACAACTCCTGTGATAGTTGTAAGCTATGTTTTTGGTGGGGCAATAATACAGAAAATAATCCCCTTTTAATTGCTTATTTTCTTCAAAAGATGAATTAAATCTTTCTGTTTCATAACTATTTTAAAATTACTCTATAGTTAAATAACATATTTGAATAACAAATGAATGTTTTTTTAAAAAAATATATTTAGTTGGTAGCTTTCTTGCCTTATTTTTTCCTTTTAATTTCTACCCCTCCCATTAAATAAACTGAAACCAGGAAAACTAAATTGGTGTAACTTTATTGTGGAAATACATTTTTTTGTTAAATAATAATAGTCGTGCAAAAAATCGCAACATGCACTTAATTCAAAGTAATATCCATCTGTAGGGGAAATCATCAGATTTTCATATTTTCTTGGTTTAATAAGTATTTGAAAGTATTGCAGATGGAGGACTTTAATTCCTTAAATGGCAAATAAGTAGGTCATCATCATCTTCAGGGAAAGGCTTATTTGTGCTCATTATTTCTAGAGTCCAATATTATGCAAATTTACTTCATAATACACTTGAAAGTAGTTATTGTAAGGAAGTGGGTGTATCTATAGGCAGTGCTTTCAAGATTTTTATCCTGACAACATCAACAGCAAAATAAATTTGCAAACACTATTCATACGCATGAATGTTTTTAATCACTAATAGGGGAAGATTGAATTAATTAGAAATTCAGCTTTTCTTCCCCCTTTTTACCGGTTCTATGGTAGAAAGATTGTCAGATGTAATACTGATTTGAAAGGGTTAGTGACTTGTAGGGTGCACTTAATGGCTATTTAAACTTCTACTTTTGGCAGATTAAATAAAAATGTTAAAAGACATTCATGGTACTCTGTTAAAAAAAAGTAGGGGCACAGCAGGGGGGTGAAAGAGCAATGAACAGGCAGCAGAGTAGTGTAGGCAGATCACATACTTGCATCTTTACAACAAATGTCGGGGATCATTCCTGCCCTGCCAGCAGGCTCCTACTGGAGACTTTTTGCACCTCTGCCATCTGCCTACCACACCTTCCTCTTCTTAGAAAAATGAGCTGTGGTTTTAATTGTCTAGCTCTTATCAAAAAAAAAAAAAAAAGAAAAAAGGAGTTGTTCACCATGGAAGGAAGAAAAAAACAAAGTGCCATACTGTAATAATATGAAAGTTTTTTATCCCCACAGTTGTCAGTTTTCTGGGTAGGTCAGGCAATTCAAACAATTGCATGTGTGGCAAGTGTGTTTTATGTTTGCACAGAAACTCATTTAATTGATCAGTTAGACTGGGGTGACATTTTAAATGCATTACAGTTTGGTTTTTTGGGTTTTTTTCCCTGCGGAAAGGCTGAAAAAGCCTCAGTATAGTTGTACTTTTTATTTTAGTTTTATCAAATAGTGAGTTTAGGGAAAAGCTCTTGAGTATGTTTTATTATGCTGTCATGGAAAGCTAGAGCATTTTTTCTTTATTGCTAACATTTGTTGGGTGATGACAGGTTATCAAACAGTACAGAGCTGTTTAACACCTTGGAAGAAGACAATAAAGAAACTGGTGACACTTGCTTAACAAGAAGCACGGTGTGTTTTGGGAAATCTGTCAGTGAGAAGACAGGCCTGTAAAGATTTCAGGCCTATTTTGACCTTTCTGCCCCTTGTTTGTATTCTACTGTTTCAGCTTTGCAAATGACTCCACATTTGGTACTTGAGTTGAAAGTAGGCATCACATAACAAGGAAAGGACATGGATAAGTTTCAGAAATGTATTGCCAAGTGGAAAAGATGGATACTCAGAAAATGATTATGCATTTTTTTGATGGCTCCATAATACTATTAAAGGAAATTTTTTTTTTATTTAAATGAGTTATATATGTAGTTATTTTGAGGTGGTCTGTCAAAGTGGTAGATGTTGCATTAAATCCAGCTACTACTGAAGCATGGTACTGTGTGCCTACAGTAATCTGAGCTCCTCTGTAATGATGTATGACATTCACTTTGCATGCTCAGTGCTATATTTTATCCAGCATTTGGATAGCATGATATTCTGACCTTGTCTGATTGGTGATCTCATTTTCTGTGAATGTTGCAAGAACAGTAAACAAAGCCTGGAAGAATTGTCAAGCTGACAAGTTGTATTGCTCTGTATCTTTTCAAGACAAAGCCATAGAAATTTATGTGTCTTGACACCTTTGTCTCTTGTATTAAGAAAGCTTTAACTAACTTCTCCTTGGTTCTATAGTCCACTATCTAAAAATGCCACATCTTATAAAGATAACAAGTAGATAGGCTTTTAAGGAGAGACCTCAGAGAGATGGAATAAAAGCAGCTAAATTGTGGAAGGAATTCCAAGACTAACAAGAGTGCCTCATAAGAAGAGTGTATGAAACTAAATGTATGAAATTAAATGACACTTCTGTATTAAAATTTATAAATAGCTGTGTGTAAATATGTTTTACAAATATGTTGAGTAGGAGAGTAGTTTTTTGCATGAATCCCACAGCCATTTGCAAATGTCAGTGATTGCAGGAATGCTGAAATGGTTTTGTTTTATTGTGTTTTCCTTTCACCTTCCTCTCTCACTCTCTCAAGAAACCTGTAAAAGAGAAATGTTCTTCTGTTGAAGCCATATGGGGGTTTTGCATCTGGAAAATTTGAACCTAAATCTGTACATAACTTAATTTCAGTTGAATACTGAGCTTGTTTTATTTGCATTATTTAAATTCTATGGTTGAAAGATAAATTATTGGATCTAGAATTACATCTGGATAATGTAGTTGTGCTTGAATTGCTTAACTAACTTTAGTAACTATTTTTGCCTTTAATGGGAAGTTGCTATTGACAATACACATCTTCAGCAGGTATTTATAAACAACGAGAGCTTCAAAAGTGAGGGAACTACATGGCTAAGTGGCGGTCTGAATAGAAAGTGGGATTACAGCATACTTCTACTGGGATTTGGGTGTAAGGTCTCTAATTTATTTATAACAAAGTTAAATCATCTTCTAGTTGAGCAGTTAAATACTGAGGACATCTCTTTTTGGAGTCGTCTTATGCTTCAGCCAATTGACAGAAGATAAGCTTCTGTACCCATCCCTCCCAGCACTTTGAAAGCGCAGTGGAGCTTATTATAAATGAATGACTCATACCCAGGGTGGAACAAATGCACCATTGGTAGCCCACAGAGATAATAACACTGACCTCCGGTCATTTTACAAGGGAACTCTCTCGTGTAGGTCGACTTCCCACTGCTTTAAACCCAACCTAAATAGACTATTCACAGGCAACTGGATTGACAGATTAGAGATTTATATGCACAAGTGTAGGCATTAGCAGCATGGTCTCTGCACATCGGGACATGAGAAGTAGTTGAAATATCTGACCAATAAAAGCAGAGGGACATTTTTCTGTAAAGAAGTAGGTTTGTAAACTTTCTTCAGACTTGTGAAATATGGGTGGTAGGGCAGTCATAAAAGTCCAAGCTTGCAGTCTCTGTTTATGCAGGACTCCCAATAATATGAAATTGTTTGGAAATAAGGGTTGTGATAGCGCTGCCACTTCACAGGGAACATTGGAGTAGGGGAAAAGAAGACACAATTTTAGGTTCTAAGTCAAAATATGCTCTATTTGCTTTCTCCTCTTCAATACATATGTATACATAAAGTGAGTAAGCAGAAATAATTTTGCAAAAGTATGAAGTTTAACAGTTGTCAAATTATACCAGTTTTAGGAGGAGCTTGTGGTACTGAGTTTAAGTTTGAGAATACAAACACGACAATTTGTACTAACTCAAACTTTTATACAAGGTATGATATAACTGTGTCAAATGTCTTCATCTTTCAGCTGTGTTAATGTTAATGAGATACAATTTGGCAGTAGAACTCATCCACCCAGTGTGTCCTAGAAATTTAATTTGTGTCTTTCTGCAGAAGAAGATGTGTTCTATTGCCTGATCTTAACAAAAGGTTATATTGAAAGGAATGATTTCAAAGCAGATGACAAATCACTGAAAAGACATTTTTATTGTACAATAGCATGCTCCCACAAAGAAAAACAAGGAGTGAGTGGGACACAACACTGCTCCCGTCCAGCATTCTCTAACACTAATTTAAGGAAAAACACATTAAGAAACAACCTTCAGTGGATTTATTCTTTTAATTTCTTTAAAATTATCTTAGCAGGTTTTTTTTTTTTTTTCTCGGGCCCTTCAGTAGAAAACATTAGGACATGCAATTGAATCTCCCAAAAGAAGGTTGTTTTTTAAAATTATTATTCCTGTTATATTCTATCTGCAGAATATGTGGCAAATACATTAATGATACTTGATTTATAGAGAGAGAAATTATAAAAATGTGTCAGAAATCTGTTTGAAAGAAAATTGTGAAACAAATAAGAGTTTCAATCAAAACCAGGCTGGTAGATAAACCAGCCTGACCCCCTTAATCAGACTTTATGTGGAATATCAGAATTTTCAGATATTTCTAGATCTGATAATGTAATAATAAGGAAAACATACCATAATATGATATGTTTTCAAGATGCTAATAATCTAAATATTTCCTGATACCATAGTTCCTGACTTTTACTGAAAGTAGTGCAACTTTCCCTGCATTTTTCACAAGTTTGTATGCTCTGAACTTGTTCATTTAATGCCTGAGATTTGTAATGCAGTATATATGCATCTATATATTTATTTGAAAATAAGTAATTTTTATTCTCACTGAAGCAAGAGAATTGATATTGGCAGTGACATTCAATCATCTGGCCCAGGAGGCTTTTCTTGAGACCTGAATCCAGAGGCCTTTACTTGGTCACACCTCCAACCGAACAAATCCAGCACAGCAATTTCCTGGGTCTTTCCTTACTTTGTATCCAGGTAAAATTTTGGTGAAACTCAGGAAACTGCAGTCATACAAAGTATTCCTCCAGCAATTACATCCTTCAAAATGAAGATTTTGCAAGTGGGCTTCAAATTTGCAATTTTTCTGTTTGGAAGTTGCAAGCTAGAGCTGGGATAATACATACATATTTATTCTTTGTGACAGGTTTATGGTGGATGTTTTTACCAAATATCAGGTTTAAACAGAATTCATATTTCAAATCTGGTGTCTTGTCCCATATCTGAGCTTTTAAAGAATAACGTGAAGTTGAAACTGTTGTCTGGAAAAGATAGACCATTTTCCCTTGTATTTCTGCTGTGTTATCTATGTGAACAAGCATCTACCTAAGTAGAAATGCACAATTCTCAAAGATGCTAATCTCTCCTGCTTTCTAATTTCCGCTTGCTTAAATTCTAATTTTAAAGGGCTGTGTGTTTGGAGAATCTTTTGATTCTTCAAGTATGTGGATTAGTCTTAACCTTTGTCATGACTTTGCTAGCATTTACAAGCATGTGCCTTTGATCATCAGAGTTACTATGAAAAGGAAGAAAAGAAGTGTAAACGTTTGGCATTTTCTACTTGCAGATGTCCTACACATCATCTCAACTCACCTTTCAGCTTCCATCCTGTAGTGTCACTTCCCTGAAAAAATTTAACTACCTTTCCCTGAGTCCAGTATTTCATTCAGATAAGTAGAGGCATCCTTTTCTCCCCAGAAGGGAAGAATTTTTGTTTGAAAATTGTGATTTTTAGTTGGTTCTAAGTGCAGATTTAAATTTTTCTCTCGGTATCTGTTCTTATTTTTGCTGCTTCACAAAATATTGCTTTTATACTGGGGGGACGATAGCCTATGGCACACTGAGAAAATTGTTTGAGACTTCTGCCTCTCTTTGAGCTTCTGAAATGAGTAAAAAAACTGCTCATCTTGGTAAATACATTAGTTCCTGTGAGTGTCTTTTTTTTTGTCTTTTTTGTCTGCTTGTTTCTTTACACAATATTTTACAACTCTGTTTTTTTGCTTGCAATCCAGTTGGCGAGACATCCTGATTTTCATTTTTGTTTTAGAATATATGTTTTTATAAAGCATGGCTAGTCAAGCATATGTTCAAAATGGCCATATTTGCTCTTGAATGTAATAAGGCTTCCAAAATAGCGGTAACCATCAGGATACTCTGAGAGAAAACTTTTTTTAAAAGAGACTCTGCAGTGAGAGGTTGCAGTGACAAGCTAGAAGTCTGTTAAATTTGTGATTGTCCATCATAGATTTCTCCACTTGGGCCCCAATTTAGAGATACTTGTAAATTCTTTGTCTACCATGTTTTTCAGGTAAAAATTCAGTCCCCAAGGAAGTCAATGTAATTTTCTCTGAAAGTGTCTGTGTGGTGACAGCCCTGAAGTTCATTGAACTTGCAGTACCATCTTTGCAGATAGTGTAATTCTGAAGCTAAACAGTGGTGCTCTACTTGGAGTAGTTCTTACTACTTCAGGATTTGCTTTTCCTTGTTGATGCAGAAGTACTTACAGAGGATTACAGCCTGAGCTCCTAGGATCTATGGAGTGCTATTTGCCAGAATGTCTAGATAAAATGTCTATACATGTATAAACTGTATCTCATTGAAGAATTATGTCTGTCTAAAATACTAGGGTGATGCTAAACTTGTTGTTGGTATTTATAAAATAGGTTAAATATCTGCTAGTGACTGATATATCTAGTTAGTCAGAATTACAAGAAAAAATTACTAAATGCTTAATGTTTCTTTATTTATCTTTTTGTCCAGTAGCTAATTCCTGTCTAAAAGTGCATCCTGGAGTACTGCCTGTTCCAGGCATACCCACACTGAAGCATTCCCACATTGTGGCCTTGGCCAACCCTTAAAGCACAGCCTTTTGGTGGCTTTTTATGGCATTTAATTTATTTCTAGTGTTACTTTTGTTCTGGTGCTTTTGTTCTGTGATGAAATGAACACTCTGTGAAGACTGAGCATATCTGTAATTGTAGTTATCTTTTTTATGTATTGTGCTGTAGTCTTTTGATGAATAATTTTTATTTGCATGGGAAACAAGGGAATTACTTCTTGTGGAGCTTTTGTGCATGTAGCAATATAGGATCCTAATATAATCAAAGAATGAGCTTGCTCTGTAGTATAAAAGTGTATAAAATAGCAACACTCTTTCTGTATTGAACAACTTGCTTTGGTGGACTATGCTTTGAGCAGAGGGAGTTAGACAAGATGCTCTCCAGAGGTAATTTCCAGTTTTAACTATTCCATGAAGTAGCTATAGGTGTCATCTTGAAGTACTATACAAATTACAAAACAGACCCTCTGATTGTTTATAATATGTGCTTATTTGGACAACACATTTCTTACTAGCCAAATTAAGAGATTTAAGAAGAAAAATTGAAAAGAGGAGATATGAAACATGAAATACAAAAGGAAGAGTAGGCAGATATTCTGTTCATTATCCAACATAAAAATATCTATTTCCTTTGAAATGCAGATTTTGTTTAAAAGAGGAAAAATAAGAGAAGACACATTTAATTCATATTCAGGTTCATGTGAATATTTTAAAGGAATGGATAAAACAGCTTGGAGGAGGGGGATGTGCTAATTTTAGGTTTGCACAGGCTGTGTTTTGAGCTGCAAGAGAGTATAATTTAATTTTTAGCAGTCTAACAATAACCATATTGTTATTACAAAGAGTTATGCCAGTGTTAATTTACACACTAGCGACCCTGCTAAATGACGCCCTTGCTTTTTTGATTTACATTCACACTTACTTGTGAGAGGCTGCCTTAAGTCCATGGATGCGAAGTAAGTCAATCACTTTTCTCCTCTCCTTTGAAACTTGTAATTTACCTTCAACTTGTGCTCTTACCATTCCTCTAGTTGGCTGGGCTTTCTCACAGTGAGCATTCACTTAGCAATTGCTCAGAGTTCAGGTTAGTGCAGTGCTAACCAGGTAAATTCTCCTCCTAGAACAATACTTACCTTTCCTTCAAGCTGGACTGCAGGTTCTGGTTTGTGCACTATGCTTTCTGGGATTCTTACAGTACTACTGAAGAGGTTATTGTCCCCCAGCTGATTAACATTTCTTCCCCCTCTGCACTATCCCCAAGATTACTGCTTGGGGATAGTGCAGAGGGGGAAGAAATGTTCTCCACTCTGCTGCTCCAATGAGCACATCCTAACCTGTTTCAGTCAAAAGAAGTTAATCCGGACAAATTGACAGTTTTTGATAAGCAGCCTAATTTTGAGGTTTCCTGCCTGAGGAAACCTCAGGGTACAGTATTCTGTTCTGCAGAGAGCACAGCAGAAGACAGAGGTGGGATATGGGGATCACCACAGCAAAATCTGAATGTAGTACTTTAGGCTTGGGGATATCTGTGCTGCCACCCAGGGATAGAAAATTATTTTAAATGGTGAGTCGCTTATAGGTGACTGTAACTCAGGTAGGAGTAAGGTTATTTTGATTTACCTGCAACTGAGAAATGCACATTCTTATTGCTGATAAACTTTAAGTTGTCTTGGCAAGTTCTGTGCTCTCTATATTCTATAACTTCCCTGGATCTGTAAAAGGGAATGATATATACCTCCCATAGACTTTATTGGAAATATATAGATATCACTTGGTTTAACCAAATACATAGGTATCACCAGGTCTGCTATTGTACTGAAAAGTAATTCTATTACATACATTTGGCAACATATACTTGGGTTTATCTAAGAATTGAAATTTGTCACGAGGACAAAGCTGTGATGTTTGAAATTAAAATAATACTGGCATCTACTGGTATTCTACTTTGTAGAATGAAGTATTTCAGTGAAGATAGGAAGCTTTTACTGTCCAATGTCTTTGTTAGGAGTCTGCACCAGCTCAAGTCTGGTATGAATTTATGTAAATCAGCAATGGGAGACAGGAAAGAAAGAAATACGAGTATACAACACATTAACAGAATAGCATCCAAATAGCAGCTCTGGTAGAAGGGAGACTTGATTTCTTGTCAAATGTTAGTCCTAGTTTTATATTGCTTTTTGGTTTTTTTCCCAAGTAAGAATAAGACAGGAAAGTTATTTTTAGGCTACACATGCAGGTGTGTAGGGTGCTGGTCACTAGTGTCTTCTTGCATAACACCACTGAATTCTATAATCATTTTTCATGGCAGCTGGTCTAGTACAAGGAAGAAAGAAAGAGTAGCAAATAACACAACAATGAAAAGGGCTCATTATACTCTCTACCAAGTAAATCATGAACCTTTTTCACAGTTTATTCTAATTATATCTGTGTTTACATTTTATTGTGCTAAGTAGGTGAAGGATTACACTATGGTAGTAGAAATGGCTTTCCCAAAGTGGAAGCTTTAGTGGTATATTTATGGACTATTCCATGTCTTATAATGTAAGATATGTTCCTATTTGGCTAGATTTGCATTTTGGATTAATTCTGGGCTTTTTCCCTTCTTTTGGATGATAACTGACACCACGATAAACTGATAGGAGTGAAAAAATGCTGCCATAGTTTGTTTTTCTATTTCCAGCACTACAGCTAGGTAGATAAAGAGCTTGATTCTTCTTACGTATTATCAACTGCTCTAATAGATGGTTTTAAATTAATTTCCTTTCTGATAATACTTGATAAGTTAATTTCAATTTAAAATATATACCTGTCTGTTGTGAATATTTACTGTGTTGATTGTACTAAACTCCTACATGGCTAACAATAGACAGTGAATTTCTTGCAGTTTATGGGTGTAATGTCTTTTGATAGCAGCTGGTATAATGGAATAAGAAAATGACTAGTAGATTGGTGGCCTACATAGTATTTTTCCTACTTTCACATCTATATAAGTCCTTACTATCATTTCTGAAGCAGTTACATGCTGCTGTGTAAGTCAGTCATCTCAGTCTTTTTAGTGATGGTGGTTGAGGTTGATGATGGAGATATGAAATGTTATGAAAGTATAGTGTTTGTTTCCTATATTGTGACCCAGAATGTAAAAGATACAGTAATCTGGTTCATAGAAGATCAAATGCTAATCAAATGCTTTACTTCTCTTCCCTGTGAAACTAAAATTTCTACTCTACTTTATGTTGCTCTCCTGAGTTTTTTTTTAGCTTCAGTAAAAAACTGGCTTTGATTTTCATATTTAAATCAGCTGTAAGAGACTAAGGAGCTACGGAGTGAGTCTGAGACAAATCTGATTTAGAGTTCAGATTGAATAATTTAATACTGAAGCATCCTCTATGTCAGATGAGTGTGGGAAACAATCATAGCTAACTTTTTTGAATATGCAAGGTGGGGGAATGAAGGAAGCATTTGGATAAGCCCATAGTGATCATTCTTCTAATTTTCTTTGAAAGCAGAACAGGTCTGGCCTGGCTGGATATTATTTAAGCTGTCAATTGTTCTAATGTGTCAATTACGATGAGGAAAGAATTGACATCAGAAACCATCTGTAGCAGCTCTTTTGCTTTTGGAGTTAGCATAGAAGAGTGGTTACATAATGAAGTAATCTACAAAGTTGCCTGCCAAGTCTTTGATCTGTGGATCTTTTTTTTTTCCTGGATGGTGTGCCTCCTAAAATTATGACAATATGCAAAACATATTGTATGACTCATAAAAAAAGAAGTGAAGTTAATGTATTGTTGTTTCAGTCTCAGAGTATTTATGCTAAAATTGACTTAAAAATTTCTTTACATGATTTTCCATGTTTTTTCACTCAATAGACAGAATTAATGGAACAGCAGTTTGCCTGCCTAACAAAAATATGCAATATGACAAATACGAAGTGAAAATACAGATGAAACTTATGTGCCTTGTGATGTGCAAAAAACGCTGTAGCTGTGACAAAGTGGCACCTTCAAACTTTCAGGGAGAAATTCTTGCTGTGTCCTAAATCCCAGGCTAGGACATTGCATTAATTTGTTCTCATGGCTGAGATAATACTTGAATCTGTTTCAATGTGATTGGGAAATTATTTGAAGCCCTTCTACCGTTCAGAGGCAAATATTTCATCTGGGAGTGGCTCAGAACAGCAGAGTCTTCTGAAGTATTGTTCCCCACGTGCAGTCAGCTCTCTTCCCTGGGAATACAGAGTCTCTTTGCAGGCACACAAGTCTGTAGCTAGGCATGAATTTCCGTCTTGCAGGAAGGTTCTGTTGCCGTGTAATGTCAGATTCCCTGCATCCCATAAATCTTGTTACCAAGCACTTCCAGCCAGCCAGATGCAGTTGGAGAAGCTGATGGGTGTGCAGGAGGGCATCAAGCTAGAGGGGCAGGCTTGAGGGGAAAGAGGGAGGGAGAGAGGACTTAAGGTGAAGGCCAGACTGGTGGGCATCTCTTCTGTCACAGTAACTTGACAGGTTTGTTGTTTCACTCTTCTTCTTTTTCACTGCAAATCAAGAGAAGTCATCTATTGCCCAGATCATAAACAGTCTGCATCTGGAAAATCACATTTAAAATTCTTTGAGAACTATTTCAGGAGCTTCTTCAGCACTTTTGTAGGAGTATGGTGCAGTGCAGAAGTACTAATACCACATATTGCTTCCATCATATCATCTCTACATATTTTAGACTTTCAAAGACAACGAAACATGGGAAAATATAAACTGTTGTGTATGTGCTTTTCTATTTTTGTAATAGGAAAGTCCTGTTAAGTTTTTTAAAATCTCATTACTTGCTATGTACCATAAATCCTCATAAAAAATGTAATTGCATGTAATTTATGCACATTCAGTACTAGACACAATTTAACCATATAATTAATCAGTGTATCAACCTAATTTTTTTCTGCATCTGTTGTTGGAATCAACATATTGCAGTAGCTATACTTATAATCTGTACATATGTGCAGACAAACGTTTTGAAGAGGAGACTGGTGTGTTTCAAATTTCCATAAGATTATTTTTCTCAACATCTTTTCCTGTTTATTAAACTATAATGATGTTACATCATTTGGAGTCAAAGTAAGGAAGTGTTGTAAATATAGATTAAGATTTCATCAGATATCAATAAATGTAGTCTAAATTGAATGTCTGGGAATAATTCCAACTTTTATCAAATCATACAACCATTTTATAATTTCAGAGAAAAATAACAGGAAACAAGAAAATGTAAACTTATAAGTTAAGTTTTCAACAGGTCTTGGAATTTTTAAGTGCCAAACATGCTTTGTATGCTCAGAATCTATTGACCAAAATCCTTTTTGAATTACAAATTATTTTCAGCTTGAAAGCCTGTTGTTAGGGAAATGCAGCCTGTGAATGCTAATTTGGATCTACTTCAGCAATTAAGAAGTGTAGTTTGAGCTGGACACATTTTCTGTGAACAGTTCTTTATTATAAATGTGTGAATGCAACACCTAGAAGTTATGCTAATCAAGTTACTATCAGGTTTAACAGATAACGTTAGTAATTAAACACAATATTTTTGAAATTGGTAAAAAGGTTTAGAAACTGCTACAGTTGCAAAGTTGTTGTAGAAATTTGTGTATTCTGTATTATTAAGAAGCTTCAGCAGACAAAGTTCGCTGTTAAATCCTGTGCAGTAATTTAGGTAGTCGTTGAAAGGTATAGACAAGAACTATGAGGACATGAGATTAATAAGATCACCACTTCACAGACATTATTACAATAAAATATAAACATTTGCATACAGTATTTATTGCTTTAAAATTGCTGAAGTTTAGTAAACAAAGTTTTAAATGTTTCATATTTTGACATTATGCTGAAAATATGCTCATCTGTAGAAAAATTATCCATTAATCCTTCACTGATAAAATGTAAAACTTAATTGCACTGGAAAGAAATGGTAGGACAGAATTGCAACTTTTCTTTAAAAGGAGAGCTGTTTCACACCTCGAATAAACAAATGCATGAAGAGAGTTGAATGATAGAAACTTTTACTTTAGAAGCTGCTGATGAAAAAATGCAAACTTGGATAAGTATTTGCAAAAAATTAATTAATTCAAACAACAGAGATGGTAAATGAGTGAGGGAAAAAAGACCTTTTGTGATTAATAGTCTCAGTTTTCAACTATCTATTATTGTAATGTGTATGATATGATCAGGAGTTATCTTTCAAGACTCAATTTAAGCAATTATAGCTGTATTGAAAACCTGGTGAAGTAAATGCAGATATCATTGATGTCAGTTGACTTTGATTCTAAGCCTTATTGGCTACTTGTGATTATTTTTTTCAGTTTTAAAAATCTTATTTCTTATGATAGAGTTTTCAGAATGCAATTTGTTGCCCTTCCTCATTGTTTTTCATTTGGCCAGTGGTATGTCTTAATTTCTTCCATTTTAAGCTTTTCAGGGCTTGATAAAGATCTGTTCATTTATATTTTTGCTATCTACCAAAATATCAGTTTTAGGAAAGATAGATATTTTTCTCTCTCCTTTAGACTGGATTCCTCATGTTGCTGAGAAGCACTTGAGAAAAGTCCAGAGCTTTTTTAAAAGGGAATTTCTCAAAACAGTTGCATATGCCCAAAACCCTTGTGAAGATGCAGAGCAAAGAGTGTGTAGTTGGCATGGAGGGTGAGATATTGTAGAGTGGTAAAAGGCAAGGACAGTTCACAGCTCGGCTGAGATTTGGAAATTCTTACTGCAGACCACGGAGGCCAGAACTGAAACCTGGTAAATTCTCCAATTCCCATAACTTCTTGCTTTCAGAAGGGACATGTGAGATTAGAATAAAAAGCTACACTTTGCTTCTTAATACTGTGTCAATTTGAAAATAAAGTAAGAAGTTGAGATATATGCAATATTTTATTGCAAACATTATTGTCCAACCTTAAAGGGTGTAAGCTTTTTTCCTGAATTAGTAGCAAATTAAACAGTATAAAAATTATTTAATGAACAAACTTTCATTTCAGTATGAAAATTTATTAGGACAGTCATAAGCAGCATGGTGACATTAGTGTCTTCTTTGTGAGTACATTTTCTGACTCTCAGATTGCTCAAATTTATGTGTCTGTATTTGATAACTTGAGCAAAAAATAGGGCAAATCTTGCTTCATTATTTTAAAATGCAATACTCCTTTCTTTTGGGATTATGGAAGCAGTTCAGAGCTTCTAAATGCAGGAGAAAAAAGCATTTGTGCTTCGTTTTTTATTTATTTAATGGTCACTTGAAAATCCCAAATTATTTTTCAGTTTAGTAAAAGGATGAGGAAAAAAGAAAATTTTCAAGACACAGTTTGTTTTGGGATTGGCTGTCCATCAGGCTGTTTTCTGTATCAGTTGGTGTGTGAAGGGAAAGTCTTCCATTTCCTCAGTTCCTGGTCCCATCCCAGTGCTTTATGTTGACTTGGCAGTGAGCAAGGTGAGCAGCTCACATCTGGCTGGAAGCTGCTCGGCGTAGAGGAGATGAGCAGATGGAGGCTTGTCAGCACTGCCAGCCTAAAAGTGTGTTTACTTTTTAAACTGAAGTACTAAAGAGAAGCACAATGGGCAGCCCAGACAGCAGGAGGACAGAAGCAGAGCTTCTGCCCACAGTTGGTTTGGTTTATGCTGTTCTTGGAGCCACACCTGCTCCTCTCTGCCAACTGCTTGTTCACTCAGATTATAAAGGGGAATGGGACTGGAGTCTTCTCTCACTTGCAGTACTTAACAACTGGGGCCAAGAATGCCATTTCTGGACTTCATCTTGGCTAATACTTTTGTATGCCTCTCTCTTAACCTTCGCTGATTGCTTTGTAAAGACACCATCTCTCATCTCCAAACTGAATTTAATGTGTTGGAAAACACTATTGTTCTATTTTCGTATCACTTGATTTGTGCTTGGCTGGAATGGCTCTACAAGAAGCAAGGCACTGGAAGGTAAAGCCCACTACAAGTCTCGTACTGTGCATGATCTGCATAAAGTTGAATAAAGCCTTTGTAAGGCATTAGCATAATTTGGAGGGGGTGGTGGTGATGATGGTGGTGGTGTGTGTGGAACTAAACAAAAAACACTGAAAAGCTTTAGCATATATACACTCTCAAGCATATTTACATACAGGGGGAGGATGGTAAGTATTCTGGACTGATGATGTGTAAGATGGTTCCCTGTGTAGACTTGGAAAGTAAATGCCACTGTTTAGTCTGCTTCTGCTTTCGTATGTTTTTGAAGACACTCTTCCAAACATGAAATATTCCTATCTTCTATACTATGTATATTCTGTTAGTCAAAGTGATCCTTTTAAAGCCACATTTCTCCTTATTTTTTTAAAGAAATCTTGCTGTAAGGTAGTTGTCATTTAGAAAAAAAAAAAAACCAGTAAAATTCTCCAATGGGGGAAATAGCTTTTGGACAGTCATATAGGAAATGTAATGATTGATTGTTCTTCTTGGGAATAACTGGAGCAGTTTCAGTTATTAATATGGCACATAACAAACTTCAGAGTATTTTTTTCTTCTGAGATATTACATGGAAGTTTGCAGAGTAAATGAGATTTAGTTCTACTATTACAGTGGGAAAGAGCAAAATGTGCCAAAACTATCCATGAAGGAAATAAAATAAAGCTCTTAAAAGAAAGCCTTAGCTTATAGTATTTGCAGTGCAAGTCAGTTACTTGAGAACAGTTAGTGCTAATAAATTAGCTTAAAATGCATTACAGATGAGGCTGGTATGTGTTTTCTCTTCAACTTCTTGGACTGGATTTGTGCCTGAAGAGATATGGTGACATTTTTCAAGAACTGAGCTATAGTGGTTTTTGGTTAGAAGTGTTCTACTTTGTTCTACTTTAAAAAATACTTTAATGGCCTTAACACCGTACCTTTGTCTTACTGTTGTCAGGTCCAGGAGAGGAGACAAATATAAAATTTTATCAGCAGCTGGTTTGGCACTACAGAGCTTTTCCAATACTCCTCTATCAAAATACTTACAGGGATGTAATTACAATGGCATAAAAGGGCTTTTACTGGCACAGACTATTTCAACCTAACTGTAATAAGCTCTGTCTTTAAGAGCACATTTTATGGTATTCTAAGATTTGTCTAGATTAGAATGACTTTGTATGTATCATGTGTCTTAGTAACCAAAATAAAGCCTGAGATATACTCAAGAAGTTTAGATTTTCTAACACAGATGAAGTCCATCTCTGCCTACAGTGATACTCCTTTGCTGGAAAAGCACTTACGTTAGGAAAATATCTTGATGTATTTGCTCATCTTTGTTGGTCATCTTCAGGCCTGGAATGGACTGCAGTAGTTACACTGAGCAAGAAAATGCATGAAAGGAATGAGAAAGAAGTAAGTAAATCTACTGCAATGGCCACGATTTAGAATAATAGAATCTTTAAGCTATTTCTTAATGTCTGAAGGAAAATTATATTCACAGAAGAAAACTAAAAAAGACATTTGAAGTGTCTTAAAAATTCAGGTATAGATTAGTCTAAGAGGTTAAAATTAAAAAGAGACTGATGTATTTGGACAATGAGCTGTGACAGCTGTTACTGCTCTTGCCTTTGTAAGAATATGACTAGAAAGATTGTTTATGTAAGTGGCTTGGCCTAAATGTTGTTTCAGAATTTGTGCCAAATACATAAATTATTCTTAAGATACTTTGAGCCAAAATCTGTCTCCTTGATTGCCTAGGCGGCTTCTACTAATTTTAATGAAGATTGCATGTTTTAATTGAATCACAAAATTGGGGCTCTGATACTGAGATTGTTTCTATATGAATATGTAAGCAATTTTAGGATACTTGAAGAGCACGTTTGTCAGATGCATGTAAACTTTTATAGCGTTCCATTAGGCAATTGTAAAATGCAGAACAGAGGGATTATATTTCTTTAGTCAGGCATTAGTCAGATGTTTTTAGTTGTCAAATCCTGAAACAGTCTTCATTCTCATGTATCTAAAACCTCTAGTCAAAACTTTTTGAGATGTTCCCTAAAAAGGCTAGGTTTTTTCCTGATTTGATTTGTAACAATTGGAATTTACAATTAAGACTGTATATCTATTTTATGTTACAATTAATTCTATAAACATTTTCAGTGTACTAGTAGTTTTGCCTCTAGGCAGTGACAATTTTTCGTGGTGGTAGGAAACTTGTATCTAACTGCCTTGTGGAGGTTAGTGAAAACAGAGATTTAGGTTTTATTATACATTATCAATTGATGCATTTATTCGGACAAGTATAAGATGGATACCCTAAGGTGCTTATATATTAACCTCTAGTAATTTGTCCAAAGATGTACTATGGAAAAAATAAAAAGACAATGATAATTTGCTTGAATAAACAAAAACTAGTGTCTTGATGGTTCCATATATAGACCTAAACATATTTGAAATATTACAATGGTATAAAATTATATAAATTCAAATTGGGTTGAGGGAATAAATATGAGCAAAATCATTTAGCTTGTAAAAAGTGGTGAAACAGATTATATTTTATGTCTTGTACAGGAATTTATTCTTGAAAAGTTTTCCATCCACTTTTCTGAGTGTTCTTATATTTAAGAAACAGAATATAGCTACAAGATTATAAATGTCTGCCTGAAATACGTGTTACAGAAGTATTCTGTTTTCAGGAATTTTCTGGAATAGTATAGTTGCTGGGTAAGAAGTGGTTACTCAACACTATAATTCCACCATGCCAATCAAATTAACAATACTTTGACCACTGATAGGATTTGAGATTCAGACACCTGAATTTTGAATTCTGTACAGTTACTATGTGACGGAGATATCCAGACTGTTGTCAACAAGGACCAAGTAAGTAACCTCCAGAGAGATAATTATCCTGCCCTGTAGGAAACACCTGGATGTCATCCACTGAGTGGTTCTTCACATGCCATTGACTGTATTGATGACATCTCCATCAGCTAATGACAAGTTCAGTCCCTGTCTCACCTGTCTCATGCAGCTGAGATATGGCCCTTCTGCAGGATTCAGATATTGTTTTTTGCATATGAACACCTGGTTCCATTGGAGCTTCTTCAGAGTTCTGGAGGCATCCATGTGGGGCTGGCTGGGGTGAGATATCTAAGAAAAAGTGTTTGGCTTTCAGGAGTAGCAGCTGGAAGCTGGTTGCCATTATATTGGATATAGGTATCTGTGAATGGGCAATGGTCCTTGGTACTTTTTTTCCTGATGTTTGGTTTCAAAAGCAGAATTTAACTAATAAAAGAAAATCCCTAGAAGATTTCTTTAAAAGAGCTATAGAGAAAATTAAGCTATTAGTAAATAAAAAACATAGTAATATCCTGACTGAGTAAAAAGCTGCTGTATTTGCTTACACATTAATTTACCCTCAAGGATGTACTGCAGTCCTTACAGATGACTTCGCACACAAAGGTTTGCAGGACTGGTTTTTTTTCCCACCCCCTTTTCTATTTCCCTCATCCATTGTGCCATTGCTTTCTTTCTGCCAGTAGCAGGGAGTCCTCCAACTTGCCATCTTATCACTCCTGTCCAACCTAACCCTGCTTTTTGTTGAGATGTGTGGTAAAAAAATCAGCCAGTTAGAGCTGCTGCAAATCCAGAGTTCTCATGTAAAGATTTTTCAGGATTGTCAAGTTTTGCAGTTTACAATGACAGTAACTACAGACCAGCTCACAGCTACATACTTTCTGTACAACATTGAGCATTCTGGTACTCTTATCTAGACATGCCTTACTGTGAGGCTTAGGATGCCTCTGAGCAATTAGAGGGAGTCAGTTCCTGAGATTGGTGGGCACCTGCAATCTGTGCTGATTTAATCTGGAGTTACGACTTCTGGTTCAGACCCTTTGGCTGTAGTTCATTAACTAGTGTGCCTTTCCTTGCATATATTTGCATAAAAAGGAAGCTATCCATTTTGTCAGTCAGCACAGTGCTATGCAATGTGCTGGTTTCAAGACAGTTGTTCTCTGGGGCTTAATGCCAGCTTGCTTCCATAATCTTACTCTGATTCCTCTGAGGACTTGCTCAAGGGTCCTGTTAAGATGAATGGCAGAAAACTAGGTGAAGCATTACATATCCCAAATGCCCACTTAACATTTTTTTGCTGTGCTACAGCATCACCTTTATCATGATTATATTCCATTTCAAAGAGTCATAGAATCATTTAGGTTGGAAAGATCATCAAGTGTTAAAGATCATTTCATCATCATTACATCTGCACACTATGATAGCTCACTTTAGAATGTCTAGAAGTGTATTACTCTCAGTCTTTGCCTTTATGTATTGCAGTTCATGACAGGAGAGATCAATGTGTTTGAATAACTTTTGAAATCGGTGGATAATTAATTAAAATACACAGCTTCCAAGTTAAAGTTAAAAAACCCCCCGTACCTATTGAGTCACAATTCTAGAGTACTTTAGGAATGATGTGTGATCAGCTAAATTTCAAATTTAAGAAAAGCTTTGGGAGAATTTTGCTTGCTCAGTTATCAATCTAAGTTTATACAGTGATGAAATGTAGTGATGCCTTTTTGAGCTGCAGAGGTGAACTATAACATTAATGTGCACTGAAAGTAGAGTGTGCTCCCGTGGTGCAGTCTGTGCCAGTCTGGACAGCCAAATTGTCTTCCCTTCTGCCTTGGAAGTAGAAATGCCCAGTAGTCTGTACTAGACTATTGACAGGGAAAACGTATCCAGCTCAATTCTTCCAGCACAAGGCTGAAGTTTGATTTAACAGTTCATATTCTATGACAGTTTAATCAAACTATTTATTTATTAACTCAGCTGCCAGTTTGTCCTGCTTACCTCTCAACACCATAAGGTTAATCTTCATCACTCAGCCTTGGAAGGAAAATCAGATATTAGTTGGTTTTTAGACTGTGGTTTTATGCCTGGCTTAAGCTGTTTTAAATTCAGGCTCTCAGTTAAAGATGCGCTTACAGACTCCTCTCTCTTTCCTTTTTGCCCAAGTCCCCAACCCAGACATCTGATTTTTATGAGACTACTGAGTGAGTTGAGTGGGGAAATTTGCTTACATAAAAGCTGGTCAATTTTTCATGTAGAATGCCTCTTTTAGCACATTTACATCAAAAGAAGGAGGCTAGTAGGAGCTAGTCCCTAGGCTGGTAGGACTGCCCCTGTTTTGATGGCATTATGGATTTAGATTTGCTTATGCTCATCACAGAACCATAACATAAAAACCCATAACAATTAGAGATAAAGAAATTTAGTATGGATGTGTAGCCTTCCTTGCTCATGAGTAGCATGCATTGAAAAATAATAGGAGAGAAGGCATTTTTTTTAATAACTTGAAAAGAATTTGAAACAAAATAACTATTTTAGATTTCATTTTTTTCTCCCTCAACTAATATGTGAAACTATCTAACCTTTAAAGTATTTCCAAGCAGTGTTTATTTTATGAATTATCATGTAAACTAAAAGAATTTTAGTAATTTTAATGTTTCATTAGGCTGTGTTAAGTTACATGAAGAGATTATTGTGAAAGGATTCACATTGTCTCTTCACAAAAGATTCAGTGAATACAATAGTGTTTCTAAACGTGAGACAGAAAAACATTCAGTGTATAGAGGGAATATATCTGAAAAAAGACAAGATAATGTAGAAAACTCGTCAGAATTTCCTGTAACTTTTTGCCTGTTTCTTCCTGTTGTACTTGGGATTAATGGAATTATAGCTTCTACTTTTATAGAATTAGGCAATATTTATATTACATAAATGGAATGCAATTCTGAAAGTATGTGTAGGAGCACCATATTTGTTTGTTATTGCTGATCATCTTCACTGGTTTACTCTGAAATTTAAAAATATCCAAATTTATTATCCTTAGATTTTTTTTTCCTTCCTCTCAGATATTTGTATCATCAGTCTACTTTAGGTCAATAGATTTTCTATTAAGGCAACAAGCATAACTTCTGAGTACAATGAAAACTTTCTGGAAATACTATTATTAGAACGATTGGTCTATCAATGAGGTGGACAAAAGATACATTCAAAACTATTTAGGCCAGGCAATAGAATGTGAATCGCACGCTTCAGAGTAGGGGATTAATATTTTTCTTCCAAGACAACGTCCTTTTTTATTTTTCTGTTCCTTTTCCTCCCCCTTTTGCCATAATTGCGTGAAGAGGCGCGCACAGATGCCTGCTGCCAGCGTGTGATGCTTAACCTGACCGTCAGAGCAGCCTCACAAAGGAAGGCTTTTCAGGTCCCCCAGTGAAACAACCACTGCATTTTATTGTGGCGTGAAATTAGAAGTGAAAAGCCCTATGGCTCTTGCTGTTTAGTAATGCGGAATATGTCGTTTCTGATGGTGATGGTAGTGCTGGGAGGGAAATGGAAAGCCAGGGGAGAGAAACAAAGTAACGATTTAGACAAAGAGGGCCTCCCTTTTTTTTTGTCCTCTCTGATTGTTCGGTGGTCTATAAAACCATAGAACTGTGGTGGATACAAGCAAAAAGAACATTTAGTTGCAGCTCTCTCATTCAGAAATGTATGTGTGAATTTGTGGGGTGATGTATACGGCGAGTCATCTGTTATCAGAAGAGTTCACTAGTTTAACTCATTTATAAAATGGCAACAAAAAATTTGACTTTCCTTGGAGAGAACAGCACTGCTCTGACAGACACTTTAAGTTGCACAGCAAGATGGTGTTTATAACAAGACTGTGTGTGGTTTTCTGAAGCTGCTTTGTAACAGATTGGAAGGGGAAAGTGCCAGCTTGAAGAGGCTTTCCCTTGTCTGTTTAAAATTAAAAGAATGATGTTTTCTCAATGGAAATTCTGTACATATATAAAATGTCAAAATATTTATGCTCACTTTTACTTTAAAAGTATTATGTAAACACTAAAGCAAATGGTCAACTATTAGAAAATGAAAAGGCAGTTTATGAGAGAGGCATTTTAGTACATAAGATGGGCTTCTTTTTTACAGAATCATAGAATAATTTATGTTGGAATAGACCTTTAAGGTCATCAAGTGCAACTGTAAAGTTATCCATGAGCTGAGCACTATCACTACTGCTGGAAACAATTGGTGAAAGTCCCACAATTCTGATATCTGGAATGGAAAAGCTGTTACATTTTGCAGCCCTGTGTTGTTAGCAGTAAATATTACTGTTATTTTTATTCTACCTGCATGGAAGTGGTGGCACGGAACAGTGGCCTAGAAACAGTAGGGACATAGAGGTGGAAATTTTCTTATTGTGTTGCTTACTGTCTAAGTTCCAGATGCAGTCTTGGAGAAGCTTTAAAACCAGAAAGGAAAAGGTTGACTGATCTATGACAGATTGGTGGAACAGATGCAAACATGGCAAATCAGTTTATTGGTAAACTGCACTGCAGGATGCAGCCTGAAGAAAGTTGGGACAGAGAAGCAAAACTGCTAATATTGTTTAAATCAGGGAGCTCATTTTATTGTTCATTAATACAGTAGCTACACTGCCAAAGAAGTCTGTATGTAAACAATAGCACAGAAAGAAGCAGGAAGGCACTAAGCAATTAAAGCTGTTACCACTATCAAAATGAGTCTATTACAGAGAGCTTCTTAATGTTTTTAAGGTGTATCTCTCTTAGTTGGATTTAAAATAATTTATGCACTTTGCTGCATAAATTTTGTGTGTGCACTTGTGCTCCAGGCTTGACTTGCTGCTTCATAGCTTTTTGCCATTACTGTGCCTTCTATCTTAACAGGTGAAAACTCAGAATGTGGAGATTTAGAATAAGGGCTAGGAAGAGGTTTGAAAAAAACCCGAAGTAATTGGCTCTTGATGCGGTACACAGAAGCAAGGTAACATAAGGATAGGGAAATTATCTTTGAGGCAACGGTTTGAATAGAAGTCCATAGTAGGTTGGTAGATTAATCAAAGATGTGAAAAAAAGAAGAGAGTGCAAGAGAGTATTATCTCTGTAGCAAAGAGGTGGTGTTGGAGCAGCTATAGCACTGAGAAAGAACCAAAATATTTGTACCTGTTCTAAGCATTTCAAAAGGACTCCAGAAGGATCAGAAATGCTGCTTGGGCATGCACCCTTCATGGTGAAAGGTTGGCATTTAACGCTCTCTTCTAGAGAAGAACCCATTGCTTATACAAGAGGAAACAATTTCAACAGGAGAGAGAAGGCTCCATCAAATACTCTATGTTTAGGAGATTCGTCTTGAGTGTAGGAGATTTGAGTTCAATTCCATGTTTCAAAATCAGGCAAAATAAGAGCTCAAATTGTTCTTTGGTGACTGTTAAACTTTAGACTGAGGCAGACAAAGACAAGAAAGTACGTGTCCCAGTTTCATATGCTGGTACAGAACCTTGTAAACAAATTTTGACAAGAACTGGTCAGGAATGAACTAATGTTTGGGAGCCAATTTTCTGTTGACATCAATGGCCATGATTTTGACTTGGTAACAAAGAATAGAAACATGAAAAGAGTTTTAGGATTATTCTGTCCTTTCAAACAAACACTTCTGCTGGCAAAATTTGACATGCCAGACAACTGAGCTATACAGATAGATACCAAGCTGTCAGAGTTGAAAGTTGTTTTCATTCTAAAAGGATTATGGTTGAAACTGCTGTATTTCAGCTGAAGTGGGATGGTATGACTTCCCCTCTTCTTTTTTTTTAATCATAACTTACTTCCCAAATATTTTATGTCAAAACAGTTCCTTTTCCAATACTTTCAGTGATTCTTGCCTTCAGTACATGTACAACTTTTCTGGCAGCTTTTACTTTCTGTTTAATTTTGGGAATTAACAACAAAAGCTACATGGACTTCCAGAATATTTGACCTGAAGTTCTTGGCAATGGTCTTGGTCTTTCTGGTGCCATAATTTTATGAACAAAGCCTGTAATGCTACTTTGTATATTTAAAAGTCTGACAGACTTAACTGATATACTGTGAGTAGCCCTTTCCCTATCTCTATTCCAGGAAATACTGGTACTGTTCCTAGATCTATAAGTCATAAGGCTTCCTTTTTTTGTTTAGGGTATTGAAGGTATTCAGTAACTCAAACTGCTAACAGTTAATATTGTGGGACTGGTACCCTTATGTTGTGTACTGAAATGAGCTGGGCAATTAAGAAAAATAAATGTTTCAAGCTCATGTTTTTGTTAGATAACCAACAATTGGCTCTTCTGAATATTTCCTTTATTCTAACTCCTAGTTTGATACCAGTAAGTTTGCATAACCGTGGAGAGTGGTAATGCCTGTCTGTGTGTGTGCTTTCAGTCCCTCCACACCCAAGTAAAATACACACTAAACACAGCTATTTGCTATTGCAGTTTAAACTACACTGCTCAACTTTGCACCCAATTGAATTTCTCAGAAATGTTCCATTCTGCTCTGAAATAATCATTTGAATGACTCTCTCAGACCACTCTCCAAAGTGCTGGTAACAGATAGGAGACAGTTGCACCTCAAACTGCTTCACTAGTAGGTTGCTTCACTAGATTTGTTTCTAAGCCTTGTATGAGGCTGAGTGAGCGGAGCTGTACTCAAGGTTTTGACCACATCTCTGCTAGAGTAGCAAAACAGAGCTTCAAAGAAATGTGTCAGTGCAAATTTTCCTTCTCTTACTT
This sequence comes from Leptocoma aspasia, assembly GCA_013399835.1. Classification (NCBI taxonomy): domain Eukaryota; kingdom Metazoa; phylum Chordata; class Aves; order Passeriformes; family Nectariniidae; genus Leptocoma; species Leptocoma aspasia. The sequence goes on from VXAX01003401.1 coordinate 390,955, forward strand.
ATCTGGGTATTATTTTGAACATTTTTTTCCTATGTCCTTCAGAATTTTGTAGTTGGAAAATACTATAGGTGTGTTCTGCATGGCTTGGTGAAGTGAAGGTTGCAGTGGACTGTTATGAGACACTGACAGTCCCATCTGCAGAAAGACTTTTCTTTTATTAAGAGCAGACTTCTTGGATGTGAAACCAGAAGGTAAACTTTTTAATGCTGGTTTAGAAACGTAATTTTAAAAAGTATTTCTTATCTAAAGTAAGTGATATGTCTTAAATTCTGTGTTTTACCTGCAGGTTGTATATGCTATCCTCCCTAGATAAGAATTATTAAAAATAAATCTGTTGCATATATTATATGTTTTGTGTCTCTGTTATACAGTTTTGTTATTCCTTTCATAAGGGATATACCATCATCTGCCAGGAAATACCCTCTTGACTAAGGTCAGTGCTGAATACCTTATACTCTCTCTTATGTTTCGATGTTAGAACTCAAGACAAAGTGCTCTATTCCTACAACCTAACCCTTGGCACTTTTAATGCCAAGTTGCTTTGCATGAGGTCCCATGTGAATTAACCAGTAAAGTCTCTTAGAGTGTTAATCTCAGATTAATCCCAACCTGCAGGTGCACCCTTGTGTGGTGTGTTACAATATAATGTGATGGTGGCCATGTGGCTGCTGTTCCTTGTCCCTATCAGTTTGTAATTGCTGCTGTAGGACCCTGGAGGTTTGTGCTTCATTGTTTTACCTTGCAGTTGTTGAGGATTCAGAATAGTTAAGATAGCTGTAACTGGACCTCCAACAGAGATACCATTCCCTTCATTTCTGTTCCAGCCTTTTTGTTGTTTCCTTGCTCTGAGCAGTAGACTTCTAAAAATGACAAAGCAATCCTTATTAGCCCTAAAACATAAGATTAGACTGTCTGAATGTTGGTTACAAATGAAGGATTTTTCTTTTTCTTTATATAGATACAGAAACTTTTATTAATTAGAATAAAGTAGTACTTGCAGATGATAAATTGCACATTAGCAACCTGTTCCTTATCATCTGTCCTACCACTATCCACATCAGGATGTCATCGATATAGAACAACACATTTCAAGAAATCAAAAAAAACACAACAGTTTTATAGGAAAACCCCCTAACTGTTTAAAACCTAAGACCTGGCTTTCATTCAAAACCAGCTCTACAATTAGCAATACTTTCAGACAGTATCAGCTGGGTTCCCAGTGTACATGATAATGTCACAGAATAACCCCAACTGTAACTAATTTAATTAAGACTTGATGCTTGAATACAAAATCACTCCTTTTCACCAAATCATGATGCTCACTGACCTACGGGAGAGGAAACAGGCAACACAGACAGGGAACCATTCTCTGTCATTTAACCCTTTTGTTTATTCAGTTACAAGGGAAATATATTACTAGTGTAATTCTCATGAGAACCTCTTTAACATAAACAGAGGAGTAACTCCAGGTAGCCACATGAAATTACTATTTTACACAAAAAGATTATGTTTCACAGTTGTTTCTATTAGGCTTTCAAGGTTTTGAAGATACATAAACTTCTCCCAGTCTACTCTGTGTAACTGAATTTTAGGAGTTGGTTGTGGTTTAAACCAAGCTGACAACTAAGCCCCACACAGCCTCTCAGTCAGTTCCCCCAATGATGGGATGAGGTAGAGATTCAGTAGAGTAAAAGTGTTAAAACTTGTGGTTTGAGATAAAGACAGTTTTATAGGTAAAGTAAAAGTTGTGCATCTGAGCAAAGCAAAACAATTCATTCACTGCTTCCCATGAACAGGCAGGTGTTCAGCCATCATCAGGAAAGCCAGGCTCCATCACACGTACCAGTGACTTGGGAGGACAAAGGACATCACTCTGAATGCCCTGCCCTTCCTTCTTCCCCCATCGTTATGTGCTCAGCATGATGCCATGTGGCATAGGAGAGATATCCCTCGGGTCTCTTGGGATCAGCTGTCCCTGCTGTGTCCCCTCCCAACTCCTTGTGCACCCCCAGCCCTCCCTGGTGAGATGGGATGAGGAGCAGAAAAGACCTTGGTGCTGTGTGTAAGCACTTGTAAGCCCTGCTCAGCAGTAACAAAAACATCCCTNGTACCAGTGACTTGGGAGGACAAAGGACATCACTCTGAATGCCCTGCCCTTCCTTCTTCCCCCATCGTTATGTGCTCAGCATGATGCCATGTGGCATAGGAGAGATATCCCTCGGGTCTCTTGGGATCAGCTGTCCCTGCTGTGTCCCCTCCCAACTCCTTGTGCACCCCCAGCCCTCCCTGGTGAGATGGGATGAGGAGCAGAAAAGACCTTGGTGCTGTGTGTAAGCACTTGTAAGCCCTGCTCAGCAGTAACAAAAACATCCCTGTGTTATCAACACTGCTTCCAGCACAAATCCAAAGCATAGCCCATACTGACTACTGTGAAGAAAATTAATTCTATCCCAGCTTAAACCAGCACAAAGCTAAAATATCACACTGAGTTCTAGAAAGCTGATGACTAGTGCTCTGATGATTCATTCTGCTAATGAGGGAGGAGAGAGAAAAGGGAGAGCAAGAGACTGACTTGGTGTAAAATGGATCTCACAAAATGCTCAGAGGCTTCTTGAACAGCATATATCAACCTACAAGCTAATATGACACCTACTGATTCTGCAGTTGAACCGTTCTCTTTGGGTCCATGGATTTTTTTCAGCCTGAGTAACTGACTGATTTTTTAGGTCAGCTTTACTTCTAATTGTTTTAAACAAGATAGATGTGTTCAGTGGGTGCCTAGCCTGACAGAGGGTGTATGAGCACCTGAAGTTGCTTATACCTGAAGGGCTGCAATGCCTCATCTTTGGCACTTGGTCATGAGGAAAGGTGCCCACAAGCTGAGTGCAATACCCTGTGATACCATGAGCCACTCACATGGAGGCGTGCTCATGTGAAGCTTTTGAATCAGTTGAGCTGTCCAGCGTGGGTTTTGGAGAGCACTGGGAAGGATCCACTGGGGAAATGAGATTCACCTGCCTGCCTATGTAGGATTCTTCACTCTTGAAATTCTCACTGCATGTAGTCCTGTTTACCTGAGCTTTTAATGTTATAACATACAGTCACACCTGTGTTTTGTGGGGAAGATATTTAAACTGGAGATTTAAAAAAATAGAACAGGGGTCTTTAATAAAGTGTGTCTAACTTCAGTTTCAGAACCAAACACTTTTTTTCATTTTAATATGCAGAATGCAAGGAATTTGCTGTTAATCTTACACCCACCTAAAAGTTTAGAAGGATGTGAATTAACACAGGAGAGACAAATGTATAAATAGACTTCTATAAAATGAATTGACAAAAGTGGTGCACATTCCTCAAATGGGCAGCCAGAGTCCTAGTATTTTTCACCAAGCTACCATGCTATTCATTGGTTTGGACTAGGTAAATGTGCAGCTGTGCATTTACTGTTCTTCAGACATCTCACAGTCTGATTTTGAGAAACAGAAAGATGTTTAAGAAACATCTTTAAAACATTAAAGATGTGTAAAAAACCCAAATATCAAAATAGTTATTTCTCTCTTTCTGCCTGCTTCTGTTTTATATTGTGTTGCCGCTGTGCTGAGATTTCCAGATTCAAAATCACTTTTTTCGTGGTTCCATTGGCTGCAATCATGTACCCATCACAAAATCATTCTCTCTAGGACTGATGAACACTATATTCTCCTTTGACTCTGGGTAAATTCCTGACCCTGTTCTCTACTTAGTGTCTGATACTGAGCAAGTGGCATTTTTCAGGTACTTGTTCTCATGCATGGCCAGTTATTAGGAGATTGTACAGTGAAAGGTGTTTTGTTTATTTTTTTTTTCTCCCAACCATCTAAGTTCCATTTAATTAAGTTCCATAGGACAGCAAAGCACTTATATTGTATATATATTGTAAACATAAGCCATTAATTTCTGACCTTGCTGTTGAGAGCAATGGAAATGGTGAACGATAATGAAAAGGATAATTATATTCCAGCTGTAATACTTAGACTCCATTGTTTTTACAAGGGATTGCATATGACTTGGTTTCCATTCTGATGAAGGAAAAAGGCTTTTTAGACAAAAATACTGTGGATAGTCTCTTCTACTCTGACAGAAATAGTTTTTTTGCTGTATAAATAGTTAAAAATATGTCATTTGCAGCCATGTAATTTAAATAGATATTTTAATAAATANAAAATATGAAATAAAAAATACAACCCAAAACATTTTAAAGCAATTGCAGCCGTTTTTCCTTGAATGAAACTGTATTTTGCTCTTGTTTCTAATTTCATGCAGTCCAAATATCAGCAGGTCTGTAGTATTATATTATACATAGATTTGTACCTATGAGAGTGTGTGGATGTACACACACCATCCCACCCCCCAGATTTTGAGGGATGACAAATTCCGGGGTGCTTTCTATTAGCAATTGTTTTGGCTTATGATACAATTGCTTAGTACTGAATAATCACTCTGCAGCAGTCTGGACAAACCAAAAAAGCCTTCAACTTCCAGATTTAAACACTGGGTTTGATGAAACGAGCTGTTTAGGAGGATTTGAGTTATCAAGGCCAGTGTGATTGACACCCATCGTCTGACGAGTGCCACTGTCCCGTAATGTTCAGTGCTGTGTCTCACATCTCATCCTGCCTCAGCAGTGCAGAGCCCACTTGTGGTGCCAGGGCAGGGTGAGTGGTGGCTCCAAGGGACCAGTGGCACCTGCCAGGTGGACTCCTGGGATCCTCCCTGTGCCGTTGCCCTGCTGCCTGCTGGAGATCTGCCATCTACATGCCTAAGCTTAGCTTCTGTGGGCAGGTGGCTATGTCTGCAAGGTATTTTTTATTAGATAAACAGGAGCCCAAACCAGCTGCCAGCTGCTGCTCTGCCCAGATTCCTCCTTATCCTGAATCAGATCACCAAAGAGTGAGAGGGATCTCAGGATCTCAGCTCATTTACTGTGGGAAATAGTAAAGGTAAGAAGACTTTTAGAAAGCTGTGAAAGTAGGCTTCAGAAACAGAAGGAGTAGAGAACTTAGAGCTAGCTGCAGCTGCAAAGTCTGAAAGTAGAAAAGTAACAATAATACAGCAAGCAAGGACATGAAACAATAGCTTGAGTTTTAGGCTTAGCCAGGATAGACCTTAAGACTGCAGAAAAATATGCCTAGCAAAATAGTAGAAGATTTTAAGCTTAATGATAGAGTATTGTATATTGTTAATAGAAAGCATACCAGCAAGCATTGTGTGAAGCAGGTGTATGTGTGTTTTAGTGCTTGGCTAGAACAATTATCTGTAAACTTTAGCAATACGCTATTAGCTAGAAAATTTTTAAAATACTCTGTAACAAAAAAAATCTTTAGTTACTGCTGGCAAGACTTGAGCTGTTGCCATCTTTCAATCGTCACAACCATTTAATGAGACTGATGCTGCAATAAAGCTCAAGGAACATACCCAGTCCCATCCTGTTTGTGCAAACCTCCAACACAATTTACATTTTAAGTCAAGGACTCAAAGGTGAGACCTGGATCCAAGTTTTCAATGTTTCTAGCTTCCTGCTTCAGGGAAACCTCCTAACAGGTTAGCCAAGAGGATAAATGCACAGACCTGTGTTTGTGAAGTGTTCTCATCTTTGCTGTTGCAAGGTTAATAACTATCTCTTTAGCAAGACAGCTCCAGGTCTTCTGTTGGCAACTTTTTTGTCTGCTAGCAGTTATTCTTCACCCAACATGGTGCAATGGTACAGCTCCACTAAAGGCAGGCAGTCGGCTTCTGCAGCTGCCTGTGGTGCCAAGCTAGCCCAGTGCTCTGGGAGGAGCAGGATTAGGGAGATTTTTTTGTTTAGTTAAGTGTTTAGGTAAGTGTGTACCCTAATCAGAGTCTGTAAGAGCCTCTGCAGGCCTTATGGCAGGCTCCATCATCTCTTTTCCTTGACATATTCTGAGAGCAGTTGGACTGCAGGCTCAGCCCTGGTTCATTTTGTCCATCTTCTCTTTGAAGATATCCGTGGTCCCTGCCTGCCCTGAGGCAGGAGGTGCTGGGGCCCAGTGAAAGTAGCCTGGGCTGTCCTGAGTGACTTTTGGAACAGTGACAGCTGGATGAGGTGTCAGGTGCTGGAGCCTTCCTTGCACTGGGGATAAAGACTGGTACAATTGCCTTGAACAAACCTGGCAGTCTTGGGTATCACTGACAAAGTCACAGAGTGGTCAAAATGTCTCTCATTTTGTCTTTAAACCACTTATACCTCAGTAATTTTTGGACTGAATTCATGGAACAGGAGAGTTGTAAAATGACATGACAGTGGAATTGGGCTCAAATGCGCAGTATCTGTACCAAAGGAGGAACAACACTGTGGAATTAATTGGATTTACTGACTTCAGTGACATTTTATAATGTATCCTTCTAATTAATCTGTATACAACAAGCTGTGAATTTTGAAGAGCTGGAAACTGAGTCTAAAATACCAAAATATATATGAAGAAAATGCTTCAGTGGTATTTTTTCCTGAAATATGTAGCCTCTGTGACTAATGGTTTTATTACATTTTTAGGCTTTGTTGCTAGTAAGAAAAATGCTTAATTTTTAAAACACTATTGTTTTTACTACATTGATGATACAGGTGTACCAATGAGGTGCAACCTATATGTATTCATATTTGATTTTGAAGAGCATAAATGTGTATTGATCTAATCTAATACTGTGAATGAGAGGAAATTACATAAATACTTCATTGCGTATCAAAGGCCTTTCTTTTTGGTACAGTATCTTTCCACTATTACCAGGAGGAGTAGGTATTATTAGCTCCCAACAACGCTAGTATTTTCCAACATTTTATGTCTAGCAAAGGAAGAGAAAAGGTTTCTGGATGTGAATCTGAATTTATGTTTCAGCTGTTGTAAATGCTCTTAAGAGTGTGATTTTTCTCTATGCTGTGTGAAGCTTAGCTCTGTATCTCAGCTCTCTGTATAACCATTGCAGCAGAGGTTGAAGGTGAACTAATGATAATATGGTACTTGAAATAAAGTGATTTTGCTAACAGATGAGTGACCATTATCTCTTTATACAGAAACAGTGTTTTAAGCTCTGCTGAGTTTATTCCATAGCTTGATGAAACAGTTTCTCACTTGGGAAGGCAATGTGCCTGTCTAATCTTTAGGCTGGTCACTGAGGAAAAGATTTCACTTTCTGTAGTTGAGAGTAGTGCCTTTGACATTGTCTCTATGATGCAGGAACATGGTGTTAAATGGTATTAAGACCTACATCCCGTAAATCGGAAAGTAGGATGGCATAATAAACAAGTGAGTCAATTGCCTTGTACTGTAAGAAATACTGAAAATATTTCTTGTAATCTAACCATGACTTCTCATGACCTTGTTCTGACACCATGACTCGATGACACAATTTTATCTCCAGGATAAGTGGATCATTAACTTCCTGGAGCTGAAAAACAGGAGAAGAAATAAGGTTATTTGTGGTTGTTTATTTCATTCTCTTTCTGACACTTCTCTGCCTCCTGATTTTTCCTAGTGCCTGGAGCCCTGCAAAGAGTCCTGGGACCTGAAGAAAAACCATTGCCAAAGCTTCTGTGAGGTAGGTCAGCCCAAGGGCACGCTTTCTCACTTGGTTCTAGCAATCTCTTTAATTTAAATTATTAGCTTCAAGGAGACAGCTGAAAACCATGGTATTTTTGCAGCATTTGCCTTCATTTGAAAGGATACACATTTAACAATGTAGTCATATTAATTTCGAGTTTAAAAAGGTTTTTTTTCTGACCAGATGATTTATCTCGACTTGTGCTTTAAAGACTCAATCCAGTCACACTTACATAGCATCTCTCAGAAGGTGCTCTTACATCCCTCCTCTAAGATGCTATTTCTACCACTTGCCCTTCTTTTCTGACCATGTGTAAGAAAGACCATCTTTGTTTAAAAGATAAAATGTTATTGTGTGTAAAATCCTTGTGCAGGATAGCTAGAACAGATTACTTTTCTGTATGTGAAAGTCAGTGTGATTTATAAAAGAGTAGCTCCCCAGGAGTAACTGGATTGAAATATGTAATTATTCAAGAACAAATGTTTTGAAAAACTATTTTTGAACCATCTATCAGAATAATCTGTGAAGAAGCAAACCTGAATCAGTCAAACTAGAACAAAGAAGGAGATTTTTTATTGGATTTGAAATGTGGCTTTGAGTTGGTAGGAGTGATCTGTTGCAGTTCTTAAGTGTTTTTTAGTTCAAAACGGAAGTATCAGCTCAATGGAAAGTTGTCTTATTATAAAAAAGATTAAAATATATTCAAGTCTATGAAAGTGAGTTCTTAGGAAGATTTTAATCTTTTCCTATTAAAAAAATAGAAGTGACCTTATTTGATATACTCATCTTACTGCTACACTGATTTAACTCCTCTCTCTTTACTGTAGACAGTTTTTTTCTGGTATAAGAGAATGTCCTATGTTTAAATTATTTTAAGCATCATGAAGATGATTAGGAAAAGCTGTAATTTCACGTAAAAAAATGTTAGATGCAACAATGTGTTAATAGGGCTTACTGAATTACTGATCTATGTAGTTACAGCAGAAGACAAAATAAAGGTTTCTCATGAAAACCAAGCCTTATAAGAATTTTTTAACCCAGATTATTTGCTACTTTCTCATATACAAAATTCTAGAGTACTGTAAAAAAGCAGTTTTGGTGGATCTAATTTGTGTTGGTTTTGTATATCGCTCTTCACTCAGACTGTATGTTTCCAGACATGGGTGAAAATATGTATAAAATTGGTTTAAAAGGAAAACATTTGTAGAACACAGTTCTATTGTAGTTAAAAACAGTGAGCATCCTTCTTTGATTAGTGTTTTGTGGTTAAAGCTAAATTTAGAACTTCAAAGGCCCATAATGAGGAGCTGCACATTTAGCAGCTAACTGAAAAATGAGCTGTGAAATAGGGTGAGGAGGAGAAGCCTTGAGGACGTATTATGCCTCAGGGAGCTATAACATTTTTAATTAAGTAGCTGCAAATTTGTGATGTTTTAAGGATTTGAAATTAGCTTCAAACACAAAAGCCTGGGACCACTTCCCTTTATCTCAGACTCATGTATACTCCATAGACATTGATTGAGTTAAAGGAGGTTTCCTGTGAGAGTGTTTTCAATCTTTTTGCATTTTGTAAAAAATCTGGAAGCAACAATTTAGCTTTGTGTTTGTCAAAGTCCCTGCTTCGTGTGTTATTTCTTACCTTCCAAATGAGTGTACTACTGAATGTTAAAGGGAATCTTACGTGTGAGGGACGATTTATCTCATTCCTCATTTTTGTTTCTTTCCTTTTTCCCCTATGAATTTAATTTCCTGCTCGTTTAGCTTTTTCACTGGCTAACCATGGCATCAGGTGCATTCCAGTTGGGGGAACAGCAGGAGTTCATGTCCAGGAATCATCGGGCTCAGTAGGAGATACAGAGACTGCTTGTTTTTGCAGCATTTAGCCTGGTTTAAAGCCTCTAACACCCAAATCCATGCCTGAAAGCTTGGCTCAAAATTCTGGACTGTTCTGTATAAAAAGATGGGAGAGGTCATATAGGGATACATTCTTGGGCCACAGTGACTTTGGAGAATAGTCTGTGAAACTCCTGGGCCTATGTAATAGCTAAGTCTTCCTCATTTTGCCAGAAATATGAGAAGGGTAAAAACAAGAAAGTAAAACATTTGAATATAGAAAAAGTTTCAGAAGTTAACATGGCTAGTTGGATATAGAGAGTGGGTTGTAACTCCTGTGTAGGCTCAGGAACCTGTAAATCAGATCTGTCAGGGTGGAAGGATTTTGGTTGCTCTGGTATGGAAAGTCCATCTACAGACAACAGCAGGTACATGCTGCGGTCATTCTGAGGGAATCACTTCAGCTGGGTCTGCACCAAACTGAGCAAAGAGGAGATGTCATTTCCATGTCACACACAATATTCTCCCAGGGTTGTAGAAGCTCTTTTAAATACTGTTTTAAGTGGACCTTGCAAAACTCTGAGTATTATATATGCTGTAAAATGTCTGTGTATTGAAGCATCTTCTTAAATATCTAGGACTAGGTTTCTTAAGTAAGTAGCATTCACTTTGATCTTTAATCAATATATTCAAAGCTTATTTTAATTCCTATTTTCTGCTGACCATTTTATCATAAATGCAGTTCCAGTTCCATGAAGAATTATACAATTGGTAATATGCTGGCAAGAACATAAAGATGCTGCAAAATCTTCTCTTAGCCAACTTAGTTCAAACAATATAATGAACTTACTTGTCTGGAGTGGCATTGCATCAGATATTGTGGGGAAAGTGTTGTAAAGTACAGAGGAAAGAATGTGGGGTAGTCCAAAAACAGCAGACTGTCTGACCATTGCTTCCCCTTTGTTTTGGGAGTGTTTTTAATCTGTCATTGAGCAACTTTATAGCCAGTCAATGTGAGGAAAACAAGGGAAAGCTGACAGATATAAACAACATTGTTCCATTAAATATGGTGGTCTTACTTGAGGGAATTCATCATTCTGTATTTGGAATGCTTTTTTAGAAGTGGCTTGAATATATAAATATTCAGGGATAGTCTTGCAAAAGCTGGAAATCTGAATAATCCTTTAGGAGGTCTTGGAAAATTTATAACATATTTTCTTTGATGGGGTTTGTTTAGTTTTTTGGGGGTTTTTTTTGGTTGTTCCTGTTGAAAACATACACTTCTTCTGTTTTCCTTTTAGCCTCTTTTCCCCAAGAAGAATTATGAATGCCTAACTAGCTGTGAATTCCTCAAGTACATCCTGTCTGTGAAGCAAGGGGACTGCCCAGCACCTGAGAAGGCCAGTGGTTTTGCAGCTGCCTGTGTTGAAAGCTGTGAAGCTGATATTGAATGTTCTGGAGTGAAGAAATGCTGTTCCAATGGATGTGGTCACACGTGCCAAATTCCAAAAAATCTGTACAAAGGTAGAGATTATTAATATGTACTCATACTGGGCTCATAACTTCAGGCCATAGTGAAGTCTCCTAGTAAAGCAGGACTTCTGTTTGCTGGGAGTTTGTATGGATGGGAAGAAAAAGTAGAGGTACATGTAGAGATGTGGCTGCACAGTGAAAGGGTGGAAAACCAGAGAGAAATGTTGCTTAAATTTCTGAATTTTTTCCCCCCTTGTGAAGCCCATGTCTGGAAGTCTGTGAAATGTTAACTTGTGGCTATTATGAGTCATCTTAAGCAGAACAAACTTTGTCAATTTAAGTGAAATTTCACTTAATTTGATGTGGATGAGAAAGAATGTAGCAGGAAAATATTTAACTAGAAACAATTCATGTTCTATTAATCAGAAATAACATCTATGTCTACAAGCCAAGCAGATGGGACTACCAGGTAAGAACTGTGAAATAATCTGGTAAAAGAACAAATCAACAGAACAGAACAACATAGTGAAATATTATAATATCCACATACAGATATATATTAATTCATTATTTAAATCTAAGGCACTCTTATTCAAAATTTTTTAATTGCTTTGAGTCCTGAGATTCTGTGAATAAATATTTTCTTTGACATCCTTCAAAAAGAACATATAAGCTAACAAATTTTTTTTGCTTAGACGAATTCCAGATTTTAATTTACTGGAATTCAAAAAAGCTTTATACACGGAAATATTTGAAAAACGTTCTCCTAATGCAGAAAAATAAGCATTTGTGAAAAGAATATTCTTTTTCGACATGGTTGGTGTTCTTGTACAAGAACCAATTCTTCTTATGTCAGTGATAAAAAATAAACATTATTCAGTTACTCACTTATTAATCAGATAGCTTGGGCTCTCTGTGGGAGCCTAATCAGCAGAACTCTGATCTAAGCTCCAGGCTTAGGTCTGAATCCATGCTTATTTCCAAATGTGGATGGAAACGTGATAAAATAGGTAAAGAAGAGACAAATTTATTTTTAAGTTCCTTATTTTAACTAAAATGTTAATAAATCCTTTTCAATGTGTGCAGAAGGGAAACTCTTGTTTGCAGGATACTGTAGAGCAGCCCCTTAAAAACTATAAGGAATGAGTACACACCAGTAGATAGCACCTTTCAAAATGAAAGTTATTAAAATAGATCACTTATTTATTTCTTTTGTCTTATTGAGACAAATGACCAGAGTGGTAAACAGGCATTCGTGTTGTGTATGTAATGATTTACACGATCCAGCTCCATGCCACAACTGCAAAGCATTCCAGTAAATATAATAACTGGAAAAGGTAAAAACAAACAAACAAATAAAACAAGATTAAATGCTGCTGGAGCTGACACAGCATATGACAGGATGTGATACATTCTGTAACCACACACTGGAAGGTCTCCTCTGTTTGGCCTGATTAAATGGGAGCAGAGCTAACCTTCCCTAACATCTTATCACCGATCTGCAGGAGGTGCTGGCTTGTAAGAGCATATATGTCTTGCAGAGGAAGGGCAAGCTCAATACCCTACTGCCTTCTCAGCTGATGAATTCAGCTAATTAGCCTCTTCAACCTGTCTTTCTGCAACAAAAAACAAATAGAAGTGAAGCAGGCTTGCTATTCATTTCCTCCAGGGGTAAATGACCTTCCTGTCACTGAGGAAGAGCAAACTCTGCAAGCATGACTAAGATCTAGTGAATAAGTTCAGTACTTATTCTTATCATTTTGACAGCACTCACAGCTTGAAAATGAACTCAGATTGAATCTAAGAGTCTGCAGAAGTTTCTATAGTTTTACTGTTGATCAGGCACTAGAGATTAGTTACAACAGTAGACATGAAATTCCTGTCTGGTTTGCTGGATTACCAAACTGAATTTGCCCTCTCATACTGAGTGCTAAAGTCCAATCCTAAAAAAACAATATTGATGTAAGTACACTGCCACTGGAGACATATATTACAAATGTTTTTGGATTAATGTAACAAGTACTTTTTCATCTCTGTTGGGAGTATTACTAATTGGTTATGTAGTCTTCACATATTTATGTCCCTTTAGTGAAGATATCAAATGTTCTCTCCTACTCTTCTATCACTGGCCTCATCCCCCTTCTTTACACTGCCTCAACTAGTGAAGGACATGAGAAAGTGTCTCTGCAAATCTGTGTAAAAAAAGATAAATTGTGAAAGGAAGATTGGGACATTCAAAGGGTCTGATGGTGTGGCAAGATTATAGTAGAGGATAACTGGGTCAGATGGTCACCTACAGTTTAATGACTCATTTCATGCTTAAATAAAAATAGTTTTGCATTATAAGTATAGTGTACAGTTTTAAAAGTGTCCACCTCTGAGTCTTTGCAGAGCCGTGTTTACAATTATGTTGATGCCATGGATGTACCCTTTTCAAGGCCCTCCAATGGAAACATTTTGAATTCTGGGGGAACCAATGTTTAAGATACAGATTTTCATGACAGACTAATGTGCAACTACTTTTCATGGCACAGAGATGCATGTGCTGTTTGAAAGACACTTTTAGAACCATTTTTCCTGGACTCTGGTATTGCACACATACAGTGATCAGTGATTTGAATTCTTTGGTTAAGCACTGCAGACTTTGGACTAATGCAGACTTTGGAGCACTACAGACCGAGGACTAATTTGTTCCAGCATGAAAAAAGGGGCTGACCATTTACATAATAAAAGGCACATTGAAGAGTAATTGGATCTTCACATCTGGATATTAAACTGATGGTGCTGGTTCTACAGAAGTATTTTAAAGTGCACTTGTGCTGTGCTCTCATTGTTTGCACTGCCATGCTCCATCTGCACGCGATTATGTAACACCGGAGAGGCTGAGATACTTGCAATCAAATTAATCCAACTGCCCCTAATGCAAAGCAGATGGAAGTTTTCTTAACATGCAAATTGTAGGATTATTGTGTATCATAAGTAAAGAAGGATTTGCAAATGTGGAAATCCAAAGTCATGTTCGTTATTTTAGACTAAGGCTTTAGGCTATTGAAGGATATCCAGGGTCTGAACTGCTGTGATAACCAAATTTAGGTACTGTATTTTTTTTCAGGTGGATTTTAGGCTTCTTAAAGATCCACAGGATCATTTTCATTTACTTTTAGGTACTTGTATACTCAGATTTATAAGAACACCCCTTAAAATGTAAAAGTGGTGTGTTCACCTGAGGAAATTTTGATGCTAAGTCATCTGTGGCAGACTAAGTAGGAAACAGTTTCTCTAACCAGTACATACAGCTGGCCTTGTGTGGACAGTCATTGAAACAATAAAATAAGTAAAGTGCATATGATAACTTGCTAAGAAGGTTTATATGTCGGCATAGAGATCTTATTTTTCACATATCCTCAAATGACAAAATGCTGCACATCAAATATAAATGTTCCTATCGTCTGCCTAGAGAAATGTATCTAACACTTGATTTGTTGATTTAATCAAAAGATGCCCAATTTAAAGAATTGTTTTTTCTTTCAAACTACTGCAGATGTTTTCAAAAAGGTGGTATTACTGGCAGTATAACAACATAAATACAACCACATCCTTTAGTGTCGCTGTGTAATGAGAAATTACAGTAATATTTTAGAAATGTATCTTTTTCTCTGAAATGCAACAATTTGATAATGTACGTTAGATATAACATATCTATTCCAAGATGTCTTGGAATTACCTTTCCTAGCTCTTTAGGGAAGAGTGGAGAGTGACACATTATGCAGTACAGCTGCAGCATGTGAGTCAATAAGATCATGCAACCATGGAGAAGCAAACAGCTTTCTTAAGTACTTCAGACTAATGTAAGATGTATGAAATAATCACACTTCACTGGTCTGCACTTAGAGCTTAGGCACAGTCTGTGTCCAGTTTCAGGATTGACTCTGGAGAAGGGCTGTTGGGCAAGTGGAGAGTCTCCAGAGGCAACTGCAAGAGTGAACAGAGGTCTGGGAACACCGATTTTAAAGGGAAATTGTGAAAGTGCACTGTGGTTATTAGACTGAAGAAGAAAATATTCAGAAGCATGACAGCAGTCTTGTGGTACATGAAAAGCTTCTCCATAGATAAAAAAAAGAATCTGTTCCCCATGATCCACGAACATCTTGGACCACTTTAGAGTTTATGATGCAGCTGAGGAGACTAAACAAGGCAGTGAGAAAGCTTTCTTGTAGAAAGGATAGAAAAGTAGTGAAATAGACTACTATGTGATGCTATGGAAATTTTGTTACTAGACGTGTTTAAGGATAAATTGGGTGAAAAACTGAACAACAGGTGTAGCTGATTCTGCTTGGGATCAAAGGGATCTTTCTCCCTGTTGTATTGGGAAAATGTTTTCTGTAAAGTCAGTTTTAGCTTACAACTTTCACATCCTTCAGTTTTTTAATGAAATAAAGAAATAATTTTGAAGATTTTTTAAAAACAAATTTTAATGTTAGCAGAGATGAGTTAGCTAGGAACACTTCTGAAACTTCCATGTTTATCCTTCCTCCCTTTTTGGCCTTTTCTCTGACAAACAGTCTTTTTTAAAATTTTTTATACAGCTTCATCTCTAAATTGCTTAATCTTATCTTGTAAATTACTCATATATTTTTATCTGTGCCTTCCTACTACAGGTGTTCCACTGAAACCCCGGAAAGAATTAAAATTCATAGAACATCAGTCTGGAGACCTGGAGGTGAAGTGGTCTTCAAAATTCAATATTTCCATTGAGCCTGTGATCTATGTTGTTCAGAGGAGGTGGAATCAAGGAATCCATCCAAGTGAGGATGATGCTACAAACTGGCAAACTGTGGCGCAGGTCAGTTCTTTGTAACCAGCATAGATCCAGTCTCAGAATGTCACAAATCTCTTGAAAAATGTAGAATTAGAGACCAAAATCCATTCAAGGAAGCACCTTAGAGACATTGTCCTTCTGAGTTTAGTGGGATTCATAGCACAGTTTCCAGGCAGGGCTTGAGTCTTGTCAAAAGTTAAAAAATCCAGCTGGTGAAAAAGCTATTTATCTTTAAAAAAAAAAAAAAAAGACTAAAAACTTTATTCTTTGTGAAGTTGCTTTTTTCAGGTGTGACCCTCCCAATTCAGAAAAGTCTATGATGTCATGCTCTTATCACTCAGTGCAATCCAGACTGAAAATGTAAGATTCATGAGCAAATGTCTCTTAATGAGAAGCAGCCAACAGAGCATAAATTTTCACTTAGTTCCTTCCCAGTCTCAATCTGTTTTTTACCATGCTGACAGTCCACCTGGATGGCAGAGTTCCAATCGTTTATCTTACTGCTTCACCCTCATCCCTGCTGACAAGAAAAGTAAAACGCTGATTTTGAAAAGATCTGCAAAATATCATTATATGATAGGAAAAAAATATAGGAATTATATTATATTATAGGAAAAAAAAGGAAAGAGAGAATAAGTAGAACCATTCGCAAAATAGAGTAAGGGATTTAAATTCTGTGACAATTTGTGTTCATTCTCAATTCAGATGTGTAGGAAAATGCTATCCTACAATAACATCAAGCTTGTGAGACTGAACACTCAGTCTCAGCAGTGAATTTCTTAGCTTCAGCATGGTGCTAGAGGGATCTGTCACTATGTTGTAGTCTGGCTCAGAAAAAGCCCCTGCAGCAGACCCTGGCAGGAAACCTTACTTGTGCAAGCCCAAGAGAGCATGTCCAAAACTGATCAAGTCACAGTGACTTAGGATCTCTCAGTTGAGGTGCAGGTCTTGAACCTGCGTTCTCCATTCCAGGAAACAAGCTCCTGCCTTTGTTGCAAGGAAAACACCAAGTAGCAAAGATGTGCCAGATCTGAATTACTCCTCACTGTTACCGAGCCATATGTAGGTGCTAGACTGTAGCAGCTCAGCTGTTGTGGCTGGTGAATCCGGGCTGCAGAGGAAGCACAGAGCTGTGCCATTTCTCATCCCAGGAAAAGACCTCATGCACTTTTCTGGAAACATGCACTATATATATGCTCCACAGTAACTGAACATATATGAACCCCTGCCTTGCAGTGGATCTGCAGGAGAGTGTTTCAGAAACATGTTCCTGTGCAAGAGCAGTGAGAAGCCTGACAGCTGGGGTCTGGTGAATGTGGGCAGAAGGGGCTGAGTTAATCACTGTGGCAGGAGAAGCCTCCTCCGACTGACATCTTTCTGACAGCTCCACTGTCCCTTCTGCATCACAGGAGACGTGAATTTGATTGTGTGGTGGACCCCACTGGGAATGTCAGTTCAAAGCACACTTCATGATGCCTGACTGGCTTTGTGAACTGTGTATACCTTGTGGGACATGCAGGCTGGGCACCCTTGAGGTGTGCTAGTAATCAGAATTTCTTTATAGAGCAGTGTACCTCCATGGTGTTTGTAGTTTTAGACATCTCACCAGGCAATCAAATTTGTTTGGCTGAATGCGGTAGAATTTATTTTGCAATATCAGCAACAAGGATGGATATCCAGTTTGACTAAAGTGATTGTGTGCACAGTCTCCAGGCTTTTCTTGTCTGTATAACTGAGATTTTTTTCCTTGTATGATTCCAAAACATTGAGATATGAGCCCTTAATTATAGGCAAAGGCTGAGAAGAGCTCAGCCATTTAGCTGAGAATTCCTAGAGCATCTCAGTCCAAAGGAGATGATTCTGGCTCTTGCTTTACTCTGCAACTTAAGGTTGAGACCGTGTGAAGAGCAATCAAAGATCAAAAAGGCTGTGGGTGAGGATCTGAATTTCTCTGTGCTTATCCCCATATGTAGCATAAACAAAGTTATTGTCCGCATCTTCTTATAAGAAATTTCATAATATTTCATCAGAGTTACTCATCTAATATTTTATTTTTGTTGTCCAGGGTTATATTATAACAAATGGGGTTATAATTTTCAATAACTTTAAGGCGTTTAAATTTCAAAAAATCTTGCTGTTTTCTATTGCCCTTAGAAGAGCTAATTTGCAAATAATTTTTCATGTTTCACACAAATTTTTACTTTGTATTGAAACAATAATTTTAAGTAAGTTTGTTTATGTATTGTGCCGTGTTTGTTGTGTCATCTTTATGTTTTCTTTTTAAGGAAGAAGGCTCAATCTATTAGTATGCTATTTTGCTCTCCAGTTATATAAGGAAAGCAAACACATTGAAAACAATTTTAGTCATTTTTCACTTCTGGAAGAAGGGATTTTTAATGTAGTTTTTTACTTTGTATTTTGGGGAAAACTTGATATAATTAACTGTTTGACTAATTTCCATTGGTTAATATAAAAACTATGGTAACTGAGATGCTAGTTGGCCAAGTTGGCTATGATGTAGAGTGTCCTAAGTGTTATGTGAAGTTTCCTACAGTACTGTAATTTAAGATGTAGCCAGCTGAGCAGGAACTGTTGCATTATCCTATGGAAATACTGTATGTCTTGTGAACAAACTTACCGTTCCATTTGGTACTAATTCTCTCTAAAAATAGTAGTATTACTGTTTATATTGGAAATTCAGGTATTTAATCATATTACTATAATATAATAAAGTTAATTAAAATATGCCAGATCAGTTATTTTCAGAGAGAGCGTGTCTGTGTTGTGTGAATGGATGTCATGTGTATACACACACACACATACATATATATATATATACACATATGGGCAGACAATGATGAAGTACATTTATTAGTCTAGTCCATTACTAAAACAAATAAGGGACAGTATTTACTGATAGCTTGATTGTGACAGACCTTAGTGCTTCACCTTGCAATTGTCTAAATTCTGTGGACACCTAATCTGTTTCAAAAATAAAGCTTCTGAAACACCTAAAGTTCTGATTCTGAGAATCACAAGGAAGTTCTCAGCCTGTGACAGTGAGAAATACCTACTGGAGCTAACCACCAGTCCTGTACACTAAAGGTTTCTTTCTCCATCTCCCAGGAGGGGCTTGCTTTGGTGAGCAGTCTTAGAGAGTGCCCACCTTGTGTGAGATTGCGTCCACATGAAATAGGGCAGGCCTGCTGTCCTTCGATAGAGCAGTGGATACAACATTCAGAATTTCTTTTGTATCAGAGGAAACATAAAATCAGCTTTTCTGATGCCCTGGATGGTATCCCTTCACTTTTTGAAATGCAAATTCTTTTATCAGTGTGTTGTTTCCAAAGGTGTAGAGCTATGAACTCAGCAGGGTAGGGCTGTACTGTCCTATTTCTATTAAACCTTTGTGCTACAGAGAGGAGTCCAGCATTCATAGTGGGGAAAAATAAGGAATGAGCACAGTGAAACAGTCCATTGATTACTGTAATCCTTGGACAGAGGAGAGTCCTCTGTACAAGTCTTTGCTGTGAAGACTTCTTTGCACCAGTTTTTAACATAAATACATAACATATATACACCCTTTGGAGTTGACACAAGAATCCCACCTGGGTGGTCAAACTGTTATGCTGCTGGGTCACATAGTCTCTTTCTTCTCCCTCCCAGTCATAGTAAATTCCACCTTTCCCTTACAAGAAATTCTAACGAAACAGTTTTACATGTAAATGTATAACATGTTATAGTTCTAAATAGCATGCAACATCCAGGGTGCTAGGGAATATCTTCCCCTTGCTTCTCATACAAAGGATGGAATTGAAGATAGGTCATCCATGTTCTGGGATGCTCTAAATCATTAGTCAGCTGTAGCAGCAGCAGAGGGAAATTTCTGTAGGCATGTTGAAGACAATAACAGGCTGAGGAGACTACTTACAGGAAAGGGCTCAGGATTTAAACAGTTAAGAGCTGCTGGAGGAGAAGTAGAATTGTCAGTGCTTCCTAAATGGAGCAGCTCTGAGCAAGTCTCAGCCAAATTCTCACGTGAAAGCCCAACCTCTTTTTGCTTTCTGGCCACTGGAGGTGGCCTGTTGTCCCTTGGACCTAAAATGAACTCTTGAGAGGGAATGTCAAGCTATTATGTGTATTGTCCAGCTTATGTCATTAAGATTACATGCTGCTCTTATGTGAAGTTGTATCCTGATGTAATTAATAGGGATTTTCCCTTGTCTTCATTGAACTTTGCATGATACTGAAGGTGGACATGTTAGCCTGTTATTTTGTCTGAGGACTAATTTAGTATTTTATTCCAAATAAAACGCCTATTAGGGTTTGAAGCTACCATCCAAACATTCATCTCATAAGTAAACAGGTGATGGCATAGCCAAATAAATGGTAGTTATCATTCTGTAATGATTTGAGTGGTGATCTTTTGTTTTTGTCTTTTATTTATGATTCTTAAAAATTCTATAAAATTGTTGGTTTTTTCTTTCATATTCAGACAGATTTTAGGTGTGTGATGAAATTTAACCATTAGTTATTTAGTACCACTCAGTATAGCTTTTAGTGGGTTTAAATTAATGTGAAAGATATTGAAAGGACTCTGAATATTATGATCAGAGCTCCAAACATACTTAAGTAGTGAGAACTAACTAAACAAAGGCAATTAAACAACAACAACAACAAAAATATAGCATTAAGGCAGTGTAAGATATGTCAGTAGTACTTAATTCTTTCTAGAAATTTATTAATTCTATGTAAAGGATACTTAGAGGTGCCGAAGTAGTTATATATCATGGTAGTTGGAGGTAGACCTCCTGCATGCCATTGAGCTTAGCAGGAGCTTGGCCAACAAAATGAATGATGAAAGTAATAGGCCCAAGGCATGTTCATAAATTAAAATAATTTTGGCATTATGGATTGACAGTTTATTTGATTTTACATTGTTTCATGTTTTTCATGGGAAACAAACACAAGTGAAATTCTTTTAATCAACAGAATAGCTGAGCTGATGCCAGTGACAAACAAGATTTCTTGAGGAATTTGGGATCAAGTCTATTATGCTTGCCTTGTAACAAAGTTCAGAAAACATGTTTTTAAAAACCCACAAGACTCTAACTAGTTATTTAGGATTAAATATTGGTCCTGAACCTGTTGTCAATTGCAGCAGTAGGGGACCTGGCTGTTGGGAAAAAAAAAAAAAAAGACATTTGAGTGCTCCATAAAATAAAAATAATCACAAAAGTTGATTCAGGTAGGCTCTTTTGTCCCTGGGGCAAACCTTGGATAATTCACTCTACAGGTAACATAAAAGTTAAAAAAGGAAAGGAGATGAGGTAGACTGTCAGGACTGTTACCCCTGTTTAAGTTGAGAAGACAAATACCATGGTCTGAATGGAGACCATGCTGCTGAGTAGCAGCAATACATTGGCTCAAAGTCTACAACACTTAGCAGTCTGAGAGCAGTCAATAATACGGTTTAGAAGGGGTCTCTTTTCCTTACATGCACACACAAATGAGATACCTCTTTTGCTAAATTTTGTTTGTCACCAAATGAAGAGACTAAGTGCAGGATAACACCTACAAATTTTATTTGTCAGGGCTCTGAAAAGGCCATTGCTGAAGAGCTGAAGCAAATTTCTCAGTTTCTGGTTATCTGAGTTTATACCAGCAGCTGCTGTTTCTTACACAGGTTTAAAAGGGATCCAAAAGCAGAAATTATGTTGTGCCTTTTTTTGGAACTACTTGGTATCATTACAAGTAATGTTGAATCCTATACAGAGAAGATGGCCTCTTGAAGTTGTATAAAACAGAGGCTGTAAAAATAAATTGATGTAACTACATTTTTAATGAGCTTGCGTGTTTGGTCAGTAATGGTAACCAGTAGTGATTGTATAATATATTTAGACATATATATGACATCTGGTTCAGGTTCATGCGTTACTTTGATTAAAGAATTAAATATACATAACATACTAAAGTAAATTGAAGACTGGGTAATTGAGAGGTAACTGTAAAAGTAAAATTTCCAAGTGGATGTGTTTTTGGTGAGCTCTACAAAAATGCTGCATCTTCTGTAGTTGGGAGTGATTCAGTGGTTACCAGGAGCCTATGTTCAGTTCTGATGTTTGTACCTTAGGGGAAAAAAAAAAAGAAAGAATGCAAAAGATTGGTCTTCAAAAGTTTAGTGGGGTAAAAAAATGAAAGAAAACAAGGCTCAGAATAAGAATGTTTAAAGCACTTCCTACTGAAAAGGTTCAGAGTGTATCTATGCTTATGCCATATTTCAGTGGTTCTCCCCACAGGATTTGGAGATTGAACTCATGACTGGCAATCTCAGTAGGTGTTATTGAAGAAAAGGTCAGCTCCTATGACCTGAGAAAAGTCTTCAGGGAAGAGTTAAGGCTGTAAGTGTCTTTTTGACATAAGTGCCAAAGATGTGAAGAAGGCTTACATTCATTATCTGAGAGTTTTGTGTCCTATGAACGAGAAAAAGTGGATTCTCACAGCCCTGGATTTAATTAAGCTATTGTTTGGACCCGTAATTCTCTGAGAACTGGAGAAATCAGTCCTGTCACCTCGAGCAGTGAGTTCCCTGAAACATCAACACCTGAACAGTGTGACCCTAAACACTGGTGAAGGTTGTGATAACTGTAAAACTAATATTGTGAATTTAACAACACTTCACCTGTTTTCTAAGGGCTACCTCTTCCAGAAGAGACCTGCAATGCTCTGTAAAATTGGATGTTTCTATCATTTTGTTCACAGCTGTAAATGCTTTGCAGTGCAGAGTAATGGCTGGAGTCAGGTGAGATGGTTGCATACAGCCTGTGATGCTGGTGTGTGCCCAGCCAGACTGACTGGTGTGGCACAGCAGATGACAGGTGACCGTGTCAGAACAACCAGTGTAAGTGTGACATTTTCCCCACCAGACTACGGACGAGCGTGTGCGGCTGCCGGACATCCGGGCGAGCAGGTGGTACCAGTTCCGCGTGGCTGCTGTGAACGTGCACGGGACCAGGGGCTTCACAGCACCCAGCAAGCACTTCCGTTCCTCCAGAGGTGAGTCCCCCCTCAGGTTGTCTGGTACTCCCCTGCCTCTCACTCCCACCTGGAGCGCAGCCTGATCTGCCTGCTTTTGTGGCAGAAGGTTTTTAACAGGTGGGTTTTTGAGTAGTTTTGCCACTGACTTTAGAAATGGTGTGAGATTTGGTTGAAGTCAGCAAACAAATTAAAAGTTGAAGTGTCATTATTCTTTTATCAGTACAGGTCTGCACGAATAAAACTACTTTGAAACATTTTCCACATGATTGGTGTCAAGCTACATGACCCTGACCATGAAATATGGAAGAGTTTGGGTTTCAGTGATTTCCAAGAGGTTTACCTTTTTTTCTTTTTAGTTATGAGAAATATGTTATTGTCATATGTTTAGTAGAGTAGTGGTGTATTTTGTTGTCTGTGTCTAAATAATTGTAGCAGCGTTGTTTTGATGGAACTTTGGACCCTCTTAATATAACTTTCCCCTCGCTAGAACTAATTGTCAGTGCTTAAGAATAAAAAAGAGCATAAATGCAAAGCAACATGTTTCCGTTCATTAGAAAGGCATGCCGGATGATCCACAAAGTATTGTAGGAATTTTTATTGATAGTTCTGGTTTTGCAACTGTTTGGGTAATAAAATAACTTTGAAAATGATGTCTGTACCAGTAAATGGTACATGGGGATGGAGGAGATAGAAATGGTGCTCCCATCCTGTGAAGTTCCTGGCATTCTCCCTGGTGTGCTTTTCACCAACATGGAGAAGAATTTTCCCAGATGACTCTTAGGCATAGTGTAGGGGTTAGCACTGGCCAGAAACTATTCCCATTAGACAGATGATCTGGATGTGGTCACCCTCTCTTAAAGGCAGTCAATAATGTGGACGTATCCAGACCACGCTACTCGACTTTAGTGCCAAAGAATGAGATCCAGCACTCTTCACTGTACTAACAGAAGCAGTTTCTAATAGAAAGACTTGTTGTTATTTTAGTAGTGACAGAATATTTGCACTGATGTAACTTTGCATACTTTGAGGAATGTATTTCCTCCTCTTTCTGCAGGCAGAATTATCTTGCAGTACAAGCAGTTGCCATCTTTGGGTTCCTGTGCTGGCTTTTAGCTTAGCTGTTTGGCCATAGTCAGTCCTAGGAAAAAATCTTTTTGGACGTGCATTTATAGAGTCATGCAAATACTTTTGCTGGTATGGAAGGTTTAATCACCTACTGAATAACTATATGTCAGCCTTAATAATTTTTTTGGTGCTCTAGCTGTATTTGTGGTAGGAAGGTTGGCTGGCATAGCTGTCCTGTTACTTCTGTGACCACAAACATTTTCATGTATAGAAGAAGTATTATTTTAAGAACTTATGATACTTAAGTAGCATACAATTTCAGAAACATAAAATAATACAGTTCCTTTGAGCTGTGTTGAGTTTACTGTAAAAGCAGTAGTACTTTTCTCTTTACTTCTTGAACAGCACTTCAGCAGATACAGCAGTTTCTTGCTGAATCTGCCACCAACCTTCTTTTAAATTGAGATCACTGACAGTTGTTATACTGAGTTTGTAAATCTTTTCCAAGTATTCTGTTTGAAACCACTATTACTGCAATTACAGAAAGGTATATCCTGATAGCACTGAGGTTTTGGCTTGAACAAGGCATTTTCAGGCAAGATTTGTATTACTTTCAAAAAAATTGTCCCCCTACTGAGTGTCCTAGCTATGCTCAAAATACCATCCTTGGTAATGAATATAAGAATGTCCATAGTAAGTCATCCTGAAGGTCACTTTAGCCCAAAATCTGACCCCAGCTGGAGGTGGGTTTCTGGATAATAGTGTAAGAGCAGGATAAGCACATAGGGATATTTCTTCAGAATAGTGTCCCAGCTGGCAGTAATTTGTGTTTCAGGAACTTGTGGTTTTGAAATCATTACATGAATACCAGAGTCCTCTTGTGGTCTCTGCAGCTACCCCTGAAGCACTTGCTCTCCTTGAGAGCTGCTCACGGCTGTCTAGTGGAGATGGAGAGCACTTTCAGGACTTTGTGACAAGGGCAGTGGGAGTCAGTAGCACCTCTGCATGCTCTTACCTGCTAAACCAAAATTTTGATAATGGTAGCAAGCATGTAGTCAGCATTCTTCAAAAGGCTGCTGTAACTCTCAAAATAACTGTTTTCAAATCTGAACTCCAGCCGTTGGCAGGAGATTGTGAATTGACAGACAAGCAGCAGGGAGTTCAGCTAGCTATCAGCTTCATAGCCCAAATCAGCCTGTGCTGGCAGCTCCTTTGGCCATTCTAGGGGCTGTGGAACTGCCAGAGGTTGTGATAAAGATGTCAAGTTTGCCAGATGAAATGTGTAGTCACTCTAGGTCACACAGATGAAGATGCTTCTAGGTGCTGACTGCTGGGAACGATACTGGGATGCTTCCATTGGTATCTTTGAGCCTCCACATCCCCAGGTAGGCAGTCAGAGTGGCAACAGTTACAGTGTCACACTAACATTTAATTACTACTTTGGAGCTCAGTGGGAAATGACAGCCCCTGACTGGTAGACAGGCAAGAAACTGCTGCTCAGATGTGCCTAGTTTTTTGACTGCCAGCATCGACTGGCCCCTGCTGAGCTCCTACAGGCACATTTAACCTCCAGTTTGGAAAAGAAAAGTGGATTTTGGCACATCACCTTTGGAAGTTTGCTGCCTTTCTGTGCTATGTTTGTGTTAAGCGTGGACAGAAATTCACATCAGTGTTTCACTTCACCCTGTTGTGCCAAGACCAAGAGAAGATTATTATCTTGGTCAAACTTAGCAGAAGGTTTCTTCAAAAATAAAGCCTTTGATCAGGAGACATGACAGTAATTCTTAAGACAGTTTCTCACACAAGATACTGAACTTTTACCAATTGCTCATAAGTAATAAGGAATAGAAAATTATTTGGGTTTGTTTTTTCCTTTAAAGTATTTCAAATATGATATTTAATCTGAATCTAGGAGGAAGTATGGCACCATGAAGTCTCTGTCTCTAAATATTTTAAGATGTTAAGAGGAATAGTCAAAAACGTGCTGTAATTACTCAGAGAGAATTTTTGTCTGGTTACCACAATACTGTTTTATACTGTTTTGTGTTTTTGAAAATGCAAAAAACATGCTGTCTAAGTAGACACAGCAAAATACGGTTTTGTTTTATTCAAAATGATGTTAAGTCTTCTGAGGTGATTTCCATTAACTTATTTATCACTAAATAAAGCTCCTCATTTTCCAAAGTAATCTAATTTCTCGGTCTTGAAAAAGACAAAACCAGGAAAACAAGAGTGTTTCATCAAGCATTTCAACTTGCCATTCTTCATCTAGTTGTGTTTTGAGGTCTTATCTACTGCATCTTTGGATGCTCTTATGCTGTAAGCATGTGAGATGAAGGATTATTAGTTGTTCTACACTACCTCGTATGTTCATCTAGGATGAACATTTTGTTGGCATTAATTTGTAAATAGTAAATAAAGTGACATGGCTGAGAATTTTTGAAATATTCAAAGCTTAGGCAGAGCTCCTTTTTTAATGCTGTTTATTTATTTTTTATAAAGGAGACAAAGGGTTTGCATGTACTTGTCTGACATGACCCTTCACAGGGAATAAAGTGAAGCTTTGTTTTGCCAAAACATGATTCCAAAATTACAAGAAACACAGGTTGGACTGTATCAGTCTGTGGCGGAGTGGCTGGAAAATTAAGTGAATCCTGCACCTAGAAAGTGGATTCTTTCATATAAGTGGAACTGTGCACATGGACTTTTACATTGATACTATCAACTAAAATTGATCAAAATTTTCTGCTATTGTTGCAGTGGTTTCTACTTCTCTTTTCAGGGTTTTTCAATTTCATGTGCTTTCCTTTTATATTTAATTGAGTGGCAACAATTTGCAATAACAGCAATAAATAAAGGTAACTGAATACCTGAGAGAACATTTTTGATCCATAAAGATACAAATATCCTTCTATTCATATTTAGACTGGCTCTCTCCAAGCTGTTTCCTTTCTTTTGGAAGCAGGCGAGAACTGTTCCTACAATCCATAAATTAGTCTCCTTGGATGAAAACTACCTGTGTTTTTCTTCCAGTAAGGAGTCACTGGATAGCTTAACCTAACTGGTCAGAAGCTGCTTGGCATTAGTAATACAATTTTTAATTTGTTGCCTTTGGTTCAGGGTTATTAGGCTACTTTTTCCTAGCTTTTTATAATTTGTGATGAGAATGAACTCTCAGACTTCAGTTAACTCTAGGACTCATGTTAGGCGTTTCTATGTCATATATTATCTCACTGATCTGTAGGTAGGTACTGTGCCATTTCCAGAGACAAGAAAATCAGCACAATGAGGCCAAACCATTTGACCCTTCCACCTCTGCTAAAGGTTTTTATCTTCACCATGAAGGCAGTTGCCAGCATACACTGGATAGATTGTCAAGCAAAAGGAAGCAGACAACATTGTTTTCACAGCACATAAGTACCAGGCTGGATGTGATTTCATGCATACATTACTGAGTGTTAGAAAAACCAGAACAGACACCCACTCATGGCAATAAAATTCTTTCTGTTGCTCCTTTGAGACCAATGATTTTTTTATGCTGTTGCACAGCTGGTTTATGTGTGCCATTTCCATCGAGCAGAGTCAGTCCTCCTGCTTACGCTGTGGAACTGTTTAATGGTTGGAAACTTGTCTGTAGATTAGCTTCAGCAAACTTTTAGAGTTGGAAGGTCTCGTGTTTGAAAGATAGCAATGGGAGATCTACTTTAAGTCAGGAAAAATGCTCCATAAAAAATGGTTTAAATTATTGTCGCACTTTTATAGCTGAGAATGAGAATTCTGATTCCAATGCCATTATTCCCTTCTCTGACACCTATTCCAAACCATTTACTGTTTTCACTACAGTTGCCACATTGACTTTGCTTCAGTGCAAAGTCAATGCACTGAAGCAGTGTATGATGTGATTCATGTGTATAGCTAGCCCATACTGGTTTTTAAGGTTTTGCAAAAGTGTTTTAAATTAAAAGTATTTACAAATAATTTTAATTTAAAGAATTTTGGAAAACATAAACTATTACTGTGTTCACAAATATGAGTGTGGGAAGATGTTCATTTTGAAATTGTGATGATGTGAGTGTTTTCTTTCTTTCCTTTATTTGCAGCAAGAAATCCTCCCTTTTGGGGACTGGAGACAGAATTTTGCTTGTGATGGCTGAGTAGCCAGCAAGACAGGAATTTAAGTCCTTTGGGTATACTCAAGCCAAACACAATCCAGACAAATGGAGTACTTACCCCATGTGCTGGAACAGCAGCTTCAGCCTTGACCTAATGAAGCTATCATTTCTAGCAGTGAGAAGCGATTTACTTGTCAGGCTGCTGAGACCAGAATTTTTTTGGAGTTGAGGACAGCTGTCTGTGCCAAATTCTAGGATATATAGAATGACTTGTATTTTATTTGCATTGTTGTATAAACTGCAAAGGAAAAGCTGCAACTAGCATCGCTCTTTCTGCAAACCAATGCATTTGATTTTACACTCAGATAAATTCATGTAAAGTATTTAGTAATGATACTAAAGTATCGTAACATTGTGGCTACTGGCAGCAGTTTCCATTCCAGTAATTTTACATCTGTGTATATGAATTATACATGTGGGCAGTCAGTCAAAAGGATCACAGGTATGTGAACAGTAGAATGGCTATTAGCTTTATAGTCAGCAGAACATCACTTTAGCTTTATAGTTAGGATAACAAACACCTTATGCAGTCAGCTTTATGATTCAGTACCAGTTATTCGACCTTGAAGTATTTTAGCATGAGTTGTATAGTGCTTTTAATATCTACATGGACATAACAGACCACCTCGTAGAAGCATGACTTTTCCATTCAATAGTGCAGGAAAAACCAACTAATCTCTTATGTGGTAACTGGCTGGCATGCATTGTAGAGGAGCATGCTCATAAACATGTCACAGTTTTTCTGTGTTTCTCTGGGTTCTTGTTTTTTTGGGAGGCCTAGGGGGTATAGGGGTTTTTTGAGTGCTTTCATTGAATGTGGGTTTGGGTTGTTTGGTTTTTCTTCCTGTTAACAGAGATCACATTATCTTACCCTGCTATTTCTTCTCACTTGTCTGCTTTGCTGGTGAAACTAAATTATTTCAAATGAAAAATCAATCAATATTCTTGGGTTCTTAACTTACAAAATGATAATTCTGTCGCTTGTAGTAGTGATGAGTGTCACAGAAATATATCAAAATAGATGAATAAATTACATAGTGGTATTGAAATACTTAATATGGAATGGATCCTAATCTAATATAAAATGCTCACTGAGTGTCTTAATAGTTCAGGTAATACACCCCAAATCCACGAAATATTTTTCTGATGCATCCATACAAACAGACAGGATTTTTTTTTTCAGCTGATTAAATGCAAAACTGCAATAAGTTTTGTTTATCTTTGATATTTTATATCTTTATAGCTAATTATTTTCTTAATCTGTCTACTAGTTTTAATAAAACTCTTAACAGAAAATGTGTTACTTTCAGTGTCTCACCTTTTCATGTCTGTTAGCTGCACATCTCCTTTTTGTCTTCTACCACCACCACCACTGTTCTTGTTCAAAGGCATTTTTATGGATGACATTTGAGAGGCTTGCAAAAGAGTCTTTGAAGAAAGAGGGCATTCAGGAAAATACCTGCTATTGCTGTATTATTTCACATGTATATTCCTTCTAAGACGACATTCTTTCTATCCTTAACTGTAATTACCCAATGGTTTTTAAGGCAATGTTTGTATTCTCACACAGAAAAGTAGAAGCACTCATAGATTTTCTTTCAAATGTGGATCAGCATTTTGTGTGCTGCCTGAACTGTGTCTAGTGGGCACAGAAGAAATGCTACTGATAATGTTTTCAATAATCTGTGCAATTACAGAAAGTACAGATCTGCTGGTGCTGTAGAATTTAGAATAAATAATCTATTGGTTTCAGTTCTTTCTAACTGCTTTCTTTTCCTGAAATGGACATATAAACATTTAAAAAGAAAGAATCTAAATTTGGTCATTTGTTTTTAGACCTACAAAAAATTGGTGAAGAGAACTTCCAAATGTTTTTAATCATGTAATACACTTTGTCCAAAAGAGCTATTTAATTTAACTTTTATATCTTTTTTAAGTGACTCTATCTCTTGTAGATGCAGAATCAAGACAAACATGTTTTATAGGTTGAATTATTTTTGCTTATATCTGACCATTTGGGAAGATATATTCTCTGAAACACTTTTATTTTATCCCATATGTTTTGTATACATAATACATGATGCATAGCACTTCTGGGATATAACCTGAATAATTCACCTACAGTAATATGATCATGTTGCACTTCAGGTTATAAATGTTTTATATCCCTAATATAATGTCATATAACATATAAAAGCCCCTAACATTTTAAATCAGTGAAGATGAATGCTTAATAAATGTCTTAGATATGTGGATCATGATTCTGTTTATATTTAGTTTACCTAAATTGCATTTTATACCTACCTTTTAATAGTAGAAGTAAATGAAAAATTGTGTGAGAGAACAGTACAAACCATTTAGCTAAGTTTTTCTTTAATTCTGGAATAAATAGTTCAGCATACTTTAAGATGGAGTGGTTGGCAACTTCGCAGGTAAGGAAATAAGCATAACAGCAGTGCTTCCTCAAAGCCAGGAAAAATAAACACAACTGACTTGCTAGTGGATTAAAAAACACAAGTGAGAAGTGAGGCATTCTTTTTATTTGGAAATTATGTTAAATTTCCAGAATTCTTAAGTATGCTTTGTAACTTTTATAGCCAAAAGTTAGGTTGAATTATATGTGTGAGGAAACAGGGACATCCATTATTATTTAACTAAAATGGAATGTGTGAGGAAACAGGAGTATCCATTGTTATTTCATCAAAAGTCCTGTTCAATAACAGAAATAAGTCTTTTTTTCCTATCTGCTGATCTTTTAAAGGGAAATGCTGCCTTTATTAATTCTGAATGTGTCTTTTTTTATAAACCAAATGATAGAATTTTTCAGTGAGACCATTTGTCACAGGGATTATCTGACTAATTAAGTATGGCTGGAATGTTTATTTAACAGCTCATGTACCATTATAAAATAATGCAGGTGAACCATACAGTAAATGAATGTATGGTGTTCCCTCCTCACACCTCCAGTTTTATTTCTGGCAAATAATGGCTCGTATGGCTGTACATTTGTAACATGTCTTAATTACTATGAATTTCCTTTACTCTTCTGATATACTTCTAGGGGTTTTTTTGAGTCTCACTACTTACTCCTGTGTAAATTTTGTTTTTGCAGTTTCCTTGTATTTTGTTATCAATTTTTGGCTGACATTTAAAAAAAGGTTGAAATTAAAATGTGGAATTAAAAAGTAGGAGTTGGTAAACAGCAAACTGGATTTTTAGAAGCTTTGTTGCAAAATCTTCATTGATTCATGTTACTTGGGACCAGGATATTATATAGCGAGTCCACAAGGAGGACCTTAAATTCAATATTGGAAAAGACTCAATGTTTAATCTTATTCAAACTCTGACTGTTGTGTGTCCTTGACTCTAGAGTCAGCACAAAGACAGCTGAAGGAATACTGTCTCAGTTGATATTGACCAGGAATTGAACCAGAATAGCGAAATAAATCAAAGTGGTAGCTAATTGCTTTTTGACATTCTGAAAAAACCCCTATAGATTTCTACCATGGTGTAATATATCATTATGCTTTAATTACATTTATTTTAAGGAAGTGTTTATGTCCCATGGTGGTAGATATCAATATTAGAATTTTGAAGAAAGATTCAATGTGTCAAAACATAATTTCATCACCTGAGAATTATCTGGCATTGAAAAAATATTCAGTGTTTCAGCCATACAGTTCTGTGGTGACTCTACAAGGCCACTGCAGAACCTGAGTGTTTTACACTCACTGTGCATTTAAAGTAGTGACTGACAGAAGGAAAACTGATAGTCTGATACATTTTGATAAACCTTCGTGTCTGTGAACTATCTACAACACAGAATAATGACAAACTGGGTGCTAACCCATAATTTTTATTTCAGTAGAGTTTGAATTTCTAGAATTTACAAGAAGCCATATCAGTTATGGGATGTCTTTGCCTGGATTTTCCCCAGTGTATTTAGAGTGTTTAATCCAGTTCATGAATGCCTCATAAATACACGAGGTGAAGATAATCTTCGCCTTACTGAAGATAATTTGCCCTTAGAGTGTTTTCATTTTTTTTCTAAATTCTAGATCCGTCTGCTCCACCTGCTCCATCTAATATCAGGATTGCCAATATCAGTGCAAACAATGATGGGAGTGTAAATGCAATGATTACTTGGGATCTACCAGAAGAGCCTGATATCCCAGTGCACCACTACAAAGTGTTCTGGAGCTGGACATACAGCAAATATGTAATTCCAGCAAAAAAAAAGAGAAGGAAGATTACCAATGGGGTAAGAAAGAAATCAGTAACTGGGACAGAAAAATTGTTTATTTTTGATGCAAAATAGCGTGTAAGTATAAAATGTGTGATAAGTTCCAGTGATTTCAGCCACAGGTAAAGTAGTGGTCCTAATTTTTAATATCATGAAGCCCATAGAAAATTTTGACCTCTCAATCCTTTTCTTACACTGAACTCACGGAGAGAAGTAAACTTCTGCCTTAGAATACAGGTAAATACGATAAGATTTTTCAGGCAAGATGAATGAAAAGTTAAGTGTTAGTCCTCTAAATTTAGGCTTATTCAATTAGTGCTTCTTAAAGTGTTTCTTTTATTTAAAAAGCCTGATATTGTCTGTCACATTGTTCTTTCACTATACAAATAAAACTTGTGACACAGTCATAGAGTAATTGTTAAATAGCCAGTATAGGTCTGAGGGAAAGACATATGCAAAACTCTTTAAATAAACTGCTGTACCAAAGATCTGGCAATATTTCCTTAGCAGCAAGTTCCTATGAGTTTCTTGATTAATGTATTAAATACTGCTTTACTGGAAAGCTTTTTGTTATGATATCCTTAAGCATATTCCATATTATTTTAAAGCAATTAATAGAAATGATTAGATAGAAATAACAGAACTCAGTAGACATAACTTGATTCTCAGTGCTTTTGATAGAGAGGATTTGGTCCCATGTCCATGTTAACATTGTGTTTTGGCTGCCCATTGCACTGTGATGAATGACAGTCAGAGGGCCACAATTCCCCCTCTGTCCCTCAGTTACTAAACCCTAACAAAAATAAAGGCAGTGAAGGCTGTGTGATGAAATCATTCAAGTCAATTTATGCAGAAAGGAAGGTTAGTTCCTTATTGTCCTTTAAAAAAATAATTGTGGTAAGATATGAGTAGGGTTGGACTATGCTACATAGAAAAGTTTATGTTCCTCAAGAAACCTGACATTGGGTAAAGACCTTCACGGAAGAAACTTCAGCCTAAAGATAACAGGGAGCTTTCTCTCTACAGGCAGGTCAGAAAGCCCAGAGAATTTTAAAACTGAGCTGGGTCTTTAATACCTTTCCATAGGGTACTTCCTACATACAAATAATATTAAAACAGGTCCACTAGAACATTGCAGTAATTGATACGAAGTTCTGACTTTGAGTATAAGGAAATACAAGGTGTATTTGATGGAAAAGGCAGGTTCTTACAATATCTCTCATATTACTCCTGACTTGTACTTTTTCTTCTGCAGCATGTCATGAAACGGCACAACAATGCCAGTGAGATTCAGGACACTCCAGATGCTATTGCTAATCAATGGTCATTTGAATATTGTAGCAACTCATAGGCTAAAGAATGGCAAATGCATTAACATATAAAAAACAAAAAAGGAAAGGTGGAAGTCTTAATTGTTAAAAATCACTGAAGATTATTTTTGTCCAGTTTTTACCTTTAGATGTAGCCCAACCCAAATAATCTTGTACTAATTTCCATGTGAATTCATTCCAGGTAGACACTGAATTAGTTTGACTACAATATTGACACTGTGAATCAAAAGTTATAGTCAATATGTCAGCACTAAACAAGTAAAGATAATTAACACTAAATACTTTTTGGCAATCCCCTTTTTAACATCCCAAGTGTTAAATATGGGATGGTTACCTTGGTACATGATTATCTTTTTTACTCTACATGGACTGTCAAACTTGAAAGGCACAAGGAATTCTAATGAAAACATGGAGTAGTATCTTCCACCTGGCGTATGGACTAGAAGGATATTTTTATAATTAAATCTAGCAAAATAAAAAATAAGACTGAGAAGGCTGGACTCTTCTTTACAATATCTTATGCCGTGCCTTAATGTATGGGTTTTTGACTGGAGAATGACAAACCTAATCTGTTGTTTCCCCATTTTATACATGTCCATGGCATTGGAAACTATTATTTCTTTTCTATTTTCCATTCTACACAGGAAATGTGTTCTTTCCAATGAGAGGGTGCTTTTTTTTTAAATTTTTATTTTCAAGAGTTGAAACAAATAGAATGTATTGAAAAATGTATTAAATGTTGGACTTTAGCTATCTTCAGACTGACTGTCTCTAGAAAAAAGTTTTCAATTGCTTTAATAACACAGAAATTGTAGAATAAAATGCTTAAATTCCTTTTGCTAAAATTATTTTGGCATAAGAGAAAAACCTTGTTATATGGAAGAAAACCCCTTATGTTTTGCCTAAACAATAGGTTTGGAATTGCCAAGAAACTGCCAAAATTATGCAAACATCAAGTAGGTTAGTATTTTTATAATGACACAGAAAAACAGAGTCCAATTAAAGAAATCTTCTGCAGAAAGAAATTTTGCTCTGAAATTTATATATGAGTTTTCTAACTTCAAAAAAGTAGTGTGCCTAAGATAACAAGCCTGCTTTTAATAAAGGCCTGTGTTTCAGCAATATTATAACTGCTTTGTGTATTTATTCTATTATAGGCCCAAAATTATGTGGTCCTGGAGGGGCTCCAGCCCAACAGCAACTACAATGTAGAGCTGCAGGCAGTGACACGTTGGGGTCAGATACGCCTGAAAAGTGCTAAGGTTTCTCTCCATTTTAGCACGACTCAGGACATCAGGAATAATAGTGAGTAATAATACTCAAACACCTGAATGCTTTCTCTCTCCTTTATCTGGAATTTGAATGTTTTAAATAATGATTTCTTAAATTTAAAAAAATCATTTTCTTCAAGTGGGCTGTTCCATAGCACAATGATCATCTCCTGGTCAAGTTGAGTAACTTTTTCATGTTAAATTTCTTATTTAAAAATTGGTGACAGTTTCTGCCTAATTCTTTGACTTAGACTCTACTCACCTAAAATAAACAGTTGCAAAGAAAATGGAAGCCTTTGCATAACTGTAGTGTTAATATTTTTTAGATTCAATACAGGCATGGATAGTGACTATGTTTCTAAATGAATGGAATAAAACCATTTTTGTGTGTCTTAACTGGACAATATTAACCTGCAATGTTTTTCAAAATGCTATTTCAAAAACTATTTTTAGTAGCCCATTAATTCAGATTCTTGGAACACAAAAGCTTGTGTCTACTATGAGTTGATATATAAAACATTGACTCTTCTTTTAGGGAATCTAAAACATACCATGTCTGACAACCATGAATTCTCAAAATATTGCACACATAGGACCCACACTCAAATCAAAATCTCAAGATGTTCAGATGTTAGGTTATATATTGTTAAGGTCTTTAGAACCTCACATGCTAATATTATCTGCAAACTGTATCTGAATCTGCAAGAAAACCATCATTCTTAGCCTTGTTTAAATGCTATTTATACAATTACAGTACAATACTGAGTTACTACCCCAATTGCTGATGGGTCTCTGATTAACTAATACAGCAGAGTTCTGAAAATAAGATGTTAAAGAATATGATTTTAATTATTCTGCCCTGACTCAATTTCATTTTCTCTTCATTTACATTCTTTCTTTAAAGTACAGTCACAGTTTAAACTTTTAGGTATTTTCATAAGAGAAGTGTAATTACTTTCAACCTCACTAATCAACTGCTATTGTTGCCATATTCTGTTTGGGTATACATAAAATATTGTAATGTGATTGTTAGCTATCACAGACCTTCTTGTCTGTGGTTGCTTCACTTACTAATATACCAAGAAGAAAAAATAAGCTGAAGTATCCTTGTTTTTCCCATATTAATCTAATCTTTACTACTCCTTTGGGCCATCTTGAGAGACACCAGAAGGTCAAGTTTTCATCTCTTCCATGCACTTAGTCTTTGCTTCAAATCCATACCAGAATAACAGCTTGAATCTCCACTGTCTGTATATTAGGCAAGTTGAGTTAAATCCTCAGTGAAGCCCAGTGTGAGTGAATATGAGTTCTGTGTTTTCCTTATTGGCCCTCCTAGATTGTACCTGTGCTTTTTTTCATCCCCTAGCAAAGGAGCTTAGTTTGCAGGACTGTGCATGATATCAAAATCTTCTTACAGTTACCACATTAAGTTCTCCTGCTTTTTCTATATGTACACAGGAGATGTAATAGAGGAAAAAATAACTGTGGGACCTGGGTGTTTAATTCCATACACTGAGCCATTGAGCTTCGCTGGAAGTGTATCATTGGTGTTTATGAGAGGTTTCAAATTTTGCTGATTCTTTTCCTAAGAATTTTTCTGTGGGGTTTGCTACCTTTTTTCTTCTCTTTTTCCCCAACCTGCAAAGTTGACTAGACAAGCAAGAATTTTTTTCCACACCCTCCCCCTACGCAATTTCCTGCTCCTTTTGATAAAGTTTCTGTGAAGTTCTGGCTCTTGGTGCTAAACTTCAAGATACTCTGTTTTCACCACATGACATCACAGCTTTAAGGAAGAATTCAACTCCCAGCTGAGTTTACGTTAAATCAAAGAATCCTGATGCTGGGGTTTTAGCTGTCTGAGGTTGGTCTGTGTCCTGCTAAGTGGGAGGAAATTCTAGATGCCATTATATACAACTAGCCAAAGAGAAAATGGGCGAGCTTTTAAAGTTCTTTGTCTCATTTTATTAGTAGTATAGCTTTATAAATGTTTCCATCTTGGGAGCAGGGATAATTAATCAACTGACCTTTGTCATGCTTTATTGGTACTCCTGACATTAGGACAGACCATCATAATCTTTAAACACGATAGTAAATGAAGACTTTCCATATAACAAAAACCTTCTAAACTGAAGCTGAGTAATTGAGATATGAGCATGTCATTTTTTGTACTGTTTCATACTTACTGTGAGAAATCCTTTCACTGGTAGGGCTGTATTAGCTCTCCATGGCCTCACTAATGTTCTGACTCTCTTGGTCTATATCACCCCTGGGTTTATGTTGGGAGAAGATCTTTCTTTCAGTTTTCCCTCTTCAAATCATTAAGTTTTTCAGAATCTGATGCAGGTCACATCTGAGTTACTACTTATAAATCCTCTACCAAATGGAGTTCATTTATGCTATACCTCACATGTGACTTGGCTGCTTCATCTTTTTCTGCCCACTGTGGTGGCACCTCTTTCCTTTCGTTGTCACAACAAGATTTAAATTCCTTCCACAATTTTGCTTGGATACCCTGCCCTCTCTGTGGTTGTTTTGCTTCAGAAAATGGACCATCAGTAGTTTTTGTGGAAATCTGATACCTACTTATGTCTAATTAGTACAGTGCCTTGTGCTTTATTTTGCTTTACTGGGGTGACCTTTTTATACGAAAAGGTTCATTAATTGTAGTATTGTATTTTAAACTAGAATAAAACTATATTGAGAACAATATCTTTTTAATCTCGTATACTTCAAGAATTTTGGCTGTTCAAATTATGAACATCCGTTTATTAATGAGCAGTATTTTAACTGCAAATCAGTGCCTGTACCAACTAAAACACATATTTGTTTTAGAGTATTTCAGTAATAAATTGATAAAAAAATCTGACCATCCCTTCTCTTAAAGCCATGAGGAGTAAAGGAGTAAAGGAATCAAGATTCTTTGAACCTAAACCACTGATATCATGCACTTTAATTGATAGAGGACTCTACTGAGAGGTGTATTTAGGCCTTTCCGGACATTTTTTTTAAAATGGCTAGATTATATTTTATGTAGAAAAGCAAGTATAAACTACTCCTGGAGAAGATGCAAATTCATCTTCTGTATCTCACTCAGGTTAGTTAGGTACAGAGCCAGTCCTGTTTGACTTACTTTTGAGAATACTCAGAAGCAGACGGAGTAATATGAAAAAGAAACAAAAAAAAAATAAAGCCTGAAATATTATCTAGGACATGACATCCATGGCTTGTCTTTACTTTGGGACTTCCATGGACTTTGGAAGTAATTCCAGAAGCAACATGCCAATTTTGCTGTAGTCCCACTGTTAGATACTCTGCTCTGTGTGGAATTAAGCTCTGTTTTTTAGGTCTCTGGTCCTATTGTCAGAATAGAGATAGCCCATACCCCTCTGAAGTAATTTAGTCCTACACACCTCTGTGAGCTTTGACCTCAGCCCTCTGGCATTACATTTCTTCACATTCAGAAAGACATTGCCTCACTATATTTGTGTGCTTCACTTCTGGGAAATGTAGCAAGATTCTTGCTTGATCTTTATATAGAAATATTCTAAATTGGTGTCCTGGTTTTTGTGGAAGTGGAGCAGATAGAGAATAGCAAAGCAGAGGTTTAATAAAATTAAAATAATTTAAATTAAGGAATACCTTATAGATTTTAGTTTGTACTTCTCTTTAGAACTTTTTTATTTCCATTTGGGTAGTAGTAACTTTATGGTTACCTTAAGAAAGAATTGCTTTAAATTTGGTAATTTAATTTAAAACAAACAAAATGAAAAATCGTATCACATTCAGCAAAGGGCTGAGAAAGTAAAATTTGGCCATAAAGCAAGTTAGTTTCAACTGAAGCTGAATATAAGGCAAAATGTTCACGTTTATATGTTACTCCTGGCAATTATTGAAACCTGAATCTTTCCCTCTTCCTCTCAAGTATGTAGTTAATAATTTTCCACTTCCTTATTATTGGACTCCTTAGTTTTAGTTTAGGTGTAATATTGAATTAAATACAGCTTTTTTTAAATTTATAATCTGATCCTCCTAATTAGATCAGATACATTTGAAAGTGTGCAATGAAAAGTGCAGTTTGAATGAACGTTTCTTTCTTTTTAACTGAAGATATCTGTAAGTACTGTCAACCCTGCTAAATATTGATAAATTTTTACCAAATAAAATGCATGATGAAGGACATCCAATTGCAATTGCTTGTTGGAAGCAAGACACACAGCACCAAGGGAATTGTTGAAAGAAAATTCTGCTCTTGCAATGTTTTCCTAAGCATTCACCATTCACTGTTGGAAACAGGAAAGTGGGCAAGACACATCTTTAATCTGACCACAGTGTTCTTATATAGCATACCAGAGGACTATATTTGCTTTGATGCAGTAACCACATGTGGCACTCTGTGGGTTACATTCAATGCTGTCCTTGGATTTTGTGCATATTCAAACACTGCATGAATATAAAGACTGTGAAGTATTAGAGAGAACTAATGGTAGATGCCTGTTTAAAAAATCATTGTGTTAACATTTCTTGTTCTTGGGGATATAAATACAGTCCATTTCCTTATTACTTTTCAGAAAATGACAGAGCATTTCCCTGTAAAAACATATTTATCTTTTTCGGTCACTTTCTAAATTTGACTGAATTTCAAACAAGTGATTTTTAACCATTATGGACACTTAATTCTTTATTTCATTTAGGTAAGAAATGAAAATAAGATCATTTGGAATAAAGATACTATTATTTTCTAAATTTCAGCAAATTTAGCACTGTCATTATACAGCACTGTAGTTAACTAAAAGTTTCCTGATTGTTCTGTGTATTGCAGAGGAACGGACATCTGCTGGGAAACCACAGAAAGGACTGGAAGATCCTTACCCAACCTTTCAAAGAAGGAAAACAACTCGTTTTCTTAAAATTGGAACTCCCTTCTATCAGGACAATCAACTTCAGGTCAAAGTCTACTGGAAGAAGACAGGTTTGTAAAATTTTGCTTTACTGTTTTCTCTAAGGAGGACTCTTATAATCCATCTCAGAGTTGTAGAACATTAACACAATATTATAAGTAATTAATAGTTGAATCCTGCACCCATCCTTTGATCCCTTCACATTAGAGGTCCCTTCACATAGAGATCCCTTCACAAAATTCTCAGGAACATGAATGTTTAGCTTTATGCCAAACTTTATCAGTCACCTTGATTTAGAACAGAATGGATAGTTGGTCACAATCGGACAACAGCTTGAAGTTAGATTTCTTCTAGGCTGCATCCTTCTGATTTTCAGAAAATTCTTAACAACAATTTTATGGTTTAGTCCTCCAGTCAAAAGGAAAATAACATAAATTTAAAGTGTCTGTTCATATTCAGAAATCAATACAGGGATTTTCCTTTCTTGTCCTAAGAGCATATAGGTTGCTCCAGTTTATCATCCATAACAGATTCATAGGCTGTTACTTCAAAATGTGCTCACACTGTTAATTTTTTAACTTGGAGCAATCTATATGTGTATCAATATCACTAAATTAAATCCATTCAATTCTTGTGCTTGAAAGCAAGG
Organism: Leptocoma aspasia; assembly: GCA_013399835.1. Lineage (NCBI taxonomy): Eukaryota > Metazoa > Chordata > Aves > Passeriformes > Nectariniidae > Leptocoma > Leptocoma aspasia. The sequence goes on from VXAX01003401.1 coordinate 431,340, forward strand.
ACTACAAAGTGGTTAGTCATGTTTTCTTTTTGAATTTTTCAAAGAATTTCAGAAATATTTAAGTGCTTTTGGGTTTAGATGTGTGTGGCAACACCCTGAATCAGGACAGGCTATATAAATGTTCAATTATGCTATGTAACATAGGACTATGTCACACTGGATATTGTGGACTGTGAGAAGTATCCTTTGCTTCTTATCCTTTGCGTGGCTTTTTGAATGGTTACCTTCGAAGCCCTTCTATGCCAATTACTTTCAAATCCTTCCTTATTCCTCCCTAAAACCTGCAAGTTTTGGTTCAGCTGAGTACATGCACATTTTGAATATTTGTCCCTGTCTTGGCTATGCTAGTTTTTTTTTTTCTTCCTTTCCCCATTATATTTAATTTTTGTTTTGCTTCATGGAAAGCTGGAACAATTTAAAGTTTAAATAAAAGCTGAGGCAATTTTAATCAGGAATATTCAGTTTACAAAAAAATGTGATTTTTGTTATCCAAAGTGAGATTTATATATTCTGAGCTTTGTCGAGACTGATCACCTTAAGCTTTAGCCTCTGCAAGTGAGATGTCAACTCATTGTCCAAGCTTCTTTTATTGTTAGAAAAGAAAAGCAGGTGACTTCTGAAGCAATTAATCCCCCACAGCAGAGCAGAATTGCTCTCTGGAGATGCCTCTCTTCTTTACTGAGAACAGAGGGGAGCCTAGACAGCTCATTTGTAGAAAGCTTAGAGATACCTGACGTCTCTCTGTGAGCTGAGGTTCTATTCTTGGCAGTCTGTGTTGAAAAAAATGAGGGACAGGATTCAAAGATGAGGAGACGATGTCTCCCACAGGTGTCAGACAGGGTTCTGCAACTCAGTCTGCAGATTCAGCCCAGTGGAACAATCAATCCTGCTGCAGCTGTTTTCCTGCCAGCCTGCTGCCAGAAGAAAGATAATGTGTCCTGTGACCAAAATGCCAGCACCCCTACTGACATTCACCTTGTGAATAGTTTGCCAAAGTTAGTTATACTTAATGGAGGGAAAATCCTGAGCAGAACAGCAATATTCTTGTTCCAACACAGGTATCTTGAACTAGGTGTCCACTATTTATAATGGTATTATAACATAGCTATTGAACTTAGAGGCATTGCACCATAGAAACCTAAATGTTTCCATCTAAATCTGGATCTGAATCTCACTGACTGCTACATACCTGGAGGTAATATTTGTATTAAAGGCTATAACTGTCTATAAAAAGAAATAAGGTAGTCAGCATCCTTATAGCGACTCAGTTTGGATATAAGAGGATTTCAAAGTGGTGTGACTTCCAGAATTGGAGAATGATGAAGACAGCTATGTCACAGACCTGTCAAAAATGACATGGGTTTTCATGCTGTCACCTTGTGCCAGGGGTGTACCAGCTGAGTTGGGGAGGTGCTAACTGTACAGCTGACTCATCTTGTGTGGAGCTGTGTGCATCCAGTCACATAAGGGGGCACCCAGAAACCCATTTTGGCCCTGGGCTGGGGGCAAGTTCTGTGAGGCACACTGGGGTGTTCTGGTACATGCCCCAGCCATGCAGTGGAAGATGCCTACCTTTTTCTTGCAGAACAAGCAGTGATAGCAAAGGTATGTGAAGAGGGGAAGAATATGGCAGTTCATCATACTTACCTTATTCTTTTTCCTTTTTTAAAAAGAAAATACCAGTATTCTGAGTGACAGCACATGCAGTAACTCAGCAGGAGCCATTGCTTTGTGTGGAACTACAATATAGAAGCCAGCAGCTTTTGTAAGCTCTTGCAAGGGTGTGGAGATTTTGTAGTGGATGGATGAGGTACTGTAAATTTGCTAGTAACAATTTACTGCAGAGCAGGTCTGTGTGACTGTGCAAGGAACGCAGCAGGAAAATCACATTGTCTTCATGAAAAACAGCAGTTACTGAGACAGCTGTGCTGGGAACCGTACCCACACATCTTTCACCTTTATGAACTGCACTAGCTGGTGTTTAGGGAGTTGCAGGAGGTAGTAGAGTGCAGCAACTATCATAGGAAATACTGAGAGAGACCTTACCTGAGCCTGCTCAGTGGCATGGCATCTATTTTTATTGCAGGTAGGCAATCAGAGTTCAAACGGTTCCTGACAAAAAGATTGACCTATTTGTCTCCTACATAGTGGGTGAACACGGAAGTCCCTGTTGATTGCACTAATGTTCTTGCTTTTGTGTAGTTCACTATTAAAAATCAACACTTTTTTTGGTGGAGAAATACAGCCATTCTATAGTCCTAAATTAGAATATAACTTTAGTTATATTTATTATAACTTTAAAACAGAAAAACTAAGAGGCCAGCATAAAACCATGTGAAATAAGTAGGTTGAAAAGTGTAAGAGTTACCATGATAAAAAAATAATTCAAGAAATAAATGTCTCAAGCTTAAACATGTTGGACATCTGTAAATTGATTGAATTTCAGTTTGTTGTAGTAGTCTTTGCTTTGTCTGGTTTTCGAGTATTTTTGAACTTTCTGAGTTAGACTTCATGACACGAACAACAGATGGGTGCAGAGATGAAGAGATAAAAATGTTGTTTAGATTTTGGATGGGGTTTTTTTTAGATGAAGATTTAAACCAGTATGTTATCACAGAATCACAGAAAGGATGGGTTTGGAAGGGACCTCTGGAGATGATCTAGTCCAACCTCCCTGCTAAAGCAGGTTTCCTTGGAGGAGATTGCATAGGATCACATCCAGGCAGGTTTCAAATATTTCTGGAGAAAGAGACTCCACAACCCTTCTGGGCATCCTGTTACAGTGTTCTGTCACCCTCAAAGTAAAGGATTTTTTCCTCCTTTAGATGAACGTTTCTCTGTTTCAGTTTTTGCACATTGTCCCTTGTCCTGTCGCTGGGCACAGCTGAAAAGACTGTGGCCCCATCTTCTTGATAACCATCCTTAAGATGGGTAAGCATTGATAAGATCCCTTCTCAGTCTCTTCTCTAGGCTGAACAGGCCCAGCTACCTCAGCCTTTCTCATAAGAGAGATGCTCCTGTCCCTCAGTCATCTTTGTTGCCCTCCACTGGACCAGCTCCAGGAGCTCTGCATCTCTCCTGTCCTGAGGATCCAAGAGCTGGACACAGCACTCCAGATGTGCCTCACCAGGGCTGAGCAGAGGGGCAGGATCACCTCCCTGCTGGCAATGCTGTTCCTAAGGCACCCCATGATCCCATTGGCCTTCTAGGCCATAAGGACACACTGCTGGCTCATGGACAGATGGCTGTCCACCAGCACCTCCAGGTCCTTCTCCACAGAGCTGCTTTCCAGCAGGTCAGCCCCCAGCCTGTACTGGCACAGGGTTTGTTCTTCCCCAGGTGCAGGACCCTGCCTTTGCTGAAATTTACTGAACTTTGAAATGAAAACTTTAATAGCTGCTATAACAGCAGTCTTCCTCTTAGTAAGAACAGAATTATTACTTTTCTATATTAATAACTGCTCAGAGTTTTTTTATTGTATTCCTAATTCAGTGGTCATACCATTCTATGCAGACCAGAGATTTTTTAGGGTTTTTTTTAATTCCCTCCTAAACTAAGATGGCTCTCTAGAAGAGTCTTTTACTGTGTCCCAACACTGTAGCTTCACAGGATACCACAAATAACAGAAACAGAAGGAAAGATATGTGTGGATTGATCATATCATTTAAAGAAACAGAAATATGCTCCTAAGGTTGTTTTAGACTATTTCTTATTTACATTGGTCCCATATTAGCTGAGAAACTATTCTGCTTTTGAATTTGAATAATTTTACTCAGTCTAAGGAGCTAAATATAGGTCAGAATCATAGAAGAATTTAAATGGGCAGGAAGGGACTTGACTTCTGGAGGTCAGCTGGTCCAGCCATCTGCTCAAAGTTGAACTAACTGTGAAATTAAATCAAGTTATTCAATTTTGTCTGTAAGGCCCTGTAACAGATATTGTCACTGTTTTTCCAATTTATCCTCCATCAATACCAGCCTGCAGAGGACATCTAAGTTTATTGCAATGTGCCTTAGGATTTACAGAAGGTATGGTGATGTCTCTTGACTATTCAAAGATAGTTCTTCCATGACTGAAGATGTATTGCTCAGTGAACTTTGCAGATGAGTCTCTAGGAAGGCAGTGAAAAGAACACAGTGATGAAATCAGGGCCAAAGCTCTCGGTTTTATATCATCCTTCTGAATAGAATTCATCAGACCTCTGTCCTGTGCAACAACTGCTCCACAGGAGGTGTTGCAAACTATTACCAAACTGACTTTGTTATACAGCAAAGGAGTGACTGCATATCAGTACTCAGAAATTGAACAATGTTTGAATAAAAGTCTGAGTAAGGGGATGGATTTCCATGTATATGCATCATAATGTGCCACAATTTGGTAAGCAGGAGACTTACCCGAGCCTGTTCTTCAAGTGTCATTTCTTAAGTCCCATTAACTTCATTAAGCATAAGGCATGAATGGAATGTAGAATCTGGACTTCACATTAAAATAAGGCTCTTTCTGAAATAATCTTTCAGTTTACATACTTTGGTATGATGACAATAATCACTTCAGGATGTATGCTAGCAAAAATACCTCCACACTTCAAGCAGTACAAGGTACTTAACAAATGCACATGATGTTGCTAGACAGAGTCATCCAAAAGCAAGTTGCATGGGAATGCAATAGCTTCTTTCTGAAGTAGAAAAATGTTTTTTCTTGCTGCCTTTCATTTAGGCCTGGGATTAGAGAAACAGTACATTCCTTAAACAGCGTGGATCCCCCTTCGTAAAGGAAAAGTAGAATGTGTTCCTTGGCCAGATATTTTGGCCATCTTGATGTGTGAAATTAGAAATTGCCAAGTAGTGGAAACAAATTAAACAAATCACTTTTAACTCCTTGGCGCTGAGGTCACAGAGTACCATCCGTTACCAAAAATGGATGCACTCGGAAACCCCTTTTTAAAGGGATTAGATACTTAGGATGATTGAGAATCTCAGTATATTGTGCAGTAATCAAGACTGAAAGTCTTGAAAATAAAAAGATTAAGTTTTCTCTGTTCTTCTGTGATTGGGCAACTAGAGAGCTGAGTGTTGGACTTAGCTCCAAGTTGCTGCAAATCTGTGTATGAAAATAAAATTTTGCTGACAGACAGAAGGAAAAAAAATCCCACCTTTTGTGAAACTCTCCGCATCAATTCTCATCACTTGCTGCAATAATTATAATACGCTAAAATATCAGAATATAATTTCTTTCCAAAGCACTTGTCACAACAATATTTTCTAAGTCATTACTGTGCCTTCACTACCATTTTCTAAGTGCCTGTTATTTGAGTATAATACAACTCTCCTTGCTCAGGTAAAGCTTTAGTTTCCTTTTCTTTGAATTGTCTATGTGCATTTACTTCCCCCTGTTTAAATTAAACATTTTAAGTACTTCTAGATATTTAAAATCAATATATCTGCCTCTTGGTTTTGCTTAAAAAGACAAATATTTAAAACGCATTAAGACTTGGCTTCAGGCTTCTTTCTTTGTATTTCTGTAAATGCTAAAGCAGAAAGAAAAAGAATACTTAAGGCAGGAAGAGGCAGAAAATCTTCCATTGTCTGATAAATCAACCAAACAAGAATAATGAATTGAATTACAGAGAAGAATAAAACGCAAGGCATGGCAAAGCAAATAGAGAGCTAGCACAAATGCTTTTAAACCCAGATCTTAGGAAAACAAAATTAACTTTCACTTAGTTCAGGGACATAAATGGAAGTGACTGTGTGTGCTGACCCTTTGTTTGTAATAAGGTATTTCATATGGCAGGTTTTGAAGTGAAAGCTTTCCCATTGATAACACATATCAAATGGTCCTTTCTCATGGCAGTAGAGCCATTGAAGGTAAAGAAATCCTTCAGTGGCAGTTGGAGTTTCCAGCTCCTACTGTAAAGAATTTCCCAGTACTTGCTTAACGCTAAAGCATTATTTAGTTTGGTACTGGCTGTTGCACAGGACAGATTAGTGTTTGAGCAGCTGGCCATATTCTAATTATTGATATTGAAGCAGTGAAATACTTGTACTTCAAGATATCACTGTGGTCCAGATGGTTCTTTCAACAAAATGACTTGACTGTTAATTATAATGAAGTATACATTAATATATTGCCCTCAGACTTCCATGAGAATACAGGGACTTTGTCTCAGCAGTGGTTGATTGTGTGGGTATGCATAATGTGCATTAGCACTTAGGGATTTAATTAGTAAAGCTGGCTCTAAGCACAGGACTCTTCAACTAGATCACCTCTTTAGAAATGCACTGATAGATATTACAGAATTTGCTTTTCCATATGTGCTACTCCTGACTCAGGTGCCTGTATCCTTATGGGCTTCTGCAGGATCGTGCCTGGGGAGATAGGTAGTGCTGTAAGCTTTAATTATCATGGGAAATTATTCTGGAGTTAAGAGAATAGCCTGTCAGAAGTATCCGTATAGTTTCTACACCTCCCTAACTTTGTTTATCTCCTTTACTTTGTCTTAATTAGTTTCAGGAAAAAATCTCTGCTTTTTTTTTAAAAGGATGTAAAGAGGAGCATCTGACCATCTTCAGTTCTGCTTGCTTTACTTTATGAAGTGCCTATAGGACCCTGTTCTTTTGTCCAAATGTGAAATACTTACAGTACTTAAAATGTTACTGGTGAGAGTCATCAAAAACATCAACCACAAATAATAGAATTTGGTAGAGCAGATGGTTTTCAAAGTCTCAAATAGTCTGCAATTGATTAGTGGGGCCAGTTACAAAGTTTTAAAATTACATTTAAAATGGTGCCAACCTCAGTGGCATCTCCCCTGCAAATGGGACAATATTGGAAAGTCTTTTCAAAGGCACAGTTTAGTGCATTTCTTCATGATTTCACAGGCAGAACAGAAAACCATTACTTGTTGCCTTGCACTTGCTTCCAAACCTCCATACCTTTCAGGGTAGGGGGTTAAAGCTCTTGGTATGAGAGATTTAGAGGCAAGTTTGTCCAACTGCTAGTCTCAGGAATGCAATTGGAATTGATTCAAAGTCTGCTAGGAAATCAAATAATCACAAGTCAAATAAGAGCTACCCACTGTGTTCCCAGAGCACAGACAGCACAGAACACTGATTTTACTTAACAGGCACCCCCTGATGTTTGTTGAAGGCTGTACTGGACTGGTCTGTACATTTGTACACTTGGTACATTTATTGTTTAATTTTAAAATTTATGTAGTGTAGGCTGTGTGTGAGTCCTCAGTATGACCTGAATCATACTCCAGAACACCTTTAGTCATTGTGAAAGTGTTTTTAATTTGACATAATTTATGCATTTAAAAGAAGTCTTCTTTTTATTCTTAAATTTAGTAACTGACAGAAATTTAAGTTTGATTTCTTTTGAACTTACATTAAAAGTTTAAATAGAAATGTAATTGCAAATTACCTGGTCCATGAGTTGAATCCAAAGATAGACCATCATTAGGTGGAATGCATACCTGCAGTCAGACTGCAGATTAGCATTCAATATTCCATTGCAAAATCATTTATCAAGACTTAATCCACTTGAAGGCACTGAAAAAATTAACTGGCCAACAAATAAATAAACTCTTGCCTGATGTTTGATTCTTCAGGAAAAAATACATTTTCAAAACTAGCATCTTTATGTACCTTCAATATGTCTGTGTCTGACTAATACAATTTTCTGGATTTCTGATTACTTCCTGAGTATTACCACAATGTATAAAGCTAATTATTTTAACAACAAACACAGTAATTTGCATATATATATATATATGTATATATGCATACATACATAGTATCACTAAACTTGTCAATGGCAATGTCTGATGTGAGGCAGTCTCAATAACCAAGGGGTAAAATGGCAAGCTTTTTACCATCACAGAATATTCTGAGTAATTGAGTCCAACTCTTCAGTGAATGGCCGTCATGGTGATCAAACTCACAACCTTGACACTGTTAGCACCACACTCTGCTCAGCTGAGCTCTTCCTCTCCTTTCCCCAAATTGTATCACTAGGTCATATTAAGTCAAAACTCTGTCTCACAGGCTTACACTATCATACCTGGAGCAATCCTACCATTCCTACTGTGAGTAAAAGGTACTGAGGTTCAGCAGTTTACAAGATGCTTCTCATGAGCTATGGGCTAATAACTGCTCATGAGTGCTCTCTTAGCCTGCCTAAGTTCTGGATAAAGCATTGATCTTATGATCCAGGGGAAGTTAACCTATCAGCAGGGAGTCATCATGCTTATGGTGAAGGTGGTTTAAACTAATGAGTGTCCTCTCGAAAACTGGGTCAGTTTTCCTCCACGTGCCTCTTTTTAATCTGTATTTTTAATTAGCTGGTTTATAAGGTGGCCATAAAACCACTTGCATAAACACTACAAATAGGGGAAGGAAACTGGACTATTTGAAGGAATAGCTAGAATTGGAGAGAAAGAAACCAAAAAGAGGCTATCTGAAACTGAAATTAAAATCTAATTTTTAAGATGACCTGTATATGCAGCTGATGTATAGTGAGTTGTTGATATCAGTTTCTTTTGCTCCTGTGACCATAAACTGGATGCAAAAATATCCATAGTAGTCTAGACCAAAGATCCTACCTGACAGGTGCTCTGTTCTTGGCAGTGGCCAAAAGCAAATCCAAAGGAACATAAGACTAGAGCAAGACTGTAAAGGTATTTCTGCATATCATTGTCCCAGCTTCAGAGAACTTCTAGTTAGTCAAAATTCCTGAGCCCAATGTGATTTCACTGTATTTATTCACTTTTGATGCATTTATCTTCACAATAATATCCAGTGTCCTATAACGGTCACCAAGTTTCAGGGCATCTGAAACATCCTGAGTGATGGAATTCCAGAATTTTAAGTGCTTGTTCTATGTAGAACCACTATTTTTTGTTGTTGTTTTGAAGCCACTTCTTCCACATTTGTAGGAATCTTAATTCTTGCTCTGTTTACCTTGTCTGTACACCCATGATTTTATAGATATTTAACCTGGTTTTGCTCTGTTCTATTTCTTGTAGATGTGTCAATCTTAAACTGCAGATTTAGAAACTGCATATTAATGCTCTAAACTTTTTGAATACCAGTTCAGCAAAGCAGCATCCTGGTATGGCATTCCATAATGTATATCAGGAAAGTCCAGTGCTGGAACTCCATGGATCACTGCATGCAACCCCACGCATATACAGATTTTACATGAGGTCTGCAAGAGAGGGGAGTAGCTGGTGCATCCCTGCATCTCTTCCCACTGTAGAATTAGGGGCAAGATGGGTCTGTACTTTGACTCTGGAATTGGGAGAGATTCCAAGATTACTTACCCTCAATACAGTGAATTTATCCTCATTATAGTCTGCTTGTCTAAATTACTGTCCACATTTTTCACAGTTAAACAGAAGGCTAAAGTTAATGGTAGAGTACCTGGTGACATTTTCAATGTATCTATAACCTTGGTGAGCCTTGGACTTGTTTGTTTGGGTTTTTCTCTTTTTCATTAAATTGAGGTCTGGGATGCTTAGCTAGCTTTGAAAATCTGGCTATGAGGGAGTAGTGTAGAAAGCCTCTATTCAAGCTACAAGAAGCTATTGTGAGACTTGGAGCTTACAAGAGGCAAATTTCCTTGTAATGGAAAACCAGAATGAGATACTGTTGAACTCACATTGTATGGGATCTTGTGTGTGGGAGAATAAGTGAGGGTAGAGGTAATCCGGCTTAGAGATGATCCCAGGCTTAAATCCTTCAATATAAACATCTTCAAACCTTGAGGCTTCCTAGGTCTAGATATGGACAAAAATACTGTGTCTCAGGCCTGTCTTTATATTACACAGTAATTGTTAATATCGTTTTTGGAAAGGCTTACTGTTCTATTATACAAAGAATGTGTTCTATAGAAAGAAAGTTTGTTTTAAATGGCAGAATGTGAGAAACAAAATCTTTGTAATTAAATTGAAACTGCTTATATTCCATGTAAGAGCAGGAAACAGTATCGTTTGTCTTGCTAAGAATTGTTTGTTGAGTGAAGTTTAAATGTCAACTGAAGGTTTTGGTGTTATTTTTAAACATACTGCTTGAATAGGTGATTATTAAAAAGCTTTCTTTCTCAAGAGGTGTCACAAGTACTGTGAATTTCATAACCAAACAAAACTTTGGATTTTCTTTTTTTACACCATCAAGTCAATCAATGTAGAGGAAGCAAAAGAGACAGAGCTGTTATAATTTAAGTTTTTTCAAGAAAACCTACCTAAAATGCCTGTGACAAAACAAGTAGTTTTTACAAGGAAAAGGGGAGTTTTTACAAGGAAAAGCAGAGAGACTTGCAATGCATTAGCACATCAATGCAACATTTTAATATTAGTTGAAGGTAAATTGTGTTTACCTCATTTTGCATTTGCTAAACTACCATGAGTAAAATAGCACTTGTTATTATATTATTACTTCTTGTCCTATCATTAGCTTCAGATTGCAAATGTTGGACACTATGAATCAGAGTAATACAATGGCTCATGAACCAGTATATGAAGAAATAAATAAGTTTTATGATCTAGTACTGACTGAGATCATATTTTGCTTCTCCGCAGTACACTAAAGTATCCCTTCCCAAACTGATATTCCGTCATGCTGTTATTTCAATGTAATAAATACCATGTGAATCACTTGTCTTCAAAACTGAAGGAACTAGTAGTAAATAACACTGCTTCATTTGTTCACTTTGATTTTGCCCATATTTCAGCCTTCCCTGCATATTTTTCAGGACCTCTCCAGCAACTGAATTTCATCACAAAAAGCATTGATGGAAAACTGCATATATTAGATGCCTGTGTAGACATGGAAAACAATATTTGTCCAATAAACAGATGAACATGAGTCTGAGAGAGCAGCAGACACTTCATCACATTCTGTCTCAAATATTTGCTTTCTAGTTTGTGGTGTGGAAATGCAGGCAGGTGCTGCTGCAGAGCAGACTCTGCTGTTTATCCTTCTGCTGGAGTGGTGGGTTGGAATCAGTGCTGGGTTGTAATAGATGCCCAGCTGTAAAGGGGATTACATACTGGGAGGAGAAAGAGCAGGAATATTTCTTCAGGAAGCCTTTGACTTGTACAAATCTTTGAGCACTTCAGAGTTGATAACATCTTTTACTTTATCAAGGCATCATTGATTCACCATTTACCATTGCTACAGATTTGCCATTCAATAAAGTGAGGTAAATATTTTTTTCCCAGTGGTATGCTGACGCAGGATTTATACAGAGCTCTGAGAAATCATACTATGACTTTACAGCAGAATCAATTAATCAAGCTTTTAGATACTAAGACATGTACTTCATGTGCCCTGAGCAGATTCTGCCCTATGTTGTGGTATTAAATATAAAATATTTTCCCCTTGGTCTAGCCTAGTTTTAGAGCATTAATGCTTGAAGACACATGATCCAGAAAGGAAATTACTTACTTTTTTTATATTTCCTTCTTCCTGTTAATCTAAGACCATCAAAGACATGTTCAAGACCATCTTTTAACTATAGTTTTGATAGTCATTAGTATCTTGATCTTGCTAGGTTCTAAACTTTCTGGCCTGATCCTTTAGCTTTCCTTAACTATTGGAGTTAACACAACTGTTCATATGGCTAAGTGCATTGTTGAATGTTGGCCTGTGTGCTCAGGAGCTTGTAAGAACAGTCCCACCATTATGCAAGGAAAAGGAAAAACAAAAAAACATGTGGCCAGTCACAATAAATCCTTATGTTTTGCTATATGAAATATCGGATCTAACAAAATATAATAAAGTTTTAGCTACATACAGAACAAATTATTTCAATAATTTTCTTACAGAATAGTTACAGAGATATTTCATCCTCCTTATGGCATTCTGTTTGAAGAAAGTTTAGCTTTGAATGAAGACAGCATGTTTACATATGGCTCATTATCTTCCAAGCTTTGATAACAACTCCTTGTGACATACAGTTAGCATATTAATTATATGTATATATTTTGGAGGGAGTCAGTTTATTGAGTTATCTTGACAAAAAATACAGAACCTTGTTTCTTTTTTTACTGAAATACTAATTTAAAAACTGCTAGTTATTTGTATTAAATTACTAATATTATGCTAGCAGGTAAAGGTTTTCATATGTCTTATTTTATAATATTTACTTTTATACCACATTTATTCTAATGGGAAAATCTATCAGACGCTGCATGTTAGTTACTTTCAGTGCTGTCATGATGCAGAAATCGACTTGATGTTACCGTGTTTACTGATGCTAGACATTTTTATTGTAATTAAACCTTAATTTGAGCTGCTGCTGTTGAACAATTCTGCTGTGAAACCTTGTTTTCCAGCAAATCCTGTTTGATTTTCCTTTTAATAACTTTTTGTAATTTGGTTGCCTGCATAATAGTGCTGTCACAGCTGGTATTAATTGGCATTTTCATACCAAATAGTAGAGACCCACATCAGAATGACATGCAAGAGCTGAAACACTTTTACAACACACACCGTTATCATTTTCACCACTTGACCAGGGTGGAACAGAGATAAGGAGCCATGCAGGACTTTACCTAAAGCCCTCAAGCAAACCAGTGGCAGAACTCGCCCCAGTTCCTGAAACAGTCTGCAGCAATTTTCTTGCTGTGGATCACAGGATACAAAAAAATAAATTCTCTGTTTACCTGGTTTCCTGAGGTAGCTCCCTATTGATGGTGTTGGGCTGCATGAGCAAATTTCACTGCTGTTATACCCACGCTATGCCAGTTTTTCAGCTACAAAGCTTCAGTTCCTTTTGATAGCCAATTTGGCACCCTCCTGGAACAGTAACTGCAATATAAAGGAGAAAAAAGTATTTGAGGCAGAGAAAGTAGCTGTCTGCAGTAGCATGGTAAAAAAAAAAAGAAACCACATTAGATGAAATTATTCATACGGCTGGCAGTGATGTATTTGTGCAAAACAGAAACATGGAGGAGGTTGAAAAAGATGAGAAAAAAGAAAAAACCTTTAAAATTTAGTTTATTTTAAATAAACTATAGAACCATTTAAACCAGAAGTTCCATCTAGGAGAAATACTTGTCATTTTGTTGGATTAGTTTTCTGAGTGATACTCAGAGCTTTAGATTTTGTGGGGAAGTGATTTAGCCCAAGGTATTCCTCGTAACTATTGTGCAGCCATGGCTTAGGCTATGTTGAGGTTTATCAATTTAAGATGCTTAAATTGTGCATATGAACCTGAAGTTTTCCAAGTGGCAAACACATGTATTGGTGTTGGCATTAGTAGAATTTTGAGCTGTTTTTACAACTTGAAGATATAGAATAAATGCACATTTTCCATCCAGAAAAATCAGAAATATATGTATTTCTTTTTATTAAAATGGAACTAAAGAGTTTAAGTTGGGGAGGAGGAAAAAGCACAAAAATCTGGTGAAAAACATATTTCTAAACACAATTGATAGAGAGCTTTGTGGAGATACTAATGTGAAAATAAAGCCAGTTTGGTGTAAATTTAAAAAACATGCTTTAGAGCATTCCCTGATCCATACATTTCTAATTAGAGACGTAAGAGTTCTGTCCCACAAAGTTAGGTTCATACCCTTGCTAAGCAAAAGAGCTAAGAGTACATGGGATTTTAAGAACATGATCATGTGGTATCTGTATCAACATTTTCCCTTAAGTCTTGAAACTCAATTTATACTTCAGAAAATCTACTTTAAAAATCACAGTCAAAGTAATTAACATCAACTATTAGTTTATTTGAAAAGAGTAGTTACGTGCATTTGTCTTACAGGTCTAAAAATTTTTAGCTTGTGCGTCTGGAGATAATTTCCATGTCAGTGTCATTAAGAGATTTTGAAAGTAATTGTCCTGGATTGCTTTTTTTTTTCTTTTTATGTAAATTTAAAATAAAGTAATTATTTGAATAAGCTATTTGCTGTTTGCACTTAAGTGGCTAGTCTGTTGACTAATTTCACAATCTTAGAGCTGCTCAAATGAGCAAATTATGTCCTTCAAGTTCAGTGTTTCTGTACAAATACTTTGAATTCTGGGAAATATGAATGCTTGCTGTTTGTGCAAGCGTCACTATTTCTAGTATTTAATGATAGACATTCTAACCATGGGAACAATTAAGTTTAAAAGCTCTATAAAGACTCATCATTGAAAATTTAGAATTAAGAAAACTCCAGGTATTCAGAAGGAGATTGATAACTGTGACATCTGAAATACCAGGGAAGCAGAATGAAGCAGTCTGGCAATTTCTTGACAGTGTTTTGTACTTACTATAACAGTAATAGCTGAGTTTTCTGATAAAACTGTCCAAAATCAGTCCCATTAGGTAATGAACATTCTGTTCATATTAACTACTCAAATGACTTTTCGGAAAAAGATGTGGCTGTGGGCTCAGTGTATTAACCTCAGCTGAGCTTGATCCAGAACCCTTGGCTCTGGTGGCAGTGGCTGACATTCAGCTGGATGCAGCTTGAGCAGGTCATCCCTCAGATTGCATTGGGCAGCTAAACCCAAAAATCTAAGTAAAATTTATAGTAGTGATAGGCTGGGAGAAGCTTTTCTTTTGCATGTGTTGTAAACACAAAATCAGCTGTATAATGTTTCATAAAATTTAAGAATCGTGATCTTTATGAGCAACTTTATAAGACAAAGGCATCTTTTCATCATTTTTCTCAGCTTCTTATTGGTCTTTTTAGATAATTTCATGCATTTTGTCTCCTTTTGCTTTTAAAAATATTAAAGGTAATTTCATGTGTACTTCATGCATGCATATACATTTTGAGTTTTTCAGGCTTCTAGCTTTATTTAATCACAAAATGTCCCGCCTTTTCCTATTTTTAAAATTAAGTTTCTGTCTCAAGTAGGAGGTACTTCCTTATTGTACTTCATATTTTATTCTGTTGTAATGCATTGTATTAGTCAGACTTTAGATACTGACAGGATAGATTTTTTAAAAGGAGAAAATTGGGGGGGGGGGGTTTGTTGTGGATTTTTTTTACATTTCTCTTTTTTAACACATGGCATTTAACCTGTGTATCTTTCATTTTTTTAGATAACAGCAATCAAAAACATAGAGGTGAGAATTGAAGAAGTTTTAGTCTTGCTGGCTGTCATGATGCCTTCCAGTTTATAACAGTTAATGTACTTGTAGATGTGATACAAAACCTTTTTCAGATAATCTTTACATACTCACTGAAAAGAAAAAAAATCCTCTTCTTTCAGTATAGGTTGTTATCAGAATACCAGAATCCTATCAAATTTAAGATTCATTAGCTCAAATAAAAGTAAGAAGTTATGTTTATGAAAACCTTCACCTTACATTTACAGACCAAGTTGATAGGTTTTTTAACTTATTTCTAATTTTCTATATTCTTCTTTAACCAATTTCTATTTTCTTCAAGTAGAAAAGTTACCAGAAACCACAGGTGTTTACAAATGGGTTACTAAGGGTTTGCTAATGCAGAAAAGAAGTAGGAAGGAAGGAAGAGAAGTGTCTGGGAGTAGGAGCTCATATAATGAATGGAGGTGGACCTGCCTGAAAATACAAGAGGATTCCAGTGTGTCAGTAGCTGGAAAGAAATATTTTTCCCATCCCAGGCAGTGCACAAGGCTGGCTTTTATGGGGCATTGATCAACCTGGTCTAGTGGGAGGTGTCCCTGCCCATGGCAGGGGGTTGGAACTGACTGATCCTTAAAGTCTCTTTCAACCCAAACCCTTTGATGATTCTGTGATTCTACCTTGAATTACATTTCTGAACAAAGGCCTAGTAAACCAATATATCTGAATTCTGAGCTGTGGTAGAGTCTTGATGCTTGGGATTTGTCTTTTCCCAGTTGCCCATGTAGTGGTATTTCGTGACCCACCTTAGGGATGTGTTTTATCCGATCCCTGACTGCTGAACAATTACAATGGCTTGGATAAAGGTTTAGCCAAAGGAGAGTGATTTATTTATAGATTTCAAGTGAAAAGTATTAAAAGCGAAATGCACACTTTGTAGCTTTGCAAAGAGCAGTCCACCCATGAAGAGAGTTTAAATTAATCAGAGAACGATAGAATGGTTTGGGTCAGAAGAGCTCTTAAGGATCATCTAACAGGTGATACTCGATAATGGAGTGAACTGGAAGAGATGAAATCAGATGAAAGCTACTTATAAATGCACTGTGAGTTTTTGTCTTCATGCAGTAGGCACATCAAGTGGCAAAACTTGAAGAGACAAGCAAGAGCACATCTATTTCTTTATTTATTTTAAATGAGAGGGAACAATCACAAAGCAGGAAATATATTTTTAATAGATTTCTTTTTGAAAGAAATATTGTTTCCGAAGAAATTGCAAAAATAATTAGCATACATGTTGTTATGAAGAACAGCTACTGCAAAAATCGATTTCAAGGGGCCATTTCAGCTAGTTTCCTACATAGTAATTTTCTCTTTAGTTTACAATCCTTTTCTTCTGAATCTAAACTGCTCATAGAAGTCTAATACCAGATCAGCCCTTAAGGCATCAGAGATATTTGTTTTCCCTCCTGAAAGCCACAGTCAGGCACATTAGTGGCTCTGTCATACCAAGCTAATTAATAATAAGAGAAATAATTTTGCATCCCCTGTATAGAGAATGAAATCCAGAAAAATGTCAGGAACTACTTGCACTACCTAATGAGTTTTCCTTCTTTTGTCAATTACTTTTTGCTATTTGTTTTGCTTTCTTATTCGAGCATTATTAGACAAAAAGCTATAAGAGCTGGAAATAAGTTGAAAGCTTAAACTGTTGGTACTGCAGCAAGTTTTGTCATTGATTTAAATGGGAGTAAACTTAAGCCTTTAGTATTACTCATAAGAGTCAAGACTAGAATTGTATTTGGCCAGATTCTGAACAGGTTTTATGGCGTATCCTGAAAGAAGCAAGCTTGGGGATTTACAGGCATTTTCACATATCTTCAGGCACGGATTTCTCAAGCAGTGCCAGGCAGCAGTATTGCAATGCTCTAACGATATAAACAGTCAGGCAGTTGACACCAAGTCAGTCTCATTATTTGCAGGATGATTAGAAGTAACAGCATTGAGGTTATTTTTTAATGCTCAATTTAAATTCTTTTTTTTTTCATGTAAGCAGTATATGGTAACATATCTGAAATGAAATTTCAGTATTTTATCTCCTTTAGCTGATACAAGGTTTAAATTACATTGGTGTATAATATTTTCTCCATTATATTAAAGATTGCTTAGTGAGGAATTGCCAACTCTACAACACTTAAAATTCCTTCTGTTTTTATCCAGAGAAGCCAGAAGAGTTGCAATGGTGAAATCATACTTTTATGTCTTTTGATGAAAACATACTTATATGTCTTCTCCTCTCTTTTTATATCATTTAGATATCAGCATGAATCAATTCCAAGTCCACTGGTTACTGGAGTCCTGTGCACACAATGACACCAAAGGACTTAGGAAAGTAACAGAGCTGACTTACGTAAGTCTCCATTCAGCCCCCTGCTTGACTCTGAGCAGCTCCTAGGCAGCAAGAGAAAGGATGGTTCTGTAACATAACACAATATGTGTTATATACCCTGTTTCATAGATCAGTAAGGATGCTTTCTTTTTTATGTTCCTCTTTGGCAAAAGATAAAAATTTTGTATCTGGACTGGTTTTGGGTTGCTTGGATTTCCTAAGTCCACACTAGGCTAAAATCTTTTGTTTGTTTTTGTTGTTATTCAGAAAATGAGACCAGACAAATGTCTTAACCAAGTACTTCTGTATCTCTACAGGATCTAGAACATGGAGCTTTGTCTCCAATTAATAATGTAGGACTTTAGCACAGGGGAAATACTGAACAGTAATGACAGTAGTTAATAAACCAGGTTTTCTTTCAGACATGCAGGTGAGTTTCACGTGACTATTCTCCCTGAGGAGAATTATAGATAAGGAAAGAAGGACTGTAGGTGACAAATACTAGATATTAAATCTGGAAGTCAGACAGATACCAGATGGGGAGAAAAGCTCCGTGTAAATACATGGCAGCCCAAATATATATGGCAGTGGCGGTACTTCCTACTCAATTTGTTGACAATCTAGTGTCGTGTCTCAGTAACACATTATTTGAACAACACAGTAATGTGATTGGTGCATCAGAATTGATTTAGCGTGTTGTGCAGAATGGACAAAATCACAATTCACCTTTCCTTCTTACCCTGATCTGTACTACCCCATCAATTCAGGGGAGTTAATGGCATGTAAAAAAGTAAATCAAAAGACACAATTTCTCACAAAAGATGGTGGTAGCTTGTAAGATTTACTGCTTCGTAGGGTCAGCAAAGCACATATTAGAGGTGGATTTAAAATATGATTTTGACATAATGTTATGATCATATGCAATATTTCAAGATATGCACATTGGAGATAGGAGAAACTTAGCATTTGAGAAGTTAATTTCCACTAGAGGTCAGGAAAGACTGTTTGGACATCTGTCCAAATGCATTGTGGGATTAATGAACTTATTTCCTTTTTTCCTTATTTCCGATCATTTTATGGTAGGTCATCCAGTCTGTCATGATAAATAAAAATACTCCTGTCACAATTCTAAAGAGACCTCAAACCTGTTGGACCACTCTCCTGGCAGGTGGAAGGCAGGGAGTCCAGTCTCAGCCCGATCTGTATGTCCTGTCGAAAATGACCTTCCAAGTGAAGGTTAGACTAATTTGCAGTTAGAAAAAAGAGGGACTTCTGCAGAAGAGCATGGGAAATTAGCGATTCTGAAGGGAATTAAAGATCTAAAAGGTAGTGGAAGACTTTTGACCTTAGCCAGTAGCATATTATTAGAGAACTTTTCAGGATAAAACCAAACCAAACATTTTTTTTCCGTATATGATTTGTGTTAAAGCTTTCAGACTGTAATTTTCAAAAGTACTTCAGACAACAGTAAGAATTTAGCAGGACACTTACACTTTGTGTAAAGTTTTCTTCTCCACTCATCGTCCTTAAATAGAGACTTCTGCTTTGTATTTGGCTGTGGAGTTTTTCTTCCTGATAAGAATATAGAAGTACTTAATGTACTCAAGTGGAAAAATATGCATCCATAATGCCAAGCTGAACTTTAAATGTGCTTTTAAAACGTTAAACATAGATGAAGCCTGTCATTTACAGCAGCTTAACTCAGCTTTCTTACATTTATTTAATTTGATTAGCATTTATATCCTCACAGTGCTACCCCCACTGCCATCATTCACAGAGACTGTTCTAAATATTAGAAGTCAGTTACTTTGATGCAGTGTGTCGAGGGAACTGTGTAGAGTTGAAGGACATATTCAAATACCATGCTAATATATTTTACTACTGAAAATAATCATAACATTGACAATACTTGCTTTCTTCTCTGATTTAAAACCACATTGGCATGAGTTAAGCATCCAGGAAAATATTTTTTGGAGAAAACTTTTCATGTTTTACCAAAGTTATTTTTCAATTTGTTCTTTTTTTTTTTTCTTGGACTCTATTTGCAGCATGTGACCTTTTTGTTTTTCTTATTGTAGGAAAACTACATTATTCTGAAGGACCTGTCATTTTCATGCAAATACAAAGTAACTGTTCTGCCTGCAAAATCTAAAGGTCGTTTTAAGGCTGAGAGTACTTTCTTTGTTACCCCACCTTGCTCTGCATTTAAAGAAAAAAAACACAAGCACATTAATTGTCCTGATGAAGGAGGTAAGGCATGATCTGGAGAACTACCAAATAGTTCCAAAAGCATTTATAATCACCAAAAGAGAGTCTTTAAAAGCAGTTTTAGAATAGAAAACGAGAGATTCAAAACAAATAAAATTATCACTAATGCTTATGTGAAGATCAACAGAAATACACAGCAGTATTGATTTTGGCTAGTATGTTATTACTGTTTTGTCAATTAAGTGTAATTGTAGTGGACATACAATAATATTTGTAATGGCATGGTTGGGTTTTTTGTAAGGAAGAACGGTTTCCCATTGTATTTATTATAATGATGGAGGAAAACTGTAAACATGATTATGGTGGCATGACCCATCTTTCTAATGTTTTGCTGCAGATGCAAGCTGCTTTTTCAGTTTGATTTTGTTTAGGTTAATTCTGCTCTCAAATAAGAAATACAGGCCCTCATATCTTTTACAGCATTGTCACAATGTGTAACTAGAGGGTTATGGAAGTTGCAGGGTTATGGAAGTTGCAGAGTTATGGAGATATTGGTTGGAGAGGACCTCTGTGGTCAGCTGGTCCTGGCTCAGGTCAGCCATGGCTTTGCACTGCCAAGTGTGGATACCTCTCCCTCTGTTTAGAGGGAAGCCCTCTGACATTGAGTCCTTCCTGTTCCCAAGGGTACCCCTGTGCTCCACAAGTCACCCAGAACCCTTCTGGCCATTACTGCCATTTCCTTAATGCCTGTCCTGACAGTTTCCAGCATTACAGCCTTCCTGGGCAACTGTAACTCAGGTTTAACTTTCCCCTAATCAGAGTGCCCCTATTAACTTGTACTACAGTTTTAGTGCACAAATTTTACTTTTTGGCTGAATTATGGAGTTCTGTGCTACCCTGTGCATTTTGTTGTGGTCCCAAAACTTCCAGTCTGAATTCAGGTATTCTGAAATATGAGGAGCAGGAGAATGGCCCCTTGTGAATGAGGCACTTAGGTCTTTACAGGCCATAGCTTTCTTTTCTGTACCTGCAGCTGAGAGCATTTTATCTGAAGATTGAGTTGGGCCCAAAATGTCAGTGGAATATATCAAACATAGGTTTTTGGTTAACACTGAAAACATGGTGGTGGAAAGGTGACTGGATTCTGTATAACACCAGAAATACAGCTCTGCCTGACCTTGATTTGTGAAATTAAATGAATATTATTGAAGATTATCTCTAAAAGTTTAGCTTTTTTTTTTTTTTTGCTTTCCAAATTTATAGTGCCAGTTGTACCCAAAGTGTTGGCCAAACCCGAGAACCTGTCTGCGTCTTTCATTGTTCAGGAAGGAAACATCACTGGTCATTTTTCCTGGAAGATATCTAAGGCAGACCTTCACCAGCCCATGACAGGGTTTCAAGTGACTTGGGCAGAAGTGACCACAGAGAGCCGGCAGAACAGTTTACCCAACAGCATCATTTCGCAGTCACAGATACTGCCAGCAGTAAGTTGTTTTGTTACTTTCTTTTACCAGTGGCTCCCTAAGTTTGTGTGTCTGTGCCTCATTTGTAATGTTTCGTGGTGATGCAGATGTCAAACACTGGTTCTGCAGGTAAGCTCGAGCAGGAAGTACTTAATTTTTCCTCCTTGATGGAGATACAAAGCATAGCTACTATTCTTGATGATACATCAAACATTTTAAATTGTAGAGCCTGGAGATGCCTTTAATTATCTATCACTGTATATATCTGTCTATTTATAGCACCTGGTTAACTTGCAGAAGGCTCTGACTGAAGTTGAAACAGTGTCTTCTGTCTCTCAGAAACAAAGAAAATTTATGGTATTTATGCCAAGGACCATTCACTCTGACTAAAAATGTAGTATTTACCCAACCAGGGCTGAAATACACAGGGCCCAACTGCTGGAGGAGCACCTGAATGAGCAGAGTGAGTGTACAAGTGCAATGTATGCATTCCTGTCTCTGGCCTACCCATGCAGGATTTTATATGAGATTGAACAGCTTCAGCCAGATCTGTTAAAGGCAGTCCCATCCCACAATATGTGCTAATTTGCCAGGAAAACAACATGTTTCCCCCCCACTTTCTCTCTCTCTCCTTTCCCCTTTACTGTCTGCTCTGGCAGTAGCAGCAAATTATCCCACAGGAGTAACCAAAGTTATTCCCACAACTTGCTTTGGCTTCCCCACATGTGGTGGCAACAGTGCCAACCAGAATCACTTGCCCTGTGGATTCCTGGCCAGACCAGCCTGGCTGGTGGCAGGAACACCCTGTTGCCCATCACTTCTCCAGCTGTCCCCTTCCTGGGGCTGGGCCTTTACAGCTTGGAATAAGATGAGTGATTTGTTCCAACTTAATGCAGACGATGCTTTGATTTATAGTTTTGCTTTTGATTTAGATGAATGACTTCTGATTCCTTAATATCTGTCACTCTTTAGCCGGATGTATTCCCATGTGGAAGTTTCTGTAAAATTACTTTGAAATTATTTAGCACATGTCTAAGTGACCACAAAAGATATGAAGCAGTGAAAAGTGAGTCCATCATGTCATAAATGACTTTAAGAGCAGAAGACAAATTCTTATGTTGTAACTGGGACAAATCTGAAATTAGTGTGATTACCCTTTTTTCCACTAGCTGCAGAAGTGGCCCCAGGGCCAGCCACTACTTTAATTACCAGTTAGTAGAATTCACATGCAAATCCAAAATAAAAACAAGTTTATGTAATGAACATGTTTGTTAAAAAGAATGGTTAGGAAAATACATTTTGATTCATTTTTTAGCGATGATCACTAAAGTAATCAGCACCCTTTCCATAAAAGCCTGTACCAACTTGGACCTTGTACACATGAAACCATAGTATTATGGTTAAAAACGTGTCTGTTCAAAGGGAATGGCAAGCAAAAAATTCAAAACACACTCACTCAACACATACGTTAAATCCTTTTAACGGAATTCTATGAAAATAATTTCTGGCTGCTGACAGTGATAGAACCTGTTTAAACCACTGATGTGTGAGTAGAGCAACTATGTTTTATTTTTCAATGGTCTGGGAATTGAAGTGATTTATTTCTTTTTAGGATCATTACATACTCACTGTGCCCAACCTGAGGCCCTCGATGCTGTACCGCTTGGAAGTTCAGGTGCTGACAACTGGTGGGGAAGGGCCAGCCACGATTAAATCCTTCCGAACGCCCGACCTTCCTCCATTTGCACCCCACAGTAAGCACCACACTGTTCTGACTTGTGCTGGTGACATGTTACAAAATTTCAGTCTTGCCCATGTAAAATGTGGAAGCCTTTTTCAAGCCTTAGAGTTTTTACTGACTCCAGTAGCATTCTATAAACTTAAGATGTGTGAAAATACTGGCTTTTTTTTCCACGATAACTGTCCATCAGCAACAGTGGAAGCAAATCCAGTTTTTCACTCAGTTTCTGTGGTCTAACATTTGCCATTTATTGCAGCCACACCTCTTTGGCTTATGCCTGTAGCATTTGGCATTCAAAGTTGGTCTGTCCTCCAGGTGCAGCCTGGAGGTTTGCATAGCTTTCAAGATTAGATTTTTTGGGTTCACTCAGTCCAACATGGCTAAAGCTTAAACATATTTCTAAAGCAATGCAAACCTCTTAATGGCTATTTCCAGCACTTCATGCGTTTCAAATACAGCTCAGTGTTGCAAAGCCAAGTAAAAAATACAATTAGTTCAAAATTTGTCTGCTTGAATATTTTTATCCTTTTACAGGCCTACTAAAGTTGCCTGGACTGAACATACACATAGTTGTCAGCACAGACTCAGCATTTATAAGCTGAAGGATTGAAAGCTGAAGGTCTCACAAAGCCTTTTCTGTATGGATAAATGTTGGCATTATATATCCATGGTTTGATACGTGCATAATTTCCTGTTCTTTTACTTAGGACCTCATCTGAAGCAACATCATCCACATCACTACAAGCCATCCCCAGAGAAATATTAGACTGTTTCAGATGATTATACAAATAACTGATGGAAAAAAACTGAGCTCCCAAATGAGAGCTGGGTAACAGCACATCTGTTGGAGCAGTGAACCCAATTTTCCAATGGAAGTTACCATCCCATACGATCTGTATCTACTTCTCTGTAGTTTAGCCATGAAGAATTATGTTTGCACCATGCCCAGGATGAGTCACAGAGCAAGTATCATTTCAGTACCAGCACTGTTCAACAAACTGAAGATAGCATCCAACTCAACACCTGTGAGAAAATATTCATTATATTGTTCATTATAATGTTTTCATATTCTGTGTTTAAAGTAGGTTAAAATGGTTCAGTGTATACAGCTTTTTCTCTTATTGAATTCAATGTTACTATTTGCAAGGTCCTGTGATGTATACATACTTTTGAAAGAGGCCATGTTCTCAGTAGTGGATTTAAATTATCTATTTTACTTAGAGCCCTGCCTGTCACCAATTTAAACCCTAGTGTATTTTGCTATTAAAGAATATCTCCATTTGTCTGAAATAAGCACATAAGTAAAATAAATACCAGTAGCAAAAACCCTGAAATACTTAGTTTTTAATAATTTCAGTGTCACCATGGAGGAGGATGATGATACATATGTATTACCCATCTGGTCTAAAGTGGTAATGTTCTAGCATGTAGATCTTCTATTAATATAGTTAATAGTTAAAGGATATACAGGGTAGAAATACCATCGTAGAGAAACAAATGGCAATGAATAGAATTGTTTAAAATTTATGGCAATGAATGCAATTAATTGATAGGTCCTAGAAGAATAATTTAAAAATCTTCCTTACAATTTTTTTGATACATAATATTTCAAGGTATAATATTATCTTGAATAGAAACACCAATTTTCTAGTTAAAAATCTGAATAGTTAACATTGAAGTTTTAGAAACTGAAATTCTGAGGCACATTTATTATTCTAGTAGCTGTATAGCTACTTTTTGGCTTTGAATTTTGGTGCACATATTTCTTTTCCCCATGGATCTTTAGAACAGAAGGATGAATGTATTGGCTCTATTTTGCTGTTCTGCTTACAGAAAGAATTATGTGACAATATTCTGGCATCTGGAAAACATTGGCTTATAGTTTATTTGAATTCATTTTTCAAATTTAGACAGAAGGGTGCCCTTTTTTAACCATAAGGGAATTCGTATTGCCTTATTGTGCAATATAAACTGTCTAGAATAATTTGTCACACAGACACACATGTCTCAATAGTAAACAGAAACTGCTTGGATTTATTATTGAGAGGGTGGAAAGTGTCTGCTAATAAACATCCATACAAATACCCATAATCAACTCTTAATGTTCAAGATGTTCCTTGTGCTCCTGAATTCCTTGGCACCGTTTCCATTGCTCCTTGAATCATCATATCAGACTGATGTACCTCAAAACTTGACTCCAATTGGACAAAGTGTCCACTTTTTCTACCAGCAGATGCTACAGACTCATCTGTGCTTCATATTTTTCTGAGATATTCAATAAGAGGAGCTCGGACATTAGTGGTACATGTATTTCCCTTGTCTTGATGACAAAGTGTTTTGTGAAAAAGCAAATATGAAGAAATACCTATCTGAATCTGAATCTGAATCTGGATCAGAGCTATGTTTATCATAGTAGAACGTTCACAAAATATTCAGTTTGTCTGTACTGAAGTTTACAGCATTTATACCACAGGGGGAGAAGGAAACTGCATTAATTTCTGATCACTTGTTCATTACAATTTTTTCACAATTTTACCTTGAGTTTTAAAGGGCTCTTTTTTATTCTTTTTCTTTTTTGCTTGCTGTCTTTTTTGATATTCTCTTAGTGACCAAGAATTTTCCCAGACATTTTTATTGCTACATGGTTTGGGCCTTTAACAATAGCTTAAAATATATTAAAGGCTATGGTGCTTTTAATTCCTTCCTCTATTTTCCAAAATACATGAGCAAATCATAAGATGAACTCTCATTCAAAAAATCTGTAGTTATAAAGGCTTATTTTCAGTTTTTTCAGAATGCCAAAGTCTGAGATATTTTTGTCAGGATGGAAGTGTTTCATGTGTACGTTTTTACAAAGAAAACAAAATTTGCATTGGACTGGTGTGCAGCATTGCTTTCTGGATTGCACAGGGCATAGATGAGTCTAGAAGTGATCTTTGTGGTGTTTGCTGGATCAGCAGGATCAGAGAAAGTAATTACCTCAGTCTTCTCTGAAGAATTCTGTCCAAACTTTTCAATCACAGTCTGTTCTAGTGATCCTCTAGTGCTGGATCACATCTACATATACTTGATAAATGTTAATGAAATTACATTTCATTCATAGTGACACTGTAGAGCATGTAACTGTAGTGGCACTGTAAAGCATAGATGTTGGTCTTTGTTACAATGATGCCAAGTCATTGGAGATAAGCAGGAAGTTAGGAGCCCTGAGTTTTGTATAATCATCCTTCTGAGAAGAATCAGAATGGTTACTGTGTGATGATGCCATTCTCTCTGAAGTGTTCTTCTGTTCAAAGCAACAACGTACTTTTGAAGAACCTGGAGAGATTTCCCCATCTGAACTAGATTGATCAAAACCAAAAGTTGAAAGTAGAAATCTAGTGATCAGTTGTATTATATTGAGTCCACTAAGATGTAAATTATTTTTTTCCTTCTACAAATGATCTTATCAAATCACCTTTCAAGTCACCCTCCAAATCAAAATCCAAAGTCAACAAAGTTCATGCATGGATGTTAAATTCCCAGCTGTGAGTGATTGATTATTTTTTTAAATTTAGCAGTACAGATTTGAAGTGTTTAGTGCCTGATTCTAAAGCTTTGTTTGCTGAATCACACAGGGTATTGTCCTAATTTACTAGACTAAGCCACATTAAACATTTAATTCAGCAATAGAGTTGCAATTTTCTACATAATTCCCTAAAGATTTATTTTCTCTAATGATGTTGCGTAATTCAGAGTTAATATCGGGATGATATTAGAGATATTGGGATGTTTTAAGATACTCTGCACCTTTACACTAATGTATTATTTACTGTGTACGATTCTGATGGATTTGTCAGTTGAATTCAGGATGCATTTTGTTTATCTTTATTTCTTAAAGGAGAATTATAAGATTATGCTATTTTTGCTAACTGCTTTGTGATGTGGATTTTTTTGTTTGTTGGTGATTTTTGTAGAAGAAGAAACTGGTTTATTCTCATTATATCTTTTTTTTTGACCATTTTTGAGTTGTTTATAGAGCAGGAGAAAATAAGACAGAACTTGTGCTGTATCATTCATGTGTACCAACTTGAATATTCATTAAGAATATAGCACACGGACAATAAATAAGAAGTGTGATTTTTTAAACGCTGAACATCCTCAGCTTAGTGGCTTCAGAAAGATCTGAGAACATGGTGTGGCAGTGCTGACATTGACATTGATACTTGGCATGGTCACACACAAAGTCATTGCTAATGTGAGTGGGAATTTGGCAGTTCTGCTAATTGGTATTAGCAGAACTGTATAGAAACCTTAATACTGATTCATTTTATTCTATAATACTTTCATCTTCATGCTCCCAGCTGGAGTCAGCCAGAGTTTCCAATAAGTAGGTCCTGATTCAGGAAGGTTGGCACAAAGGAAGTCAGTGGGATGGAAGTAAACCTGTGCAGTTAAGAATGAGCTTTAGTGATGCTTCAAATCAAGCATGGATGTCAGAGTTTGTTTGAATAACGTCTTAAATCAGGGCCTTGTAAAAGAGAGTTGGGGAACCAGACAGTTCTAAATTCTGTGTAAAACACCATAAAAATTTTTATTTTTGTGTATATGTAAATGTCATAGTGATATTGACTTATTTATTAATTCATTTTCTTATACTATGTGCCAAGTATGTTCCTACCCTTTTGATCAGTACCTGTGAACATCAATTACTAAAATAATGTTATGCAAAACTTGTGCATTTTAACCAGGAATATGCTACTAATAAGCTGTTGCATGTAGTTTTCAATGATTAAGAAAACCCTTTATTTAAAAAAATGTAAATGGATACCTGCAGATGTTGATGATTATATGTGGGTTTGCATGCCAAAACTCATTGTTCAGTTGTGGGCATGAAATGTAATGACTGTATTACCTCTACTGATATATTAGTAAGGTACAATTTACAAAGTAATTAACAGAGCTCTATATGTAAAGTTTTTCCTTTTTACTTAATTATATTGTAATAGAGGTAACAAATGATTCTCTGTTACCCAAATTGGCTGTAGAAATTCTGTTCCTATAACAGTCATTTAAGGTCAATATTTATTTATGTATGTAATACAAAAAGATTTGTCTTATGTGTTTGTCCTGTTATTTAGAGAAAAAAATATACACTTCTTGTAAAAACATTTTGTAAAAAAATATAAATGTAAATAGAGTCTGATTTCTTTTACTCACTATTTTCATGTTTAGAATTTGTACATACTGTTTATGTAATAAACTATCCTACATCAAAATATTGCTACATTGTCTCCTCCATATAGAATTTAGAATTTTGCTTTTCTTGAGTTGAAGAGATAGAGCCATCTAAGAAAAATCAGAATCACACCAAGTACCTCTGCTTAATCTAAATTTCATTGTGTATGAACTCATATCATTTTTTTTCTCTCTTTACTACAGCATTTTGTTTTCTTTAGATAGTCAAAAAAATAATCACAAAATAAATTTAAATATCATTTGAGTAATTTACATTGTAAACCAATACTGGAAGTAAAACGTCATGCATAAGAGCTTGCCGTTTCTCTATTCTAACTGGATAGTTCACAGTGAAGATTTGTTGATCCTTTTGTTATGCTAACTTAAATTAATTAAGTTGCTGGATCTTTGCCAGTGGCCTGATCCTGCAAGCCATGATTTTCATGACTGAAACTCATGGTGAGTCTGTGTATGCACTAGATTTGGAGTATTTTATGTTCTAAAGTGCAGTATCCCATGTTTTAAATTCTGTATTTTTAACAAATACAAATCTCTCTCTTAGTACAAATATTTAACTGTTTCAGATTCTCATAGATGCACTGTTATTCTCAGGTGCAATATCCTTAGTTTGGAGATGCACTCTTGGGTAACTCTTGACTTACCTAATAAACATTTGTTTTTGTTAACTTGATCAAAACCTCCAAAATTTCCTAGTATTTCTATCTCATTAGAATAACTGCTTATATTTCTGGTTTTGGTTTTCTTATTACATAAATGAGTAATATTTAGAAACACCCCTATCTTTAAATTTCTTTGCAAGTTGGACTATTTCTATAATATTTGCTGTTGTAGTTCAGTAAACCCAGATAAGAATGATATATCACCTGAACAGGTGAATAGGTAAGTTGTCAAAATAAATGTTTGAATTGTTCTATACACTGTAATTCAGAATAGCCATTCATTTCTTCTTTCCCTATCTTCAAAGAAATGTTTTATTCTACATTGGATTCAAGGACACAGTGACTGGATTAAATAAAGCATATGAGATAAAGCAAATTTGCTATATATTGAACAGTATTCATTGTTTTGGGGGTGGTACAACCTGGCTTTTGTGCACCTAAAACCAGAATACACTCAAAAGATTCCATTTCATAGAAAAATTAATACGATGAAAGCATTTTCCATCACAAAACCAACCAGCCAAACAAACCCACCCTCCATAGTTCTGTTTTCTGATTACAGGTGTTGTATTGTCACTGTCTGAATCTATGCCAGCCTCCTTGAGGAAAGCCTTGGGCCAAAACAGTGGCTGTCAGCCCCTCGGTGGCCGTGCAGCACCTGGGAGGGTAAAGCAAGCACCAGGGAGAGCAGTGGGAATGTGAGCTTTGAAACAGAGCCAACGTGCAAGGAGAGAACTGCTGTGTCCCCTTTGCTTTGTGCTTCATTTCCTTCTTGCTGCTGCTCAAGGTGCTGGCAGGAGCGGAGATGAATATTTAACACTCCCCTTGCTGTAAGCATTTACTGAGAGTGCTGTGAGGCACAGAAACTACAGAATTTATGAATGCTTTCTGTACCCAGTTCCTTACCTGTGCTGGTGATTTATTCATGTTACTTAATAATGAGCTGCATACAGCAGGTCTGTTTCTCCCCAGTGGAAAATCAACTGTGGAAACAGTGGACTGTCATTTTTCAGGAGAGTTAGGCAAATACGCTGCAAAAATATCCCTTTATGTTTGTGTGCAAGTGTATTTGTACAGCAAATAGAGCTTGTTCCACAAGCTGTTCAGTATTAATATGTGTGCAATAGGTTCAGATTTTCAATCTTTGACAGTAACTCTGCGTTTGCTGATCAGTCAACATTTTTACCATATTTTTATATTTTATTTAGAAAATGTTGCCTGATTTAAATGGTTCAGACTGCACAGTTGTTAGTAGATGCAGAATGATAAGCTGGAATTTCCGTGCTGTCATTTTATGTAAGTTAAAGGTAGAGGAGGCACTGGGAACAAAAGAGCATAGGTGGCACAAAAAGATTTTGCTCACCTGATGTATTAATTTTTTGCCAACATCCAAATTCTAGTATTAATTCCAGTATTTGTAGTCATCTGCAAACGTTCAAATTAATATTTTAAATTTATTTTCTGAGACGTGCTGCAATACTTGCTTGAAATATACATATTTTGGATTTTCAGTGAACATGCTGCAAGATCTGCTAGACTGTAACCATAAAACAGGAATTTACAAGAAAAAAATAATCTGTTGAGTGCTAGTTGTCCTCTCAGAGCAGTTACAGACAACTGTTATTTTTGCTTGGTGTTTATTGAATCACACTGTAGACAAAGAAGATCCATACACATTTTTCCTGTGCTTTGAGGGAAATACCTCTTGTCACAAAGGATAGCATTTAATTGGTGAAATGCTTCGTGAATGGCTGAGTCACCAGAGGCTTACAGTAGATTTATATTAGTGTATTTTTTTATTTGTCCGAGGGTGGTGTTAATTTCTCTTGTCTTTTAACCTGAACTTGAAGGGGGTTTAGTTTTGCTTTATAGTGGATCTATGTGCATTACTTTTGTTGTGGAAGACTTGTCTCTGTTTCTATTCTTAGTCCTACATAACACACTGAAAGCATGTTTCTCTTCACTGCCTAATGCTGTGAAGATTTAGGTTTACGATACTTTTACAATAGAAAAGAAATCCATTAAGATAATATATATTAATGTATTTAGAGCAGATTTCAGTAAAAGGTTCCTTGTCAGCAAAGTAATATTTGTTTTTCAATATAAAGAATATTTCCAGCTGTATCTCATTTAAATTATTATGTACACAATATAGTTTTGTTTGTAGACTAGAAAATCTGTCTTTTTACACATCAGCCATGCTGGCCACAAGAAATTGTGGTAAGCACACAAAATTAAATATTAAATGCATAGATATAACTCATATTTGCAGTGATAAATGCCATTAGGAATAATTTATGTTTGAGTTAACTAAATGTGTCACTCTGAGTAAAATGGATCCCAGTTCATCTGCAAAACTTTCATAAAATCCTAAGGTGATCCCATATTTATTTTGTAGGTGATTTTGTAACCTTTGTTAGTAACTTTGTAGAATATGTGAAATAAAAAACAATTTTTATTTCAAAATTTTATATACTGTTGTTGGGAAACTATGAGTCAAACAACATAATCGGTGTTTTCATTAGATCCAGACTTTATCTAGGAGACTTGTTCTTTTATCTCAGCTAACCTCAAAATCTTTAGAACATCTCTGTCACAGATGATGGGTTGTTCAGAGCCTTGTCCTTTCATGTTTTGGAGATAATGAAGAATGGGGATTCTGCATCCTCTCATTAATTACTTGTGAAACAACAGTAAGGCAAGCAGTGACAACCTAAATATCAAGGAAATTGTGTGGAAGAAAAACCCCACGTGGCATAAACAACTTCAGTTGTGTTATGGGCCTGTCAAGTTACAAAGAAATTGAAAAATATTATTTTAAAGCAAAAGGTTTGTGATTAAACCCTTGGTACACTGCCCCTGGGAATGCAAAGCTAAAAGAAAATGAAACCTGCAACTTCTCAATATATTTTTGTTTTGTCAGATATTAGTTATCTCTCAAGTCTTGAAAAATGAGAAGTTGATCAGCCATATTTCTAGAGAATTTACTGATTGCTTAATTTGTGATTAATGTGTGAACTAGGATTCATGTGGTATTTGACCATATTAACATTCAATGAGTTTTTCACTATTAAACTGACGATGGCAATGGCCCTTTTGTGTTGCCTCTTTTATATGCCTAGAGTTGGTTTGAGGAACTGCAGCTACCAAAATTGTTCGTACTCTTTGGTCAGGTAGCACATTACTCTGTCAGAATCCAGGGCACAGGGAGTGTTTCTATGCCAGTTTTAGGAAGCCCTGATTCTCAACAGGACACTGCTTTTAACCTGTGTTCCAGGGAAAAAATTGCTAAGGCTTTGGAATGAGTTGGAGAACACAGGTGTGAACTAGGTAGTGGTATGTAGTAGTAGCAATAGTCTTTCACAGGGTGAAGAATTGTTGGAATCCAGGGCACAGGGAATATTTCCCTGCCTGTATTAGGGAGCCCTGACCCCCAGTCAGACACTGTTTTTAACCTTTGTCCCAGGGAAAAAAAGGCTTTGAGATGAGTTGGAGAACACAGGTGTGAACTAGGTAGTAGTATGTAGTAGTGATAGTCTTTCACAGAGTGAAGGATTTAGGATTTTGGTGTGAGAGTGAATGAAAGACAAGATGGAGGATTTTGGGCGTTATCTCATCTCTCCTTCTTGTCCTTCTTCTTCTTCATTTTCTGTAGCATTAGTGGCACAAAGTCATTGGTTAGAGATGGTAGCAGCATAATTGTTACGTGTGTAGATCAGTAAGAGTTATTAGTAGTAAAGTAAAAACAAGATACGTGTTAGAAAGTAATTGGGCTGATTAGCTTTAAAAAGACCTTGGTTTTGGGTATTGAGGCCATTTTGTCCATTTTATGCCTTCTTTTTTAAACACTGGGTCTGGCATGCAGACGGCATACTGAACTTAAGAGAAAAATAAACAACAACCTGAAGACCAAGAAACAGTGAGTCCTGCGTGTCTTTCATCCCTGGCAAAGAACTCATGAGAGGGAACCTCCTTCAAGGGCCCAGGGGGTAGGTTCCCAGCACTGTGTGGGGTTCAACCACCAGCAAGAAAAGAGCCCCACACTCTTAGCAGGCTATGAACTGAGGAGACCACCAAGGGCTCAGGACAGCTCAGCTGAGGGGACTGGGTCAGGTTGCAGTGGCAGAGTGTGCTGGGCACCCAGCTGGCTCTGCCTGTGCCACAGGTGTCCCCAAGCTTGGGCATGTCAGGGAGACAGGGGGTGGCTGTCTGGGAGCAGAAAGAAAGGAGTGCCTTCAGTGAAAGTGCTGTGGAAAGGCCACTTGTCCCATTGCAGAGCTATAGAGTGAGAAGGGAAGAAAGATTCAGCACATATGTGCACACTAGCCCAAGCTGGGAGAGGTGTTAGTGACTGCACGAGCACAGCCTTGACAAAAGGAGCAAACAGGCTGTAAAGCCATCCTGGTCACCGAGACATGCCCCTGCTGTTGAAGCAGAATATGTCCACAGCAAGGGCAGAGAGGAGCCCCTCACACCCAGTGCAGTGTCCTGAGGAGACTCGGTGAGGGGGAGGGTGGCACAAATCCCATCACGTTTGAATCCATGCAGACCTTCTGCCGTGGAACTTTGGTTTGTGGAAGATTCATTGAAATACTTGTTTGTCATTAGCCCAGGCATCTGCAGATGCAGACCTGCAACTCTGGGACCTCAGTGCAGAGTATCACCATGGCTGGGATTCTAAATGGGACTAAAGTCAAAGGAAGACAGGTGTGAATTTTGGTCTCCCTGCATATCTGTGCATTTGGACTGCTCAGGGTATAGTCAAGCTGCCCACAAATACAAAAATTGTGCCAACGACGTGGGACAGCACTCTGTAAAGAACAAAGAAAGCTGCTTCTGGTCTCTGTCAAGCTGCTATCATTATTCTAGTAAACTCTCCCATGGTATACATATGGAATAAGCATATACTCCCATCGAATATTTAGCTTTCTTTTAAATTGACAGATCCATATCCTGAGAAAAGATAATTTCTAAAGTCACTGTGGGAAGAAACCTATACTAAAATGACTTAAAGGGGAACAAGAAATATTTTAATGAGATAAAGAGTGAAAAAAAAAGATTCAAAGAACTTTCTTTTACATATTACTTAGACATCAGGAAATTGTGGAAAAATATAAAGAATGAAGTGACAAAATCTGTCAGAAGCTTGGAGAGAACATTTCTGCAATCTATACTGTCAATCTGTGAAATATGTTTCTAATGTGTCATGGGAATCAAAAAACACCTGTACATTGTTTTAGTTGCAGCATTTCAGTGAGGCTGGACATTTTGGAATACTGCAGTTATTTATTAACATTATATTACTGTTAACACATTTTAATGCTGTTAAGAAATGTATATATGGCTTAGCTAAGCTGTGACTAACATCAACTCTGAGCAGCCCACTACACTGTCAGTTTAGTAATGACTGCTGCTTTGGTGTTTCCATGTTCTTTAGACAGATGAGCAGAAAGAATGGCAAAAATGCATAAGCAAAAGGCATGAAAAAAGATCCCTTGTTTCATGATTTTAGGCCATTATTGCCAGATTTAGGCCAAGCTTCTTCCAATTGCTTTTAATCTCCTCAATGACTGTGATTTAGTTAAGGGTTTCAGTGTCTGGAATCCTATTAGTGCTGGGTTTGTTGAAGGCACATGCCTTCCCTATGTCACTGGGGTAGACTTTGCACTAAACAAGGCAACCCCTGTGTCCCCGGGGCTACTGAGCACTATCCGTAACCACTCCATCTGGTTCCAGGGATCATCTCTTGCAAAGTCTCTTTACAAATCACAGTCACCTCTGCCCTTAAATCCATTTCAAATTTAATAGTAGCACTGCCAGATTTGAAACCAACCAACAAAACCTGCTTATCATTGTTGACTTTGAAAACAGATCCTTGGTTCTGTGAGCCACTTGCCCCTTATATGGTGATTTTTCTAATTCTTTCTTTTTGACAGACAATCCTTCTGACTTTACACATCCTGGATGTTGACAGCTTCTCTTGTCTGAGCCTCTGTCCTCTCTGCTGTGTTCTGCCTTGCCCCTTAGAGCCCTAATTCTGCCATGGGAAGTCCACTCTTCTAAAAAGCATTTTTATGGGTTCCTTGTTTCTTTAGGGAGCTTGCTTTTGTTTTTTGTTCACTTCTGTTCCCCTATTTGTATGATGGATGTCTTGAATTTTGCCGGGATTGGACAGTGATGCTTCTCCATTACTCATTTAAGACAAAATACAATTAGTAGCTACAAGATATTTTTTCGAATTACAAAATATGCTGTCATGTATACCTCAGTCTCAAAATTTTCAATATCTTGTTTATACATCAACAATTTTTTATGCTAGAATTAAAAAAAGAAACATCTTCAGAGCAGCTAATAAGTATAAGTATATATTATATAAGTATATATATAATTATATATATAAGTATAAGTATGATAAGTATAATAACAAAGAAGCTAGATTGATTTGATATTACACTAGATTTCCCTTAAAATGTTTCTGAAGGATGATGTTGTCTATGGCACTGCACTCCATGTGTACAGGTTCATTTCACTGTAAACTTGAACTTTTTATAAGATTCTATTTCAGGAAGTAATTTTCTATTTCAGGAATTCAGCCAGAGGTTTTGCTAAAGCAAAAGAGTATAACTATAAACTTTTATCTTCTCTTCAACCTCTTACCCCTAAGGATAGATGAATTTGCATCCTTTTAGTCTACAATACTTTTAATTATCATTGGTAAAATAATCACTGGAATTACCAAACTCATATATGCTTTAAAAAGTACTAGACTTTTTTAAAGAGAGAAAATATGTGGTATAATTTTGTTTGTTTGTTTTCAGTTTAATTTACCTTCTGGTTTATTGACAATCAATATTTATGGTTTTGAGCTTTTTTTCCCTGTAAATAGTAAAAGTTATAATTTTAAAAGAGTGAGAGAAGTGGAGGAAGAGAGGCTGGAAGAGAAGAATGTGAAATGCTCATGAAGCTAAGAATTTAAAGGATTAGGCTGAATGAGGAGCACTAAGTAACACCACTTTTTTATGAGATTATAAAATTTGTCAATGGCAGTGGTGATGAGCCTGACAATGGGACCCATCTGTTGACATGGCTTGACATTGTAGGAAACGTTCACTCTGAGGAACCCAAATCCTTGGTGATACTGAAATATTGCCAAGACTTTTCCAACCCTCTGGACACTCCTCCATGCTTGTGTTCCATGTGGGTGTTTATAACACTACTGGGAATGGGTTTACACAGATTAAAAGCTACTGTAAGGATCTGGAATAGGGAGGTGAAGGGGTCAAGAGCTCAGGTGGCTTTTTTGTTAATTCTCCTGATCAAAGGTCAAGTCTTAGGGACAGATGTGACATGGAGATAAATATGTCTGTGAACAGATGGTGGTGCCAGCAGAATGTCAGCTGCCTTGACCATGGAATAATGTTCCATAAACCCTATGATACAAAGAAGAACTGCACCTCTCTCACACTAATTTACTGATTTATTGAGACAGGTTCACAAAACTCACCAGATTGGTAAGAATTACTCTACCCTTAAAAAAATTGTAAATATTGGCAAAAAAAGAAGTATTTACCTTAAGGTCAGAAAAGGGACAAAAAAGAGAACGATGGGTTGGTTAACAAATGTATCCAGTAGTGTAGGGATTAACTAGGAGGATGCAGAGCCTTTATTACATGGGCAACATTTTGCTGTAAATGACATTTTGTTGATTAAAAACTTCTTGGGTGTTTGACATGTGTCACAGCATTAATAATTGAAGGATATAGTTTGCTCAGAAAAGGCAAGCTGAAGACTAATGCAGAAGCAGGATGATGAATATCTAATGGACTCAAATTAAAGTATTTGGGAAGTATTTTATATTAGTGGCAAAAATAAAGCACTAGGGAACCTGGCCTGAAGAGATTCTATGTGGTTTCCAGGGCTTAAGAGGCACTGAAATAAACTACAGTCATTTTTATTAATTTAATTCTGTTTTCAGGAATATGAATGCTAAAAGGAATGTTAGAAAGTCTCAAC
The DNA here is from genome assembly GCA_013399835.1 of Leptocoma aspasia. Taxonomy (NCBI): domain Eukaryota; kingdom Metazoa; phylum Chordata; class Aves; order Passeriformes; family Nectariniidae; genus Leptocoma; species Leptocoma aspasia. Next base: position 468,102 of record VXAX01003401.1, read on the forward strand.
CAGCATTAAATATATGAGGACTAGGCTCCTACTTCTTTGCTGAAAGACTTGTTTTCAGGGAGGTGAATATCTGGGTAGATGCAGCACAAGTGAAATGGACAGTGAGAAAGTCCCCAAGAAGTGAGATCAGATACTTTGAGCTCATTTCATTTGCCAGTCTGTTACTGTTTCCCTAATAGTCATGTAGTTGTTGCTACGTGTTGTCATTACAAAAGAATGAAAATGCTCTTTTATTGTATTAATCATCTCTATTTTTTGTTTAACCTTACAGCAGTGACTTTCGTTTTACATTCAGTTTTGGTGCTCAGTGTAAAGCAGCAAAGCTATCAGTTGCACACACTTTATGTGATTGTTACACATCCACTTTCTGTGTCCTATCCATGGCACACTGTTCTTCATTAAATCATTGTGCTGCATGTTTCAAAGTTTAGGAATCTATCTCACCGTTCAAACTTAGTGTCCTTGAAGAGCATTCCTAGACCTGTTCCAGTTCCTGGTTGAAGCCTGAGTCACCATTACCTATTGCATCTGGTGTTCCCAGGCAGTGGAGCACCATTTCTCAGTCCAGTATTCAAGCAAATCACTGTGTCTACTTCACTTAGAAAGAAAAGTGAAAGCAGGTTAATAACTTGCCCAAAAGAAGCTTTCCCAGCTTTTCTTTGCACAAATGCTTGAATATTTTTTCTGCAGCGTTTTAGTGCATCCTTCAAGAAACTGCAAAGTTATTCTCATTGATTCCCAAAGGACTTGAAAGGGAAATGGCAGGATGGAAAGCACAATTTGACAAATTTGATTACAATTATTTAATGCAAAATGGTGATAGATAACTTTGTATTGAAATTAACATGGCAGGACTGGAATGCAATGTAAAACAAATTCTGAAAATTGACATTTTCAGAAATCTCAATTTCCAGCAGAGGGAAAAAGTATAGCTCATGTATTTCTAAAGTAGATGACAGAAACTACAGAATTAGCCCTTCTTTAAGGATTAAAATCAATGATTCTCTTCAATTTTTCAATATTTATTACTATTTGAAACAAAGAAGCTCTTACTGCTAAATCAAAAATTACTGACTTCCAACATGGGTTGCTTATATTTTTGTTCTATTTGGAACTTGAATTCCTAGGTCTGGATACACTATTATACTTCTCAGAGAATAGATGAAGCAGTGTATATAATTCTAACAGTACTGTTACTAGTGCAAGATTGCTTCTAAATGCTTTTATAAAGGGTCTTATTTTTAAGAGGACTGCTGTTAAAACTGAAAAGGGTCATAGGATCACATTACTTTTAAGAGCAGTTCCTTTGACTTCAGTGAATATAGAGTACTTATGTAAAACTGCTTCACATTATGAAATGGAGATCTCAAGAAGAACCTGTCCTATGTACAGTAGCTTTTTTTAAACTGAATTTTGTCTGCATCATTACTGCACTGGTGTAACAAGTGTAAGAGTATAAGACTTAAAAGCTTCTTTGGTATTTTTCATTATACTGAAAGATAATTTTTACATATATAAATATCTAGGCATGTTTCTTATGTCCATGAGTAATCCTATTAATAAATTAATAAATCCTAGGCTTAGTTAACTCTGATTTTTACCATACTTTTGCAGGAATGTTATCTAAGCTGGTCATGGTATATTTTCACTGGTTTTGAAGCAAAGTTATGACTGAGAGATGAAAGATACCAGATGTATTTTAGAAACTGTTTACCGCCTCAGAATGTAAAGCTGACGTTGCAGGAGCATAAAGCATATAATAATGCATACATTATGACTGAAAAACCTTAAAAAATGTTTTAAAATTTCTTGTAAATTCAGTAAAGCTTTGGGAAAAAAAGTTAGACTGCTTTCATTTTGTATATTTTACTAGAAGAATACAGTGAAAGAGGAAAAAGGATTGGTTAAATAGACAAAAGCCATGTAGAAAGTCAAAGATTTGGTAATGTGTATGTGTATGTTTGCAGTTATTCATCACCTACAAATATTGCCACTTGAGGAAAGGTCAGTATTGACTAGGAGTTTCCACTCTTACTAAATAATTCTCCATGCTTCCCCACTTCTGTGCATTTATTTCTGTCAGGTCTGCATATGACATTAGGCTTAATGCTGTTTATTGTCTGGAAAAAGGAGAGACCACCTGGCTGTGCAGTGCCGTGTCCTTTAGGGTACACTGCAGAAAAGGACTGCAGTCCAGTACAGTCCTACTGCAGAGGATTAAACCAGAAGGGCTGCCCTGTCACTGGCCCTGTCAGCAGGCAAAGCTCACCTCTTTCTGAGGGCTAGAAACAGAGGAAATTTGGCTTCATTCAAAGCATCAAAGTTGCTGTATAAACTTTGGCAATTAAATCACTGAATTTTGCCATTTCCTGATTTTTGTCCTATTGAAATATAGATAACAGCAATTTCCTGGCTATTATTTAGGTAATAAATTTGTCTGACTATAGATTTACCTCAAATCCTATAATGTATCAATAAATATATTCTCAAGCTCCTAGGTGTTTCTTTTGTAGGAAATAAGTAAAGACAGGGAATTTCAAAAGAAAAATATTCACTCTGTACTCTAGAATTTTTTACTTTGTTGGATATTTTTTAAGAATCCAAATTTAATTAGTTTAATAAGGTAATTAAAACCTGCTGCTAGGACAAGCAATCTATATTACATGATAAATTATTCCCTTCTGGTCATCTTTTCTCTCTTCTCCTTGCTGATTCCCCTCCCAAGTTTCTTCATCAATCCTGCTATTATGGATACAGTACAGCTGGTGTCCTCTCCATTTGCATATGTTCAGGAGGAGAAAGAAATAGATGTTCTCACAAAATTATACATGTATGAAGCAAATGTACAATCCCAAGCTATTTTCTCGGAACAGGCAACAGTTAGAAAATCAAGAGAGAGCACTGCATGTTTGACGATATTGGATTGATTAGCTTTATGTGTGGTTGAGCTATGTTTGAAACAAGAAAGTAAAAACAAGAGGGCATTGTTTATTCAGAAATTTAACAGGCATGTGGCTAGTCTGCAAAATTTTGCTCTGAGTCCTGATTCACCTTTTGCATCATGTCACAGATATTTTCAATTCTTTCAGTTCTGCTGCTTGATGTGCAAGTCCAATGTTTGGGATCCCAGGGGTTTTATTAATCTCCTGACATCTACTACGGCATCTCGGAGTCTGTGTAGACTTATTCTTCCCTTTAATAATACTCATAATATTCACTGTCACCTACAGTAATGTTATTAAGATAGAACTGTATTTTATATCTGAGTTTCTCACAGACTGGGTTGTTTCTGTCCAGCCAAAGAGGAATACAAGCATAGCTGGGTTAAACATCTAAAACTATAGCTGAACTAAATGCTAAAGGTAGAAAAGGAAACATCCTTCCTGCCATGGCCTGATTGGGAAAGAGTTTGTATTCTCATTAGAAATCAGAAAGGCAAGAGAAATATTAATCTACATATGGGGAACAATGTTTTTATGAGTTATCCCTCAAGGTCAAGAGCAAGTTAACAAGTTCATCTTCCATTCCATACGGCAAAAGCACTGACGTTGAAATCCTTAAAATTGAGCTTACAATGAGAAAATACAGTGCCATTTCCTTTTAGCCAGCAGCTTCAAAGATGCAATCAATAGATTCACCCTGTAGCAGCATCTCTATACTGAGAAACTGTCTTGAGGGAAATAATATTACTTCAGTCCTATATAATTCAAAGCTCCTTGAACTAGAGTTCTTTGAAGATAAAAGACTACCTTCTCAGCTACTGTAAATCAACATAGCTATTTTGACTCTAAGGTGCTACCAATTAAAGTGTATTTTTTACAAAACTCCATTATCCTCTTGCTCAATAGTGACTTTAATAACATTTTATTTAGTCTCTACTGGTCTATGCTATCTGGTCACACCATAAAGAGTGAGGCAGTTCTTTTCCTCCCAGGTATTACTTTCCTTGGTGAAGGTCTTCAGCCACAAATTAATTTTATTGTAAAGTTGTTTTATAGGAACTGATTCTCACAAATCCTTGCTAGGATTGCACTCCTATGTTGCTGTTACATTATTTCACTCTTAGCAGGACTATTTTGCAGTTGGCTCTGGCTTGCTGAATTACATTAACTTAATTGGTAAGTATTCTTAGTTTCTCTCTTTCCATGCTGAAAGAGTTGGCATACCACCACATTCCTCACAAACCAAATTTTTCCACAGCAGGCAATTTCTCTAAATATATTTTTAAATCTTTTAAATCTTTCCTAAGACTGAAATGAAGGAGGTTAATAAAGGTTTATTAAACACGAATATTTGACTACATCATGTTCTTTCAGTCCTGTCAGTGTCCCAGAATGGCTGAGCTTCATTAGGGCAAAGAGACAACTTAGGTCACAGGACAAAAAAAGGGTGAAATTTGCTGACAGATGGTTAGAACAAAAATAGTAATTCAGAATTTCCCAATTTTTCTTTATGGTCAATGGGTACATGATGGAAAAGACTTAACTTGTCTTTTTACAGGTCTGAATTATTTCCACATTACAGATTCTTGGCATTAACTCTTCCCTGGGTAGGATCAAAGCAGGTTACACCAGAACTGTCATCTAAAATAAACAGGTTAAACTTTTCAGAAAAGGTGAAATTATGGAAAACATACAATATTGGACTTGAAGATAAGTATATTTATTATATATACAGTAAAAGGGTGATCATATAGAGCTTTAATTTTTCAAATGAATTTGTACATATTTAGCATTACAATATCAATAATAGAAAATACTCTCAGTATTGAAGACTGCATATTAAAAATATTTTATAATCTAATAATTCTAGTATGTGGTGTTGAAGTTATCATATATTTAGCCATTTTATATTCTAATACATCTGCCAAATGCACAATAGAATTAATTTCCATTCATAAAATGATTATAAACATCACTCATGTTTGCCAAGATATGATATAATTCTCCTTGCTTGGAGAATTAATTAATTTCCAACTTGAGTTTTACTAATACAAATTCAAAGGCAATTATTTGATTTCAGGGTCCAAGCAGTGATATTTCAGATTTTTATGTACGTAATCATGACTAAAATCTGCTGTGGTTATAACATTTTACTTAGCTTGTAGTTTCATTGGCTTCATTTATTTAATTGATTTGAGGGGCATGCAAATGGTAATAGCATTCCCTGTAATCTTGGCGTTATACAGTTACCCCAAAGCTGCAACAGATTAACTTCTGACTCAGATGCTGCAGTTGATAACATGAAAGCCTAATTCAAAGCAAAGTAAGGAACTGTGAAAATCCTTTATGGTTGTTACACTTAAATATATATCTCTGTGTAAGTTAATAAATACATATGCAAAAGTTGTTTAGCACCAACAACATACTTGATTCTGTATTTCTACACAAGACTAGTTTACCTCTCCCTTGCAAAATGCAGAGTAAGAGGAAGTAATCAGGTAATTTTTCCTTTTTCTTTGACAGTAAATAAACTTATGAACAAGCCAAAAGAAAAGAACTCTCCATCTACAACTCAGGTGTTCACAGAGAGTTTTTAAAGTGAGATGTAATTGCAGCAAGCAGATGGCAGCAGCAAACACATGGCAACAATTGGAAAAAATGGGTTGAGGAAAGGGCAATAAATAGAGAGCTGGCACTGTTAACAGTGCAAACAAGGTGATGGTGATGGTCATGGAGTATATTAAAGGAATTAGTTAGAGTAGAGCTGAGCAAACAAAACTAAAAGCAAAGAAAGTATCAACTTCCAGTAGCTAGGAATTAAATAGAGGAAGCAACTCTGAAATAACTTACTGAAAAGAGAGAAAAAGGTAGCATAAGCAGGGATATGCATTTTAAATAACCTGCAATGAAGGGAGGTGATGATGGTATATGTGCTTCTCCCATAACACGTGGCATATTTTAAAATAAAAGTCAAGGTTAGGTGAGAGGCAAATTAAGCATCTTTATTGTCCTGGCCTCAAGGTAGATAATCTAATGGTGTGAGGAGGGTCAATATTGTCGTTATAGAGCAAAATAGCAAAGATGTTCCCAAATAAGAGATTTTTTTGTTCTTATCTTATAAGGAAGAGAAACCTTGCTTGTTCAAAACAGCAGTAATGTAAAAGTATAAGACTGCTTTTCACTTACTGTCAAATATTCAAAAAGATGTACAAAAAAGAAGAAGAAAAATGCAACAAGAAGCTCTGACTGCTGTCGGTTTCACATTGCTGGGAAAGTAGTATTCTGATGTTATCATGAAATGAGAGCAGCAGGTGTGTAACTATGATCATGTTTTATTTGTAACAAACAAAGGGTGATGAAAGGTGGGAGGAGAACAGCACCAAAAGCAGGGCAGAGGAGGCAAGGGATTCAAACAGCAGTGGATTAATAGGATATTGAGAATGGCAGGCACTAAACACAAGCATAAAGGCAGATAATCTAAACCCTACTATATAAAAACCTCTGCTTTTCAGATCTTTGATTATTAAACCAGCCAAGCAATGAGCACACCTTTTAAAAAATAATCAAATTACTGCATTAGTAAACACACATGCATGAGTGGGGTGAGGCAAAAGCACAACTCTGACAGTGATAATCCCTGTGTTGCTACAGCTGTCTTCTGGGTAGAACCTCCCAAAAGGCTTTTTTTCCATCCAACCACCTACTAAAAGCACAGATGCCAGGACCTCAGTGGCATTCCAATGCTGGCTTCACTGGAATGCAGAGAAAATTGTGAGCTATTCCTACAGAGAGCTTCACTTCTTCCCACAACTATTTAGTGCATAGCACCAGCTTCTGGGGGGGGGGGGGGGGGGGNGTAGGGATTCAGAAGCTTTTCAATCATGAGAAACAAATGATCTCTCAGAATACAGTTAGACCTCCCAAGAATTTACAGAAAATTATCATTAACTCAAAACATTAACTTCCTTCATTTCTTAAAAGCATCCCTTACTTCCCCAGCATGTTTACATTACCCCACTGAGTTGCTTCTTCTTTGCTGTTGTAACTTTCTGTGGTTTACAATACTACTGAAAGCATTGTCCTGTGTGCTTAAAAACTCTGGCCTAAGCTTTTATATCACCACAAATGAACAAGTTTTCCTGTTTGCCCTAGGCATGAGCAGAGATTTCATCCTTTGAGAATTTGTATATGTGCGAAATAGAGCAGTCTTCAGTAAGGGCAAACAGGGCCTTGGAATTTAAGAAACCCCAGTGATAATTTAATGCTTATGGAACAACCAAAAAAATTGGCTCCCCTGTGATCTTTCCATTCAAGTTGGAGGAAAAGTATCTGTCTGAATGTCTACCTTCTGTAAGGATATTAATAATTGTGTTGGTTAAGCTCATTGATTTGTTACACATGTGCACACCAAGCTTTGGGAAAACCCAGTGAGCACAACTTCTGCAATCACAGGTGACTCCAGGTACCTCAGACTTCACTTGCAGATTGTAGTACTAGCGTTGATAGTGCTTCCTACATCAGTATTCCAGGCGTTTTGAAGTGACTGCATGTTGATCTCGTTCCAGCTGGAGGGACTGCTGCCCCGACAAATATTGCAGAGCTACTCTGTTTATTTGTTGGATAAGGAGATTTCCCAGATCTGCTAGGGTTTTGGAAGAGGGTCTTTTCTGAAAAGTTGGTTTCATGCTGCATGATTCTCCACCGCTGACACCCACATCATCTGGGACCACAAATCCAAAGGTTTTTATGCTAAAGGTAACCCAGGAGAGGGTTTTTCCTTACTTATTTACTTTCCTTCCCTTTTTCCTTACTTCTTTACTTTACTTCCCTTTTTCCTTACTTCTTGGTCTTTAACAGCCACCTCCCTACCAGAGCCATAGTTTGGTATGGTAAGGATGTAGTCTAGCTGTGACTATAAATGGTGTATAAGAAACATACAAAAATAGGGCTGTCTAAATCTATGATTTTCTTTTCCTCCTGAAGAAATGAAGATTTTGCCCCAAATGTTCTAATAGCTGTTTATATATAGCTTATTTTTCATTGCTCTTTTTTCTTATTTTCTTAATTCCTTTATATTTGTCACTGCAACTCCCACATTAACAAACCCCATCAACAAATATGTTCTTTCTCACACATATCTGAGGAGCCAACAGAGACACTGACAGTCCACTATTGTTAATGGGGGCCATATGGGTCACTGCAGGTGTGTCTGGTTCAAAAATAGAAGTTTTATAATTATTGACAAAATCACTATAGTCTAGGGCCATAGAAATGCTGAAATATCTCTCTCTCTTTTTAAATCACCTCATCCCTACTCAGTTTTCTCCTTCCATTTCCATAACTCCTTCACCCATCTCAGAGCAATTTGGAGAATTAGTACCATCAGCACTGCTGAGCATAATAGTAAACTATCTTCTACCACTGAGGGCATGGCTCTCCTTGTAAAAGAGAGAGAGAGATCTCAAGGGCTTTTTAGTAGAAAAATGGGGACCACAAAATTTTTCTATGTCTTATCTAAGATAGTTCTGTGGATGATTTAAAGAATCTTACTTCTGCTGAAGTGATTCTATTATCTGTAGTATAAAGTAAGCCTAAAGCAATACATTTTTTTGGAATGAATGCAAACATGAATGGAACAAGCCTAGAGATGTATACATTTGCCTTTGGCTTTGAATTGAAGATGTTGTGTCTGCCAAACACACCTCCACAAGGTTAAATGGCAAAAAAATTAGGGCTTTGATGTAAATGCTTTGAACTAATCCTTACTAAAGTAAGCTTCCAGGCGTGTGACAATACTGCCCCTTTCTAAGCATGCATTCTGTAAGATTTTGAGACTGACGGAATTTGCTTAAAAATACATATCACTGAATATTTAATCTGTGTTCTTCACAACTTATAAGAAACTTACCTTCAGTAGGCAAATTAACAGTAGAAGTGAGAAACATTCCCTTCCAGTTAAAGTTATTGTCAAGTGTTTGTTCAGCAAAATCTAAGCAAAAGCTGTGTGCTAAATGCTAAAGGTGTGCTCATTGGTTAAGTCAAACTAGTGAGGGTGGAAGTCAATTTTGCTCTCATGAAAGTGGCATTCAGGTGGTTGCAAAAAACCACACAGATGTTTGCAGGACTTCAGATGCTATCTTTGAGCAGTATCACAACCCCTGTTCACAATGCTGATCAAATAAAAACCAGTATTTTAACTACAAAAAATAAGTTCTAGAATTACAAACATAGTATTGAGTGTAGTAGCATTTCAGGATATTTCCATAACATAACAAGTTAAACATGCTTAAATGATATTACTATACATCATAACCACTTTTACAGGTTACTGTAAGGACATTTACTACTGAGCACTGACATTCATTACATAATAGATTAATGTATTAATCATATAAGGAAACATTTATGTAACTTGCTGTTGCTGTTTCAAAGTAAATATATAACATAACTATTTCTGACAATTAATGATGCGATGTTTTTTTATAGCTATTGCACTTTGTGAACCGGATATTTTCCAGAGCAGTTTAATCCAGATTCTGGTATAAATTGTTGCTTTGCATAACCCAAGGGAGGGACAAAAGGACAATAAAACAAAAGAAGAAAGCAGTAATCAATTACTGATTTCTCCCCTGAATCCTTGAAGCAGCCTCTTAATTACATCAGCCTGAGGTGGAATTCAGGGGTTTTGTGATGCAAGAGAAGATTTTTGGAATGATTTGAGAGCAAGGCACATTTTCTCTCTGAGTATTTCCCAGATTATTTATAAAGAGTGCTGTGTGCCGGGAGGACTGGCTAACACTCAGATTTTGCATACTTAGCTGGAAGGTGTCTTGTTCCACTTGACAAAGTGGCAAAATAGGGCCACGTGAAGGTTAGGATTTAATGATTTGAATGGCATTAAAGGAGCTTAAGATTTCTAACGAAATCTCAGTATTTCTGCATTGCAGTATTTCAGAAAAAAAGTTAAGAAATCCACCCAAATTTCACTGCAAGGCATGACCTCTGAATTCAAGGAGCAACATACTAATATATCAGGATTAATCAGCACAAGAAATTACTGCACTGTACTTTGTAATTACAAAGGTTGCATGTCTTGTTGGTATTTCAGTAAAAAAGCTAAAACAGCATTAAATGTGCATGGCTGAGAGATGGGAGTTAAGTTTTTTAAGGTCTGGTATAGAAAAATCAAGATAATTTTAAAAGAAACCACTTTGATTACTTTAGTTTTTCAAATGTTTACATTTTTGCCCTCTTTTTTTCCTACAAGATTATTTGTCCATCCAAGGAATAAACATGTGGAGTTTTGGAACACTTCTAGAAGAAATGGATTAATGATATTGCAGTACAATTCATTAACATCAGCCAAATTATATTACATTACAGTTAATGCAAAACAATGCTTTTTTTTCCCCCCTTCCTTTATAAAAAGGCAACCAAGATTTTGGAGATACTGAGTGCTTTAATTAATATTACCTCATGATAGAGTAAACACTTTAGTCTATAGAAGAGTTGAATACTTTTCCAAACCTGCCTCAGTCTTATCAGGTAGATAAATACTTGTTTGAAGAATGTTTTGGTCCGTCAGTTGTTACAGTAACACAGGATGCAGTATCTTCTATCTTGCTTTACCTCTGAAAGACATGTTTTTCACTTTTTTTTTTTGACTGAAAAACCTGCAATGGTGAGCATGTTATCCTTTCTTCAACTCTTTCTCACAGTTAAATACCTGTTTAGCTCATCAATGACATTAGCTTTAGTAAAATCTCAAATTACCTGAGACTTTGTTTCACACTGAAATATGTGATGGATTGTTACTTCCCATTTGTAAAGCAGTACATTTTATTAGGGCCATGCACATCATTTGGTACAGATAAAAAATCTTTAACTATTAACTATATTACTCTTCATAGGCCCTGGTAGGTCTGATGTTATCAGTACTGCAATGAAAGCAGAAAATCTGTACTGCTCTTAGAACAAAACACTGGTGCCTTATATCCTTAATATCTTCTGTAACTCATCTTGTGCCTGGAAGACTTAGTACCCCCTACAGCTCAGCAAATCAATGGGACTGGAATGGAGATGTTCCTATAGCACTGGCCATATTCTATCAGTTCTGGCTTTCAGGATATTCTAGCTCTGAGACTGTAAAGACAACATATTTACATGCAAAAATTAAGATGGAGATGAATGGAATATTTTACTGTGTTAATACTAAGAAGAATTTCTATGAGGAGCAGTGCAACCAAAGCAGTGGAGTAGTTTCTCTGGCTTTGAAAAAAGGGGCAAACCCATCAAATGTTGATGAAGTCAGTGTTAGTGTAAAGAACTGGACAGGGAGAAATATATCCTTGTGACACACTCTTAGAAGAAAAAAGGAAAAGCTTTGAATGGAAGCAAATGGAAATTTGCTTCCTAAAATAATTTTGATGTCTAAAAGTACATGGAAGTGCTGATTCTGTCTCAGTTAAAATATAAGTATACGCACTGTGTGCAGGGGCAAATATGAACCTTTTTAAGGCTATAATTAATTAGGTGCATTCAGCCTTTCATTCTGTCATCAAATTTTTGCTTTCTGTCACTAAAGCCAACACCTAAGCAAGAAGCTGGGCCATTAGGTGAAAGAAGAGGTTGAGTTTCTAAAGGTCACATACATAATGACATACATACTGTTTTTATTTTAGGTGATTAGCAAAAACTATGGACTAATTGTCCATATACTTTAATGACACTTCTGATTACAATTTTGTTTGAAAATTGTGACTATTTCAAAATAGAAGTACCAGTTTTTTATTCTCTTCTCAAACTGATAGAATAATATTTTTCTTATAAAGTTTAAAAAAAGAAAGAAAATACTATCTGTAAACATCTTTTTCAATTATAAAGCTCAGTATTTATAATGCCACCAGCTATGCTTACAACATTTATTTTCTCCCTACTCCTGGTTGAACTATGCTGAACAAATACCACAAGGTTAAAAATTACTGCCATTAATGGAGAAAAATGCATGGAGCAAATGGTATTTTTTAAAGATGTAGTTAACCAAGGTCAAAAGGTCAAAAGAGGTCAATAATCCTGCTGCATTAGTGTTTGCAATAAAACATTGGCAAGGATTGTTATAAGGCAGTTTGTTTCTCTTCACATGATTTGGGAAAGAGACTATTTTTTACTTCAGTGTAGCTAGTAACGCACAGCTCAAACTGGGAACACAATTTCTCTCTCACTCTATCAAATCCTCTACCCAGAAAAAGTAAGGATTATTTGGAGAACTTCCATACTTTATACTACATGGGAACAAGCCTGGCCATAGAAAAGCAGACATCCAGCCCATAAAAAGTAAAATTTTATTGTTCAAATAGCTCTTTGCAATGATGGAGACCCAGCTGTAATTCTGCTCTGTGATGTAATCCTTTGCCTTGTTCGTCTTACTGGCAATTTTTTCTGGTTTTGATAAACATTTTTATTATAGATACATAGAAATTCAAACTTTTTAAGGCAAAGATTTTAGTTTACATTACCTGGTATTTTCATGTGCAGAAATGTTAGATGGAGAGCACTTTTTAGGCAAAATATGTTCCCTAAATTTCCATTGAGAGTGACCTCCTGATGTACAGGACAAAAAACCAGAAAAATCAGAATGGGATGGTTATGGGTGTGTTTTGTGAGGCTTTTTCAAGGTTCTGCTTTAGGTTTTTTTTTCTGCACTAGGTGTTTGCATATAGATGAGAAACTGAATGGGAGCTAATCCAAGCAGAAGCTTTTTGTTGTGCTCTGAAAAATTGAGTCTTTCAATCTAATTTATTGTGTTATAAAAATTCAAAGCATAAAGTATGCTCTAGGTGAGGAATACTCTTTTCCTCCTACAAGCATTGCTATACTCTTTCTTGAGGACATGTCTATTAAGGGATGCTAATGTCGTGGATGTAACTTCGGTGACTTTAGTAAAACTGATGAAAAACTACATTCTCTTTTTCAAAGAAGTTGTAGCTTACATGTGAGCCCTTACTGTGGCCACTGCCCTATGCTGTTCAGAGGGGCAGACCTACTCCAAAACTTAATGGAGCTTTGAATTTCAGATTTCTTCTGGGTACCTACACACAACCACTACTCTTCTTCTCAAGAGGTACCATCTTTACATGTTAAAGCTCTGAATTTTCTCTTCCCACCTTTGATTTTCCAGGTCTTAGGCTATAAATCCTTTGCTGTTGTCAAGCACACAACCATCAGTAGGGTACTACCCCTTGTAACCAGGGCTCTTCTTCATATATGAAAGAAACAAGCATACTTCTGGCTGGTGTCTCACATTACAACTGGACTTGCTTCTGGACCAGGAACCTACTCATTGGGAAAGATGAGCTCCAGAGTTCCTTATCCTGAGCAGAGGCAGGCACAGCTGAAGAGGCTGAAGTCTACTATTCAGAGGTCATAACTGAGAGAAAGCCATCGTACAAAAGGGATCTGCTTATAGCAATTCAGTGGCTTAACCCCAGCTGGCAGCTAAGTGCCCCATTAAAGTGAGCTCATTTCCCCATCCCCAACACTGAAGGGATAAGGAAGAGAATTGCAGAAGAAAAGAAAATAGAACTTGTCGGTCAAAATAAAAAATAGGTTAATAGCTGAAACAAAGTAAAAGCAGACCATAATAATGTTAATGCTAATGCTGCTGCTACTATGACTACTACTTCTTAGAATAAAAATGAGAGGGAGAGAGGGAGATAACCCCCAAGACAGACAAGTGATGCCCAATACAATTGCTAAACCACCCAGTGACAAATGTCCAGCCCATCCTCAAGCAGTGACTGGCAGCTCCCATCCAACTCCCCCACTTTATATATTGGCATGATGTTCTGTGCTATGGAATATCCCTTTGGCCTGTCCTGACCGTGCTTCCTCCTGGCTTCCTGTGCACCTCCTTACTGGCTCCGCATGGGAAACTGGAAAGTCCTGGACTTCGTGTAAGCACTGCTCAGCAACAGCTAAAACATCATTGTGTTACTGACTCTCACACTGAATCCAAAACATAGCACTGTACCAGCTACTAGGAGGAAAATGAGCTCCAACCCAGCCGAAATCAGGACAGTAATGTGTGTATGAACATACGGGCTGTTGAATTTTGTTGCAGTAGTTAAGTAGCCTTTATATTTTGTAACTTAATATTGAAAATGGGATACAAAAATAACCTTTTGGCCTAAACTGCAGTTGCTAACAGAGTACAATTTTCTGATCAAGCCAGGCCAGTAGTAAATGTCATGCCCCTGAATGTTTGGCAACTGCATTTCTGTGTTTACCCGGCTACTGTGCCTCTAAAATCTATGAGAACGAGGAAGAGACAAAACTTTTGAAACATTCCCGTTTTTCCAGTTCTCATGTTTCTTTTTTTCTCCCCCTTTTAACACAGGCAAATTCAATTTTTTAACCAATGAATACAAGTAGAGAAAGAAGTAAAACAAATCTGAGCCCTAATTCAGCGAAATTATCTTTGTAGTCTTGCTCAGAAAGCTTATAAATGTTGGAATTATGAACATAAGTGTTCTCTCTTCAGTAAAATCAAGATGCTGATGGATTTCGAAAAGGTAGATAAATTAGCCACAAAAAACCAGTTACATGGATAAATTTATAATTTGTACATGAATAATATGCATTTCTTTAAATTTTATTGTCTGTCAATAATTTTAAAAGCTACATATTTTTTTCATCAGTTAATGTTCTTGTCAATTATTGACTTCTATCCTCTTTGGACAAGGGTCTATAGCTAGTCTTTTAATTAAATGGCAGTGTGCTTACCCCTAACTCTGAAGCCTTGAAGGGAGGTTCATAAGACAGATGTCAGTATTTTGGCCATCATGCTAATTTATTGCCTCAAAGCTGAAATTTACATAGTGAAAAATATTTCAAGTATCAGTATTTACCATGTTACAGGTAATAGACTGTAGTAGTATACTGTAAGTTTCACTTACAACTACTTCACTGTCTAAATGCTAATAGAGACACAATTAATCCCCCCTGACACATCTAAACTAGTAATTACCTAATACCATTCACATGGTGTGGGGTTAATTGGAAGAGGTCTTGACATTCATGACCTGTCAGTTTTGCCTCATCAGCTTGACCCAGGTCAGAGACTCTCCCTGACAACTTTTGTTTATCAATAAAGCCTTACTTTAGCTAGAAACAGCAGGAGTATATATATATATATATATCTGTATCTATGTGTGTGTACACATGCATACCATAAGGGGGTATATATATCATATATATATATACACACATGTATACAATAATAGCTAAATATAAATATGAAATGGTTTTGCCATTGATTTTAAAATTTTTTGAAGTAATATAGGAATAATGTAAATTGAAAAGTGAAGACTCTCTTACTTTTGTATGTAGCTAAAATATGATACCAAAACAGATTTTCCGGGTGAAACTAGAGAAAATTTATTGTTGCTTATGTTATCACAAATATTTCTGAGAAAAGAATTTGTCTGATATAAGGTTTTTAAGTGCTAATATATGTTAAACTAAGTCCTCTTTAATGTCAAACAGCTCATAGTGACTGATGCACCTGTTAGAAGGGTGCAAGATTGAGATACTGCTTGAATTTTATGCTGTGTTGTAAATGGAGGGAAATATGTATTCCATTACATCTCCCAAACTTATTAAACTGTATTTCCCTCTGAACATCAGAAAACACTTTTCCACAGTGAGAGTGACCAAACACTGGCTCAGGTTGCCTGGGGGGATTGTGAAATCTCCATTCTTGGAGACAAAAGCTGTCTGCACAGTCTGCATGAACAGCTCTAGATGGTCCTACCTGAGCAGGGGGCTTGGACCAGGTGACTTCCAGAGGTCCCTTCCAACCCCAACCCTTCTGTGATCCTGTGATAGGTAAAGTGGAGTTAAGAAAACCATCTTAAGTTCTCTGGCAGGATATGCTCAGTTGCTTTGTAATTAAGATGCATATGCTGCCTCCATGGGTATGAAAGACATCCAGGTAGGAAGCTCCAGCAGCAGATGCTTGAGCAGCCACATCGCTTAATTGTTGGTTTATTTCTTACCCTAGGTAGGGTCACTCCAACTAGCAAGGCCTGGGACAAAGCCCAGAGTTTGGATAAGTTTCCCTTGACAGTACTCTCCAGAGGCAGTGGAGAAAAGAAGGAATGAGGGTGTTCTGTTAAACCACACTGTTTAGGTCCCCCTGCTGGCTCACCCTAGCACCCCTCCACATGGCAACTCCGGCAGTGTCACTTATCCCCCCAGTCTCATTTTATAGTAAAAGCACTCTATTGGGATACAGCACAATCCTCTCATTATTCCAGAGAGTTTAGGACAAAAACCAGACAATAGTAATGATGATGCAGGAAGCAGGGAGAACAAGTGCTGTGCTGGACTCTGAGCAGCATGGCTGGGTCAGCCTCCCTGTGGTCTGGTATGGGGGCCTGGGCCCTGGGAAAGGTGGGGGAGCCCAGGTGAGCTGGTGGTACCCTCCAGTCCCAGTAGCAGCCAGTTACAATCATCCCAAAGGATCAACCACTTCTAGTCCCTGTGGGCCTTATCACAGCCATCCAGTCCTCTGTTAGCTTTCCTACATCTAATTCTGTATTAATCACACTTTAAAGCTGCAGCTGTCAATATAACATTTATAATACTTCTAAGATGAACCATAATGCACACAGTTATTAGTGCATTTTCAGTGAAGGTTTGCTAGTAGGTTACTCTGCCTTCAGAGAAAAAGAGCAGATACAGCAAACTGACCTGGCAGAGGCCTTCTGCATACTTAACCCTCAGCTCTTTATGTATCACATGCACTGTAATCTTGTTTTCTCTGACATTTCTCAGACACACTAATCCTTTCATCTGGTGAGATCAAATCTGAACCCTCATTGATTTTATGCTAAGGCAATACGTGGGCCCCTTAGACAGTAACTTCTGTTCCCTGCCTTTAGTTGGTCAGTTGTGGTTTCTATTTCCTCAATGTAAAAGTATATTTTACTGTTTAATTCACCTACTAAATCTGACTCAAACATGCTGATTTGCATCTGTTTCAACCTATTGGCCTATGTGTAGTTATTCTCAATGTATACTAAAGTAAATCACATTACTAAAGGGATGTAGGTACTTTCTTACATCAAAGGGCTAAAAGGCAGACTGTGCTGCCAATCCTGTCACTGGAGGATGTATCCCCATAAATACCTTGTGAACTAGACAGGAGAAAAAGAGACTGCTGTTGATAATGTAGTGTGTTGTGCCTGTCCATCACTGACAAAGAGAAAATATCCAGTTCCAACAAGAGCTGAGATTCTTCACAGGCAGAATAAATTAAAGTGCAAATGACATTTTGTAGTCCACAGGAAAATATAACAATTGACAAGGTACTAACAAAATATTTATAATCAGGTACAACAGATATAGCCTTCAGTATTCCTTTTCTTTTGTATACAGCAATGTTCCCCAGTTCCCTCTGTTAACTGAGATGAAAAAGCTTTAGAAGTAGGTAGAAAAAGTGGGTGGTTTTCTAAAATGCTTGTCGGAGATTTTAGGGAAGCAAGTTCTTGTCAATAATATTTATGAAAAAAACTTGTTATGGAACTGATTTTGTTGCATTTCCCAAAATTGTACAACACTTAATACCATAAGTAGTCCTAGGAAAGTAGTTTGTGCTTCTCGGATATCCTGGTTTTACCTTCTAACGGGTATATTTTGGCTGCATATTGCATTGAATTTGTAGAAATGGGATATTTTGTTACTGATATCTGCTTGATATCTCTAGCAGCTCTGAAAATTTGTCACAGAAAACTCTTCATTTGTCTTCTATTTGTCTTTTGTTTTTCTCTGTAGCTTTCTCTTTTAAGTTCACCTCAGCCCTCTCTTTTTCTCACATGTTTTATCTCCATGGTATTTTTAAACCATGATGCATTAGATATAAAAATGATCTGAAACTGCCAGCTGCTGAAATAAAATATCTTATGTATATCAGGATATTATTCTCTCTTCTTGTTGTAGATTTATATACATACTCCCCACCTAGTCAATGAGATGCATGTGTCTCTGGTGTTTGGGTACTTTTTGAACATGTAGTAAATATTATTCCTGGCACGTGTGTTACTGATTGTTTCCAGAAGGAACAAAACATAAGGCAGCATCATTATGTCTGTTAGATGCAGGCCACACTCTCAACAGTGGTCTTGTTTCTATAAATTAGTTAAATGGTTTCCAGAGAATGATGTGCTGAACTATTTGGGACACATTTCTTTTAAGAAAATGATGAAAGGATTTCCAAGTAGTTCCAAATGGTGCAAATTTGCCCTGTTTAACATTCAGCCATACTAGTCACCTGGAAAGTATCTATAAAAGATTGAGGCTGTGACAGAGTAATTTACTTTTATTTAATCTTTACTTTGATTCTAAGCACTGCATTTGTACCTAATAAGAAATTACCATATTAATAAGGATTTAATATAAAGTCATGAATAGAATAATTTTGTTTATGGCTTAAATCTGTATGAAGTGTTTCTTTACATATATTTGCATTTTAAAGAACTGCTTACCTTATGTTCAGAGATAAAATTGTTGCCTCTTTCTGGCAGAGAATACAGGATATGTTTTTGTAAAATGGTAAATCTCAGACTTAACTTCATCTGAATAAGAAATAAAGTTCTCTAATGAATGCTTTTTTTTTGTGCTGATGGCATAAAGAAGCTAACAGAAAGCATTTGATTACTCCAAATTGCTTTACTACCCATCAGTTTATAAAAGGTATAAGAACAAAGTGATAGAAATATCACAAAATTATCAAGGTTCACAGGATTGCCTAGGGCAACATATCAAATAGAGAAAAAACATAGCCTTTGTTTTTGTCTTTAATTTTGTATCCTGAAAATAATTTCTTTGCAAGATGCCTCCATAATAAATGTTTCTTGTCCCAAAGGAAACTGGTTTTCGTTGCATTTAGACTATCTGATTGGGTGACACTGAGATCTCTCATTATTTAAAATTATTATAATGGTCTCTATTGGAATCTGAAGAATAAACCAAAGAGAGAATTCCTTAAACAGCAAGAGTTGAGCGGCATTTAACTCTGTTCACACAAAACCAGATTTCTTGTGTTGATAGGAATCTGTATGCTTTCTTGTAAAATAAAATATCAGTGTTCCAAAAGCTAACTTTTTGCTTTAACATGACCAGATGGAATGAGGCAATGACAAATATCTTTTTTCTAATGTTTATTCCCTACTTTCTGATGATCTGGAATTTCTAATTATCCTTAAGTTAAGGATTCCCTAGTATTTCCTAGATATACAAAGAATATACAGCAATGTATCTCTTGTGAATTAGTGTATCCGATCTAAATTCAGAAATTGTTTTATGCCAGTTTAATTAATTTTATATCTATTTTTTGAATATGTACTTGTGTTTAGACATCTGCATAAAATGTTTACCTAAAAAACCATAGAAAACAGAAGGAAAAATTGCTGATTCTGAGAGTGTGATTTGCTTACATTGTTCTCATGAATTGCTTCACAAATACTAATGGTTAAAGTCTGATAAAGTCTGTACCTGGTAACTCAAACCTTAGCCTTTAACAGGCTTGCTGATTGCCAAATATTTCATATATATCTAAACTAAGAAGTGAAAAAATTAAAAATTCCATTTTCAGTGAGAAGAAAGTCAACAGTTCATTCAAATTCCAAAGAGAAAACAAAATACTGGAGAATCAGGAGATGGATTGAGGCACATCTCCAGGAATCAACACATTCTTCTGAAACTCCTTTTCGAGAGAAGATTGCCAACTTTCTCAGAGCTACATCTTGAATCTGCTTTGGGATTATTTTGTTCTGTTCTTTTGCAAAGAAAATGATTCATTTTTTCCGAATTCACAGGTGAACTGGCTGCTGTTCAAAGTCATACTTTCAGGTAAAAGCTGAGCATAAAGCAAAGCTAGCAATTTGCATTACCAGAGCTATGTTGCTTTTGTTGCCATTGCAAACAACATGGACTTTCATTATAAACCTGCTTTATAATACAAACTTTTTCTTCCCCAACTACTAATCCCATAGCCTCTCATTAAAATCCTCCTTTAAAAGTGCAACTCTGAAATAATAATGATCAGCAATGCCAGAGACTGACTTAATCTCTAAACAGTGCCAGCAGCTTTTAGAACAGCTCAATGTGCTAATTACTTCATACACTTTTCACAATATGGTCTTTCATTCCTGTATTTTTTACAGTAAAATCCTTTCAGTTTGAAATTACTATTTCTTTCTGCTTTATGTAGTATAATTTTAAAAGAACTGAAGAACTTGCAAGCTGAGAAAAGTAAACTGGTTGAAATGAATCCTATGAAAGGGTTTTGTTTCATTTTATCATGACAATAATGGTTAATGAAACAGAGCCTTTGCCATCAGTAAAAGTCTCATTTGACCTGTGAATTTTCTAAAGGAGTAAAGAGAGAATTTAATGTACTGAACTTTTATAAACAAATATATATTTTTAAAATAAAACCAAAAGGAAGCATCACATCCCTTATTGGTGTGGCAGGGGCAGAAGGGTTACTCTGTTAATAACTGAGGATCAGGAAGCTTATATGAAACTTGCATGTACATCCAGAACCAGCTTAGACAGCCAACATAGTTATTCCACCTTAGTTTATGTTCAAGGAGACAATTAGTCTCCTGGCTGCCTGGAGAGGAGGAAGAGCTTTACTACTTTATCATGTCAGTGCTTGCTCAAAGAAGTTCTTATGTCCCTGGTCATATGAGTCCTAGAAGTTAGTCTACTATTGCTCAATTTTTAAAATTATTAGATTAGATTTTAAAATTATTAAAGCCCCTTTAAAAACTTCTCCTTGGTTCTGTATGAGCCTCGACTAACTGAAGAATAGATTCTGGTTTTCCTATTTCCCTAGAATACAACCTGAAGTAGGGTAGATAAGTGGCAACTTGACAGAGAGGTTTTCTCCATCTGACTTACTATACTTAATGTGGTCAGATATTTTATTGCACAGGGAGAGAAATTACATTGTTATCAACATTTCTGAGTCAGTGATTTCAATACTGAGGTCAGAGTATACTGAGATCAGCCATTTTGGCCATTTGTCCCATGTAATCTGAAAATGGATCCCAGAACTGACATTTAATTTTAACATAAAGTGGTTGGATTACTCAGAATTTAACTGAATAGATAAGCTTGGATTGGTCTTTTGGGATTGTCTAGTCCAGTTTTCCTGATCAAGCAGAGTCCATTACAGCAGGTTGCTCTGTGCTGTGTCCAGTCAGTTTTTGAGTATCTCCAAAGACAGGGCTCCACCAACACCCTGGGCAGCCTGTTACAGTGCTGAGTCACCCTCACAGTAAAAAAGTTTACTGATGTTCATAGATTCATGCTTATGCCTTTGTCCTCTCAGCTGACAATACTGAGAAATGTCTGTCTCACTCTTCTTTATTTTCCGCCTTGCATATTTACACTCATGGGTAACATCCGCCCTGAACCTTCTCTTCTCCAGGCTGAAGAGTTCCAACTCTCTCAGCCTCTCCTCGTGTACAGGATGTTCCATTCCTTTAATCTCCTTTGTGGTCTTTTGCTGCACTCACTCCACTATGTCTACACCTATTTTTTTATGGGAAGCACAGAACTGTTCCCAGCACTCCAGATAAGTCTCACCAGTGTTGAGCAAAGAGGAAGGATCACTTTCTTGGACTTGCTGGCAATGTTTTGCTTGATGCAGTCTAGGCTGTTACTGGCTTTCATTGCCACAAGAGCACATTACAGATTTGTGGTAAATGTGTTGTCCACCTGGAATGAAAGGTTTTCTTTTGTCAGGGCTCTTTCAAGCCATTTTGCTATCAGCCTGTACAAGTACAGGTCTTATTTCTCCTGAGGTGGAAGACTTTGCTTTTCCTTTGCTGAACTTCATGCATTCTGCTCTGTTCCTTTCTTCATCCTTTTGAGGTTTCTCTGAATGATGGCACAGCCATCTGGGTATGAAGCACTCCTCCCAGCTTTGAACCATCTGCAAACTTGCTGAGGGCACACACTGTCCCATCATTCAGATCATTAATGGAGAGGCTGAACAGTATAGGAGCCAGCAGTGGTCTCTGAGGTAGAGTCTTAATGACAGGATTAGGATTTTTCAGTCCTAGAAAATGGACCACTCTTCCATACAAAAGAAGAAAAGAAAATCCTTTAGGGGATCTGACATGGATATTGATAAAGTCAGTCATACTCTTTTGAAGTACTTGATGTTTATTTAGATAATTTGTAGTGCATACATGTCCTGCAGACCGTCTTAATTATTTACTCTTGCAAACGATTGTGAGTCAAGAGATTCACTTGAGAAAGACAGTCTTTCTGTTAGTTTTCTTAGGGTTTTTTATCAGATATAATTTTCAACAGACCCAATACTGGGGTGGGAAAGAGAGGCATTAACAGAGAACTGTCCTGAAATGGAATTAACTGGGAACCTGTAAATTTGTTCATTCTCAGACATTTCTGTCCCTAGATGCTCATATCTTTTCCATCAGAGTAAAGGAGTTCCTACTCAAGTTAGAGTCATTCTTGCAACAGAACAATAGGAATAAAAATGTAGGGACACTTACAAGAAACCATGACACTTTGGTACATTAAAAACTGAGCTGGAAAGCAACTTTTATAGATTATGTAAATAACAGATTTTTTTAAAAATGGATTTTTCTCCTTCCATGATATTAAAGACTTTTTCAATATGCAAACTTATTTAATCTTTAAATTATATTGAGTGGGATATCTTGAGAACCTGCAATTACAAATAGTGATCTTTTGTCATACCATGACATTGCAATGTGTTAAAATGAACTTGTCTTTTGAACCTCCTACCTGAGCTACACTACCCCTGTGCCTTAGATTACTTGGAATGAGTTTCAAGAGTTAACAGAGAGGAAACATCAGATTCTTCAGCAGATTGTCCTTCCTGGAACAGTCAGGTTATCAGCATTGCAGGTGTTACCATAGAGGATGACTGGATAAATACCAGTTTTTAAGAGATTCAGATAAAATAGTTTATCTGCAAAAATAAGCCTGGGCATTCAATTAATGCTCTGCAACATTACCGTTTGCAGTACATAAAAGAACCTGACCTCCGAACACTAAGGCTTACAAAGGGCAAGCTTGCCACATTTAAAATCCTAGGGACCTTAGAGGCTTATCAGTCTTGGTATGTTGAAAGGGATTGACTATGTCATGCACTTTTGCAGCAGAAAGAAGCAAAGAAAAAGTTGTGCCTAAATAGGAAAGATAAGCCTAGCAATGATCAGATAAGTGTGAAGAGCTAATGACTCAATTAGGATGCTGTAGATAACTGAGTAAGATTTATAATTTGGCAAAGGCTCAGCAGAAAATTGTTTTATATGTTTTGCAGTGGAAAAATAATTATGCTGTGTATTATAGCAAAGGCATGTTGGACCTTATCCTGGGCAGTCTTCTTTGCTTACCAGAATTGTTCCTTGATTTCAGTGTGACTTCAGATCCTTAGCAAGAGAGAACTTCAGAAGGAGATGTACTGCTCAGAATATGGTGTGATTGCTGTACTTACTGAGCTCATCTCTGCCGAGATTGTCACAAAGCACAGGTGGCAAAGGGCTGTGGAACAGGTGCCATTTACTTCATGGTGCACACACAGTCCCTGATACATAGGGAGAGGTGACCCACAAGCGTATCAAAGCAGCTTTTTGCACTCCCACAGCAGAACACTTTCCCAAGTAGACTGTGCTTCTGAAATGTCAAAATGTGTGTCACTGCATACTGTTTACCTTTCAGGAACCATCACCCTCCCCAACAAACCAACACTCTCCTCCTGCCAAAAACCCCTGAAGATGTTATTCACAGTGGAGCTCCTAGGAAGCTTGATAGACAACACAGATCTGTGGGATTTTATGGGAGCGTACACATGACATCCTTACAGTGGCCTATCTTGTGCAAACTCTAAGAAAAAATAGTTTTATCCTGGGATCTCAAATCACTGTGTAAGCAGATAGAATTATTACTGTCACAAGTGGACAGAGGTTTTCTTTCCATGATTTTACAGTGGGCTTTTCCTTCACTAGGTATTCCAAATGGGTGCAAGTCCATAAGTAAAAAGGTGAATTAAGCCACTAAGCACATAAAGAATTAGCATGTAACAGGCAAGTTTACTGGTGTTTTTAACAGGCTACATCAAACTGAAATATAAGGCTTGATCATACTGAGTCTGCAAAAGGTCAATATTTTGGTGTTATAAATCATACTGTTTGAGCACTTTTAGTTTTGGCTTCCTTAAGAATCCTTGCAGAGTGATTGCAATCACAGGGCTGTGAGGAGGCCAGTTCATTAAATTGCTGACTTGGCTGCTTGCAGATGTTTCAAGCAGGTGTTCTGTGCAGACCAGGGAGTTTGCTTTCTTCTGCAGCATGTTGCACTGCAAGTCAGAGGTGACACCTCAATGGCAAGGTCTCAACTGCATGGCAAGTCTCAGAGGTGTTTGTTAAGGGAGAAAAAGAATTCAGTCTCCTTAAAATTTATGTACTGCAAAAGATAACTGCACCTGCAGACTGCTGCTCTTATTGGAAACACGTGGTGGCTGTTGGAAGAAATATAAAATGCTACTCTGTAGTTCCTGTTGAGAATATGCAGGAACTCCAAATGATCAGTACTAGACCAGAGATATCTAAATGATTCATGATTCCAATAGCACACAGTTCTGGTACAAAGTGTATGTTTTTGTCATATGCTTAGGGATTTGTACAAATCCACATGTGTTTGAAAATTGACTGTGGCCAGTGTTGTATTACCATCCAGCAGTTGCATCATACAATGTGTGCTAGCAGGCATTCCCAATGACCCAGCTAGTTCATAATTACAAAAGGTTAGTCCAGTCTTTCCTGGCCACCTGTATGTTGGCTTTGTAACTTTCCAAATGGAAAGAGAAAAGATGGATTCTTGTAGATGCTGGAAATCCTGTAAAAGGACCACCCATATTAGAGAATCTTCTGCTTTAGAAGACCATTGTAGGCTTACTGGGTAAAAAAAAAATGTTTTGTCCTTGCTAGAAATAGCCTCCAGCAAACAAGTTTTGGTCGGTTCATGTTACATGACAGGTATAAGTCAGGTATAAACATTAGAATCATAGAATGATTGGTGTTGGAAGGGACATTACAGGTCTTCCAGTGAACCTACATAGTCATATCCAGAAAACCATTTTAAGTACTAGTAATGAGATAACTTTTTTCAGCTGGAGATTAATAGGGCTAAGGAAGCTGGCTGGCATATTTGGCAATAAAAACGACTAAGAGTTTATATAATTGGAATTATGTTTTTCAAAACACTTAATATTTGCTGCAGCTGCATTCTGTTCTCACGAATTATGACTTACTGCCAATCACAAAGCGCAGATGGAGAAACAGCACTGAACAGCATTTCATTCAGTCCTTTATGAAATATTTTTATACCCATCAGACAGTGTACTATTGAAGGTTATCAAGACTTCTACAGTCATATTTACCAAAGGACAACAAGGATCCCTATGAGGCTTGACATTATCTGCAACGTGGTAATTGATGGAGGAAAAAATCCTGCACAAATATTATCTCTAAGCAGAGTATGAGGTGGTGCTGAACTAGATTCAGAGCTGGCAGCATGGTGAGTGAGGAGCCATCTAAACTAATCCAGTAGCAAACATTAAGAATAGGAGATGTTTTTTAACCCTATTTCTTTCCATAACTTTTCTTTTGATTTTGTAACAATGAACCTCCTCCAACTGGGATGGCTTTTAAAAATTAAACAATATTGGGGGATTTTATAGATAGCAATTTTTTAAAACATTCAGACAACAATAGAGAAGAGGAGTTTAGTTTTGTTTACTCTATTTATATTTGTAGCACTCATCTAGGATTTGGGAAACTAAATTTTAGTTCCTTTTCTATCTGAAAAAAAATCACTCCCACATTTCTCACTATCATTCTCCTTTGTGTTATGTCCTAAAATAACTTGCTTTATAGATTTGAGTAATTTCAATGGCTATAAGTGATAGCAGGTTTAACCAGTCCTATATTTTTCCTCTGGTGAATATCTCTCTCCACTGTGTTAACAGTGGTGAATGTACCCAGTTTCCATTCTGACAAGCCACTTTTTCTATTGAAGCTCTGTTTTATCAAAGCAATTACAGCCACCTGTTTCCTCAAATCCTCCATTACATATAAGCCTGATATGGAATATGAACAGAGTAAAAAATCAGTTTTTTAGATTTATAGTCTGATAAGAGTCAGAATGGATAAACAGGACAAGATAGAGACAAAATGGAGTGTTCTGCCACTAAGGTGAGAGAGCTAACACACACTTAGATGACATTTGGATCCCTTGCATTAAAGAACAAGGTATTAACTCATCCTGTTAAAAGGCAAAGAAGGAAAATTATGTTCACAATTTCAAAATTAGACATGTGGGACACATTTGCAAGCATAAATTCTTTAGTTAGCTTGCTAGGCCCTGCTTGTTATTGTTATTATGATGCTAATGTTTTATCGTGGATCATATAAAGTCTGTTTTAGGGAACATCTTTTTATGTTGCCCATCTTGTGTACTTTTCTCAGGTTGCTCAATCATTTGAACCTCACATTAGGACACACTTATAGAAGCTCAAGTATAAATCTGTCATCACTTGCACTATGAATCTGAATGTTTTAAAGATTTGTTTTTATGTCTCAATTTTTTAATTTGAACTGGAATATGCACCATTTCAAGCATCAAGAAGCTTTCTGCTTTTTAATTTCCCAACGTATAGAAGTATCATTTGGGGGTTTTAGTACATTACATTAATACTATGCTGTTTCTTTGTGTTTAGAAGAAAATGCAGTCATACAATGCAACAATAAAAAATATTCCCAGTGCCATTTTATTTTGCTAATTCTGCAGGTGGATTTCTGTAATCTTCACTTCTAAACAGGATAAGAGATTTCCCAGCTGAGAAGATGTGATGTTAAAGTAAGGCTTTTTTCCTGCTAAATTAAAGTGACCCCTCCCACAACCCAACCAAGCAAACAAACAAACAAACAAAAAAACCCAAACAAAAACTCAGGTCCCCCTCCCCCAAACCTAATGATAAAAAAGGAAATTTTTAATGAGGCAAATATTTTAAGTATAATCACTTTATACAGCATGGGTGATTTTTTACACATTGTCAGGTGAATCTGGTCCTTGACTGTTATGAAAATGAGAGTGTGATTGATATTTTTCAGGTTTTTTCTCAGGGCAGAACTGCTTCTTTATAAATTGCTTGAAATCTATGCAAAACTGTTCTTTCTAAGTGTTGCAAATAACAGCAAGATGTATATAGAGCACCCTGTTCTGCAGATTAATTCTGATGTGTGCAAAGCCCTCATTTGCATGAATTTCACCTTCTGAGTTAGCAGCTCATTTTCCATCTCCTTGTCTGTGTAATAATTCTTATTTTCCTCTCTTTAGCTTGGTCCCTGTCAGTTTTTAAATATTCATCAGTTATGATATTCATTGTCTGACCATTATTGCTGGCCAAGCTTCCAGGCAACAAATGAATCTCTAATTCACTTGGAGCATGATCTATTTTCCATTTAAACCATCGGTAGCTTAGGGAAGCTATTGATGAGAACATTCTAAAGACACAACAATTTTAGGTTTCTTTCTTAACGCTCCTCTTAGACTCTCTCCACATTAGATAGCTTTCAGCAAGTATGAGCAAGTCATCTGGACCAAAGTAAATGAACAAATACCACCAGATGATTTCTGCTTGAAGCTCTATGCTGTTGTGTTTCTGCAGCTGAAGGACAGAATTCAGGTTTCATACATTAGAAGCTATTAGTTTGGTTCACAGAATAGTCCAGTGATCTGTCATGAAGTGTAAATGTTCTTGCTCTGAATGCAGTTCAGAACAGCCTGTGTTTGATTGGTGGTATAAGGTTCTATAGAGGTCATAAGGATGGGCATGGGACCTTTAAGCAACCATGAGCCATAGATAGTTGCTTGTTGTAAAAACAAGTAAGTATATGGAAATAAACACTGCCTTTGAAAGATAAATAAAATCATAATTAAGGCTCATCCATACAATGTGTCACAATATAACAAATCATATGGATGTTTGCCAGATAACCTCCTAATGTAACTAACTGCCTTACTATTTAACTCTACACAACATTATAAGACAAAGCAGCTGTTATTGACATTAATATTTTATACCAAATCACAATAGGATTTCCAACATACCCAACTTCCCTGCAGAAGCCATTAGGGAAAACAGCTTGTGATTAATTTCAACAACATGTCAACCTGTGATAAAAGAAAGTGAGCCCCCAAACCCAACAAGTTCACTTGTTATGAATGTGTGTGTAAAACTTGCCAAGACACATGATTTAAAAGAACTGACTCATGGATGTGCCAGGCAACTAGGAATTGCAGTGTAGGAGGTCTTTCTGAGACCTTTCAGCAAATGTTATTGTAATACTGTTGTGCTGCCTGGGGGCCTTGGAAAAAGCTTAACATATCTTTGCAGAGTGAAAACAATGATAAGATGAATGAAGTATAACAGAATCTGAAGAAAGAAATTTTTCCATGTTTGTTTCATAACTCAGGAAGGGTTTGATAGCATCTTTCTGCAGAAAGCTTTAGGTTAGAGGTCAAATGTCCAAAAAGCTAACCAAAGGAAAAAAAGAGCTCTTAAAGGGGCTAAAGAAGTTTTGCTTGTATGCTTAGGGCCACAGAAAGCCCCTGTCTGTATGAAGTGCACACAGCCATTTTGGTATTTGTGTTCACAAGTAAAATACGTAACTTCACTAACTCTGAAATATGAAACTGCTGTAATTCTAAAAATCTGTACATGTGGCAAATGCATTTATATTTAAATGTATTGCTACATTTATGTATCTGCTTTGCTAAAATGAGCTTGGGAAGTCATAATCTGTTTTCCTAGGTTATCAACTTTTCTTCATAAAGTAAAACATTTTCATCTGCTCCATTCTCATTCTATCCTCACCCGCTGTTTATTCTTGTTTTGTGGTGGCTTGACAACTACATCAGGAAGGTAAAAGACAGCTAGAGGAAGATGGCTAAGGGAACTTTGAACTTTTCCTTTCCACAACAGGAATCATCGTAATATATAAGAGGAATTAAGAAACGTGTTCAGTTTATTATAGTGGTTGTGTGAACATGGGTGAAAAATACTTAAAAATTAATATGTAAAAAGAACAATTTACAGACTCACACACATTTTATTTCAATAATCTGAGCTCTGGATTTCCGGGCATGTTTTCTGACACATAGAAGCTGGATGTCATTGGCCCCACACCATGTGCATAGGTGTTATTCTGTCTGTTACAGAATATCACAGAAGGAGTTAAACTAACCACAGCAATCACCTTGCTTTCTGCTGTCATCGGAATCTTTCTTTGTCATCTTGATTGCTTTGAAAAAACAATGATACTGCATTTGGCTCAACAGAGGCACTCCTAAAAAAATTCAGTGCTCTTTCTGCAAGATGACATTTGTCTTACAGAGCTGAGATGGAGTCGTCATTTCATTTCATCTTGATTGAGAGTAGAAACGATTTGAAGGAACATTTTGAACTTGCTTATGTCTTATAGTTGCTTCTTTGGTAGAATTCCAAGACTAGTAATAAGTATATGGTTTGAGCTTGACTGAATACTAGACGTTTCATGATCTATTACTTTGAGGTAGTATATGTAGGATTACTTTTTGTGTGATGAGTTTAGGTGGCTTGATTAATCAGTATCCCTATATGTTGTTTAGAAACTTTTGTTTTCCTTGGTAAGTTTGGCTTTCTCACTATATCTGACCTTAAACTTCTCTAATGATCTTCCTTCCAGAAGGAATTGTAGCTCCTATCTGATCAGCTGGACTGAATTAAATTGCTGTGCCTTTTCAGTTTGAGACACAAGAGTAGATAAGCTGTGTTTATGTGCTTTTGACTTAGTGCCTTGGAAAAATAAAATATTTCTGTGGAAGTTACTGTCCGGAACATTGCATATCATATTCCAAGATTCTCAGCAGCATACCAAATTGTATCTAATGTCAGAAACTGAAAGCAGTGCTTCTGCTTGTCCATTCAGTTAAGCAAGAAAAAACACACATCCAGTGATGTGACTGACATTTCACATTTTAAGTCCTGACATATAAACTTTCATTTGGATACTTCATGAACCATTCCTGAAGTATGTATACACAATGCTATTTTTGCTAGATTCCCGGCACTCCTGGCGTGCAAAATTCATAGCAATGAGAATATTTCATTCCTTTAACTGCATTTTTTGATAATATTTGTCTACCAAGATTATTACTGTTAGTTGTATTATATAATGGTTTTCTTGACAATTGTTGATAGACATGTTAAAAGTCAATATTACATCATTCATGACTAGTATACTTTTGGTAAAATACAAGTTAAAGTAAATATAAAGTAAGTAAAAAAATTTGGTAAAATACAAATTAAAGGAATAAAATGTTGTCACTCATATACGATACCCATATAATTCCTCTCCTTGTGTTAATCTGTTTTATTTAACCTGCCATAATTACATGCATCACTTTCCAGCAATTGCTCAAGAATAATCTCTCATAATTTTTCAGAGCTACTGTTACCATTATGTCATTTTGAATGGCAAGAATTTATATCAGTCTTCTTTCACTCACTTTGATGTGAGTGAAAGATAAACATTTTATTCTGCTTACAGAACAATCAGTAAAATTAAGTAATAGCTGAGTTCTTTTACTGAGATATTTTCCATTTATTTAAGACACCATCTTGCAGTTCAAGTCCTTTTTACTAAGGTGAGAGGTATAAAAAGTCCTTGTTTTCTTTTTTTTTTCTTTCGCAAGAACAATAACTTTGGGTTATCTGTGGTTTTTTGTATTTTAGGACATGTGTCAGCTATTCCTCAGTGCACTCAGTGCCTTTAAAAGTATTTTGCAAATTATAATCAGTCAAAGAAGATATTTGCTCCCTGTGCACAATCAAAAATAATTTGTATCCAAAACTACAGCAAAACTTATTCACAAATTTCATAACTACACAGCTTTGAGCACAACTGGATGTGGAGAGTGGCTTTATTTTCTGTGCAAGACACAAACTGAATATATGTGGGAATTCCTAACAGGCTGAGGTAGCTAGTATATGATTGTTAGAAATACCTTTAAGGAAATTATGTTGCATCTCATCAGGATATCCAAGGAAGTTTATCTTCTCGTTTTGGAATTTTTTTCCTTCTTATTGTTTAGCAGTGTTTTAAGTGTTTCAAATCAGGAATGTGAAAATTTACTGTAATTTTGTTGGTCATTAACCATTAAATAAGACTTAACTGGGGCTGTAGAATGTAACACACAAAATATTCAACAGACTGAAACATTTGTCTGGTTTCATGATCTGATTTCTGCTTTTGGGAATCAGTCAAGAAAAAGACAGGAAGAATGAAAACAACTTCTGAACTTGGTGATACCATAAAGATTATAATTTTATGCTTTGGTTATCTACCCCTTTAAATTAGAAAAAGGGTTACTTAAAACCTAAACTGGTGCTTTTCAAAGTAATTTTTGCTTCAAGGTTTTCAGGAGTTCTATCAAACCTGAGGCAGAGGAATGATAGCCTATTTTAGCTGTAGAAAGACAAAGAGACTGAGAAATCCATGTATAGAGCTAAAAAGATTTCATAACCTTTACAATAGAAGAAAGATCATGAAGACAAAAAGTAGGGGAAGGAGTGATCTTTAGCAAGGCACCTTGCAAAGGGAGCTTAATTTACTGAGCTGTTTCCCAACTGTGGAAGCTGAAGTTTCATCTATATTGCTAAATAAAAGTCCGGGGATTGATCTTTTGCTGAAAGGCTGACTAGTGCCAGCTGGCTGTGGTCCACAATGCTTAGGGCTAGCCACCTCTGTAAGAAATTTGTCTTGGAGAGAGCAAGCTGGAGTATTCCAAAAAAGAAAAGGAGCCAGGAAGTGCTGTTAACAATTAGGTATTAAGGGTCATGTGGTCCAGTGCTGACTTCAGTCTTTGGCCCTTTTTTAATATAGTGCAGAGGTATCCAGAGAGAACTTTAGCCTGGCATTATCCACTGGAAGCCATCTGATTCTCCAGATGAGAGAAGGACATTTCAAACAGAGATCAGTATCAACAGTGTATGACTAGTTCTACTTTAAGAGTCCATATCCAACTTAGAGCAATTAGAATAAAAATTAAACTCATGTATTCTTTTTCTTTAACATATTATCAGAAATGTTTCTTATGTCCTTCCTGATTTACAATGTTCTGTTTTATTTTGTTTTTACTATTTCCAATGTTATAACAAAGATTGGATTGAAAACCTTGAGCTGGCTCCATGCTTAGTTATATATTTGATTTTGAATTCTTCTGCTGAATGTAATGAGAATATTAAGAAATATTAAGAGCTTCGCTGGATTGTGGCCAAGATTAACATTGCTAGATAGACTAAGCTATATTTTACATAAGCTTTAACTGAACGTTCATAGTCTTGCTCTGTAATGTTGAAAATGAAAATCAGTCCCAGCTAAGTAGACTACAGACATTACACAGTGTACCACAGCAGGAAGGGTAAGTTGAAGGTTGTCAGTTTTCTTAATGCTGAACGAAAACAAAAGGCTGTTTCTAAATGTTTGAAATAATAGGACCATTGGGGATCTCAAATCCAGTTTAATCCTCTTTGGCAGCATAATACATTTCTAAAGCCCCATAATCAAAGGGTGGGGAAGAAAATGATCAGTTTTAACAGACAGACTAGAATTTGGATCTCTGTATGAAACCTATGTGTTTCATACATAATTTAGCAGATGCATTTTTCTTATACATATTCTTATACATAAAAAATACACTATTTCTTTAAGACTTTGGTGATTCAGTAATCTTTCTTTCTTCTTCCATATTTGTTTTATTTCTCCCCAAAGAATCTTTTTTTACCAGCGTTCTCCTTCTGGTGAAACAACTTTTCCAGCGTTTCCCCTGAAAATCACTGCTTTATAGGACTATCAGTGTCAAGCTGAATGTAGGCATGTATTGCAAAGCTAGCCCTTTCAAAGCTAGGATTTTATTTCCTAGTCTTGAAAATAATACATTTGATACATTTTCATTAATGGTCACAGTTTTTATTATTGACTCCTGGTGACTTGTAAACTCTCAGGAATTGGGACACATTGCATCAGGTACTATAATGCCTCTCCTAACCTTATTGCAGTCCAAATAAATAGTGAAAGAAAGATTAAAAAAAAACAGAAGCAAAACACACTGAAAGGTTAGTTTTGTGGTAGACAGCACCATTCTACAGGTATAATTTCAGGAAGGGAAATTGTAAGATGTAATTGTCTAAGTGCTTAAATAAAGTAAAAGGAGAAAAAGGGTATGCAAGTTAATGAAGAAGTTGTAGGGGAAAAATTGGTCAGAAAGAGGCTGCTGGAGTGAATTCAAACCAAAGGTACTCTGAGAAGAGAGATCAGGGGGAATTGAACTGAAGTGCCTCAGGACAGAGCAGAGCGGCTCCTCGCAGATCAAGGCTGCCTTTAGGTCTCTGTTTTAGCTGACTGCATGCTCCTTCTCCTAGATTAAAGTGGCAAAGAAATACTTCTTAAATATTCAGCTTTAGAATCTCCTCTGTGTGAAATCTTGTTTACTATAGTCTTTATATTAGAAGAGAAATAATTGAGGTTAATACTCCTTAATGTTAATTAACATTTTTTTTTTAAATCCTCAACCGTGCCAGTGTTGAAAAACATGCTTGTAACCAGTATGTGGACTTGGTTCATTTGCAGAATTGCAGATTAAGGATGTCATATATGCATTGACACAGTTCCTGTTGTAGTTTGTTTTCCCAGTGATCCATGTGAGCAAGGTCTCTGCAAGCATGAAGTGATACAATCATTAATAACTTCTGTAATCTCTGTAAATGATTCATGGGTAAGGACAATTTATCTTGTATTTTGATTTGCTTGGAGTCTAGAAAGTGATGGCAATACATTTAATATAAGAAATAAAAATTTCATTTAAATGTTTCTATGTTTTTAATCATGTCATGTCATGGGAAAATAACAAGAAAATTTGCATGAAAGAATGTTTACTTCAAGATACAATTGCAAGACATTATCTGTCTTTTTCATGATATTTGTTTAAGTCTTGAAAGAATTTGGCAATGACTTTGGTTTTATATCTTTACAATCTAAATCAATATTTTTACCGTCAAAGATAGCACATACATAATCTTTTTGTACAACTTCATGGTGAAGAATTTGATTGTAGGAAAACACACATAGACACACACATATAATTGTGTTGCATAAAATGTATAAATTAATGGCCATTTTGACTTCTAGTGGGAAATACTTATTAGGTGTGTTAGTTACATTTGAAAATGGGTCATATTTTGCTGAGATATTTCAGGACTTTTGAAAATTCCACTCAGTAAAATGAGGACCCCAAGATACCAATCTAATTGAAATCACAATTTTAAAAGAATAAAAGTGTACATATCAAATTTCATGCATGACCAAGATCCTGTCTGTTTTCTAGTGTTAGAGATGTTTTGAATTGGCCATTATGGAGGGCTGTTCAGATCCCCTTCAGCTGCATTTTGAACTTGATGTTTTTTCATACTTTTTCACACACGTTTGCCAGATGTAATTCATGTGTTGATTGGATGTGTCTGTTAAGTTAATACAAAAACTTTTATTGTTTCTCTTATGTAACATAATATTGCTCATTTCATCTTTCAATAATGGTCTTGTTTGGGACTCAAACTGCATGAGTTACTCTTGTAAAAAGAATTTAAAATTCATCCATCTGATGTATAGTGCCAATTTAAGAAATCATGGGGTTTTTAGATTAAATTATCCTTACCTGTGTGCACAGACTAATGTGGATTTTGAAACAGAACATGAATCACAAAATGACAGAATAATTTATCTTGTAAGAGACCTCTTGACATAATTTGACTCCCCTCTTGAAGCAGATCAGGTTGATGAGGGCTTTTTCAAATCTTGAAGAGCTCCAAGGAGATAGATCCCATAGCTTCTCTAAGCAACCTGGGCCAGTGTTTGACCATTGTCACCACAAAAAAATTTCCTTTTATATAATCAGAATCTCTCTGCAGCAGATGTGTCTATTGCCTAGTCTGTTTCTCTTGAGCATTAAATGTGTTGGGGGCAGTACTTGTGTGCTGAGGACAGATGTGTACAGCTCATGTGGAATAGACTACATTTGTTATTTACAACCACCTTGTCCTGCAAAAGTAGGAGGTTGCACCCAAATTTTGTTGTTGATGGGTCCTAGCCCATGTCAGCTCTTGTCTAGTCCTTGGAATGGTTTGGGAATAAAATGTGAAGGCCAAAAATATACACAGGACATACCAGATCAAGCTCTGGAGCTTGATCTGGTATGTCCTGTGTATAATTTTGTATATATGGATCAAGCTCTGGAGCTTGATCCATACAGTTAAACAAGCAGAGATTCTGCTTGTTTAACAGTATGGATCAAGCTCCAGAGCCTGGAACTGCTGAAATTAAATAGCTTTTCCCTTGATACAGTCTTTATTTTCCATGTCACATCATCAGTACCTCTTGGTGGAACATATTACAGTTTGTAAGTCTTGAAGACTGTCTTTTCCCTGAGAAAACTCTCAATCTGTAGGGTAAACTATTTCATTTTCATCATAGAATAATAGAATAATTTAAGCTGGGAGAAACCTTTAAAGGTCATCTAGTTGAATCACTCCAAATGAGTGTAGACATTTTCTACTAGATCATAAAGCCTCATCCAACTTGACCCTGACTGTTTCCAGGGATGGGGTATCTACCACCTCCCTGGGCAACCTTCTCTAGTTCCCGCATTATAATTTTTTTTTTCATATTTCTTGTCTAAATCAACTCTTTGATTTAAATCTATCACCCCTTGCCCTACTGCAATAGACCTTGATAAAAATTTTGTCCCCATCTTTCCCATAAACCCTGTTTAAGTACTGAAAAGCTGCAATAAGGTCTCCCCAGAGCCCTCTCTTCAGTCTGAACAACCTCCGTTCATCCTTTCCTCATAGGAGAGGGGCTCCAGTCCTTTGATCATTTTTGTGTTCCTCCTCTGAACTCACTCCACCAGGTCCATGATTTCCCTATGTTGGGAGCTCCTGAGCTGGATGCAGGACTCCAGGTGAGGTCTCATGGGAGTCACCTCCCTCAACATGCTGTCTGTGTTTCTTTTGATGCAGCCTGGGACATGATTGGCTTTCTGGGCTGCAAGTACATCTCTGCTGTCTTTCAAGTTCTTTCTTCTCAGCTGCTGCTGACTTTGCCCTGTATTTTGATCAGGTCTTTTTCGGGTTTCACAGAGACAGTTGCTGCAGCTGGGCTATGTTTTAAGTGTTTGCACAGCTTTACCTGTATCATCTGTCAGACACTGTTACATGTAGATGTAAAATGTTTACAAAACTATCCCTGCATAATGCTCTCTTCATGACCAGATGTGTGCACCAGATAAGGAGTTTGGAAGAAATTTCATGACTGCCTCTTAGCGCTTATCAAAATGTTTATTTTAATGTAACTCTCTGAGTATTGCCAAACGTTAGTAGCTAAGAGTGGTCCAATCAACCAGACATAAATTGTTCTTTTTTAGAAAACAGCCTAAATGGTTCCACAAATTCTCCCATAGTAGGTAATACGCCAATTTTAGCTGAAGCCTGGTTCTAAAGACAGACGAGTCATCACAAAAAATGAGTGACTTAGATGTGCATTGCAATTTTAATTTCTTAAAGGTCTCATCAGTTCTTCGTGTCTCAACTAAATGAATAGGTTGTTTGAAGTCATTACAATCTGTAGCTTTTCAGTGACTGTTGTTACTGAAATGAACTAACAGAAACTACCTGTTTCCTATTAAGATTATATCAATGAGAAAAATACCAACTCATGCTTTCATTAGCAGTTTTATGGGACACATACTTGAAGCAGAGCTCCTATCTCAGAATAGAACTCATCTCAATTCTGTCTACCTGAAAGACAGATCTTCACGTTTCCTCTCTGAATAATTTTCCCTTTAGGCCCCATTAGTAGATTTTTCCAACAGCCTATAGTGTATATATATCTGAATAGCTCAAAACAAGTTACACTTAATCATCCATGGCACTTAAGTTTTAATTTTTTATTACATTGTTCCACGTGTTATCCATACATCTCTCCAAGG
Organism: Leptocoma aspasia; assembly: GCA_013399835.1. NCBI lineage: Eukaryota > Metazoa > Chordata > Aves > Passeriformes > Nectariniidae > Leptocoma > Leptocoma aspasia. The sequence continues at coordinate 505,253 of VXAX01003401.1, forward strand.
AAAAGTCTATACCATTTGAACACGTACCAAACTTTTCCAGATCTATCTGTTACAGAGACTCCCTATTGCCTTTCTGCTCAATGATTGGCCTCAAGTCTGAGGTCTGTACACTCAGAGTGTGTGTAAGCCCTTGAAACTTAATGGCCATTTTGTTCCAATGGGATTTCTTTATTCCAGCCTGATGGAATGCATTTTAATATAGTAGTGGTGTATTAATAATAATTGTTGCAATATGTACAGTAAGTATGCTTAAAATGTTAGTTCAGCTTCTAGAGTATTCTTTCTTTTTTGAAGCCTGGCAAATATAATTTAGTGTGCCAATTGAGTAATTTTAACCCATAATGAACTTCATATCTTTACATGCTCTGTATACATATGGATAAAACAATATAAGATTAAAGATAAAACAATAAATATATATATATAAATATTATTCCCAATAACCACTGTTTGAATTGGATGGTGAGCTTTTGGGTTCATCAGACATTAGACTGAAAACAAGGAGTTCTTAATACATGCTCCTTTTGTTAACATTCTTTCTTCCACAAGTGTGTCCATTTGACCTATAGGTTTTATTTTCTTAAAAGCACCTTTGATCCTCAGTTGAATCAAACAGAATCTGAAGCAGTTGGCCAGCAAGAAGTCTGGACCAAAAATTTCATGTATCAGTATATGTGCATGTGTATATATATATATATGTAAAAAAGTCTCATACAGATGCATATATTTGTATCTATTTGTCTGTCTATCTATCTATCTATCTATCTATCTATCTATCTATCTATCTATCTATCTCCAAATAATATACATACATGTTTGGAGACACATATATTTATGTGCATCAAAGAAAGGCTTTTGTTACTTAAGGTAGACCTTTGATTTTCATTTCTGTGTGTTCACTCATACCCATCCCACATCAGATAAAAACTAATTTCATCAGATTTATTTTGATTTATACTAAAAAAAATGTAACAGAATTCTCTTAAGTCTATTATTTTGCCAGCAGAATCAGTTTACAATAACTGAGACATGAGGAAAGTAAATGCCTCAGTTATTAAATGATGTATTGACTGTTAGCATATTACGTTAACATATTATCATAATATTCTGTTAGCATATTATGAACCATATTAACTGCTTTCTCATACAGATTTGGATAATCTAATATGGAAAGTAAATTTGTTTATGTTATAACAAAAAAGTAAGCAAATGGCTATTTTTTTGCCTAGGATGCAAGTTCTGTAAATAGGGTTCAATATGAATACAACCTAAGCTTTGCACCAGAACTGTGTGGATGTCTTCATGGAAGAGATGGGTCTGTCTGGGCAAAAGAAGCCAGAAAGGACAGAGTGTGTGGAAGTTTTACAAGGTTTATCGCTTCTTTATTGTATAAATTGTGCTGGGGCCAAAAAGAAAGGACCACTATTTACATTTTGCTCTCTGTGTGCATTGTGTTTAGAGCTGTTACTGCTCTGCAGAAGTGCTGGGTAGTACCTGTGCCCACTGTTGTTTTAGAAGAGGCTCAGTTTTGAACAGTCATGCCAGTTTTTCCTAGAGCTTCAGGAGTCCTTGTTCTGAATCCTGGTTCTGAGTCCTCTCAGAACATTTGGACTACATGTGTAACTAAGATGAGAATGTATCTCATCTTAGTTATACATGTAGTATATACATGTAGTATACGTGTAGTATACGTGTAGTCTGTGGTTTGTGATGGCGATGAATGACGGTTTGCGAATAATTTTCGATATTAGTTAGAGATAGATTTGATTCATATATGCTTTTAGTTAACATGACGTGATTGGGTTACAGTCCTGTCAGAAAGGAAACCCAGATGAGAAAGCACACTGTGGATTTTGAGTGAGCTTATGGTTTTTGAATGAGCTTATCCATTCTCAAATATAATGTGATATTCCATTTAAAAAACATTAAGACAAAGTCTAAAATAGTGCATCATACTCATATTATCTTTGAATATATTTATATCCATATACATTTGTTATAATGCTGGCTAGGAATCACCACATGGACACCTGCTTGAAGAGGATATTCTTCTCTCTACTGAAACACCAAGTTGCAGATTGGATTGTATATCTTCATTGTCTTTCCATTGGTCTATTAAAAATTCATATTAGCATAATTTTATTTATCATTTCAGCTGCTTTCATTATAGTTCTGTCACAGGCTTTTTCATTACCCTTAGCTCAATTTATATGTGATGGTAAACTTGCTCTTTTACTTTTTTTGATTATTATTCTGGCAAGAATACTCTATTCATTGTGCAATTTTCATAGTTTCATTCTAGTTGAAATCCTTAAATCATCATTATTAATGCACTTTACAGTTTAATGGAAATTTGTAACAAACTTTATTTGAATTTTTTAAATGCATACTTTTCAGTTTATGGATGCATTACTTAGTTCATTATGTCCGTGAATATACAAAGCAACGTGTAAAAGTAGTTTGTTAGAAAAAGACTCAAATATTTCCAGACTGGGGAAAACCCTAACCCTCAATACAATCTCCACTGCTTTATTGCTATCTAAACCAAAACCAACACCAAAACCAAACAAAAAAACCCCAAACAAACAAACCGAAAGAACCCAACCCCCTCCAAAAACAAAACAAAACAAAACAAAATAAAACGAAACAAACTTTCCCCCCAAAACCCCAAGAACAAATCTATTGAAATTTAATCACTTATATATTAACAAGACTTACCAGAAAACTTTACATTAAAGAAGTATGATACATTTCTTTGCACATTAATTTAATTTGCCAGGACACCTCAGGGCTCATGGGACCCTCCACGGAAGGCATCATGGCAAGGCCTGTCAGCCAGGACTCATCCCTGCCAAGCCAGGAGCAGGACAGCCAGAGGCTGGAACGTTTTCCATGTGTTGCATCATTTTGTTCCTTTTTTTCTTCCCTTTCTCCTAAATCAGTCAATATTTCTAGTGACTATGTCAGTAGAAATAGGACTTCATTAATAATCAGAGTATGTATGAACATGCTACTGTATGAATGAACATGAAGCTAAATTTAATGTATCTGTTGTAAAATGAAAATGACATTTTCTCTGCATTGCTGATTCTGAAGCAGGGCCCTAACTGAGATGCTGTTTAGCCATCATTATTTGCAGTTTCTTCAAGAAAAATATACAGGAATGTCTAGACATTATGTTTTTTGTGCTTTTAGGTTTTTCTTACCCCGTAACAGAAAACCTTCAATTTTTGTTTTTACATTAAAATATACACAGTTGGTACATTCATCAGAACTGTTAACCAAGAATCATCTTTGACAGATTATAGTAAGGAAGGATTTGACATGAGAAGGAAGTCCTGAACTGAAAGAACAGTTATAAATTAAATGACCTGAAGACTCGTGGTCAGAGAGTGAATGTCAGGCCACTTTGATAGAGTCAGAGATCCATGGAGAGCTATGTGTAATGTTTTGCAGGACCCTAGAAAACAGATGTCTCCACATTCCAGTGAGGAGGAGGGATCTCTGCTCAAATGCCTCAATAGAATGGAAGATGGAATAAATGGATCACATCATAAAATGGTCTGAAGTTGGAACAGCATTAAATGGCAGGGCTGCAGAAGCTGTGATAAATAGCAGGTTTTAAGACAAAGTAATATTTTTCCCCTTACTTTTGCCTTTTTCATGTATAAAACTAAGAATCTGACTGTTTGCTGTGTGCGTGATTGATTGAAACCAAAGCCACTAGATATATTTTAAAGGGATTAATAAGAACCTGTGAAAAACTACTAGTTTTTAGAATACTACTGTTCTGATTCTTAATTTGAAGGTTTGTCTTTGTTTATATCATGATGCCCCTGACATGTAAGTCACATCATATTTGTCTGTAGCTGTAATTTCTAGAGAATTAAAGTCCAGTGATTCTAGCATTTGCACAATAATTACCAGACTCCTATTTAGCTTATAGTATTTTTTTGTATTAGTAGTCCCATGAATACCTGCAGGAAAACACCCAGAAAGATGTTTAGAATATATAAATTTTGAAATGCTGAATAGCTAAAGAATATTGATTGACGATCTTTCCTGCAATCTATTAGAATTTAGGCTCTTCTTTAAAAGCAAGCACACAAATCAGCAGAATATAGGTTTATTTTTTTGCTACAGTGTAGTGTAATTTGAAAAGTCTTAAAGACCTCTGCATTGCTGATTCTGAAGCAGGGCCCTAACTGAGATGCTGTTTAGCCATCATTATTTACATAATACATAGGATTTTGTGCATTTAAAGACAGTATTTTAAGGGCATATAATATAAATACATATCTAATCTGTCTAATCCTCTCCATATAAAGACATATAATTCTTCAAATACATATATGTTAACAATCTAACAATTAGCCTAGAATGTTGAACTCTTCATGAGTTCAAAATGAAGAATCCAGTCAAGTTTAAAGTGAAAAATAGGTTTGCTCTCTTTCTTTTGTTTGTTCCTGTCAAACAAATTTTACAAGGTTAATTGTCATGCAGTTGCTCAATAGTTGCGTTAAAATAGTAAGACGCACCCAAGAAAACAAGGACTGCACATGGCATAGAAGCTATATCATGAGAGTAGGTTTCATTTGACCAGGTAAAAGTGTAGTTTACCTCTACATCTGAGCTTGTTTTCTAGAATGTCTCCACAGTCAGTAAAAAAGGAGCAAATAATATGTTTAGATGCACACAAGTTTATGAGGCCAGATGTGATTCACCCAAGTATACTGAGGGAGCTGGTGGAAGTTCTCACAGAGCTGCTTTCCATCATTTATCATCAGTCCTGGCAAACTGGTAAGGTTCCAGTTGACTGGAGGTTAGTAAATGGGATGCCCACCTACAAGAATGGCCAGAAGGAGGATTCAGGGGACAAAGGTCTCTCAGACCTTTAATTTTAGAACTCATTCCACTTTAGCTGTTCAAAGATCGCAAGGTATGAGCAAGATCCAGGGAGGCAACTTGAACAGAAAGTATCTAAAAGTTACTCACCTGGTTCTAGCAAAGTGTCCAATAGAAACTTACTCTAAGGCCTAATCACCACAGATAAAGAGAGAATTTTTCCTCAGATAGACAGTTTCTAAAAAGTTAGATCATGAGTAGGGAGCCATTACTATTGATAGGGAACATTAAACCCAAATGTGCTTGTTTTTCTAGCCATCTCTGAGACACCAGAAGAAAGAAAAGATCTCTAAAGGACAAAATAAATGCAAACCCACTCTTTCATGACTAGACATTGAGTTAAACAAGAAGATTTGTGTTTTCAGCTCTGTGTTGCCAAGTTTGGCTTTGTTTATATTTTGTGACTGGAATGAAAAAGTGGAAAAATCTGTGTCAGTTTAGGACAGAGAGTTCCTACCAGAGAACTAACCTGCCACTGCCAATCATGTTGGCACTATGCTCTTGTCTAATGCTCTTGTCCAGGTTGACTTCTGGCTCCTTCCAGATATTTTGTATGCAGGTAATAAAAATATTCTCCTGGGAAATGAGCCACATGTATTTCAAAATCTCTAGTCTGTTTGCAGTCTAGGATCTTGAAGTGCTTTTTTTTTTCTGAATGCTTTCCCGCCCTCCACCAAAATCTTTGGTATTCTCACTTGTTCTTCACTACAAGCAGAAATGCACTAATGCTTTTCAGTTTCTTTTTGAACTCAAAATAATCTAAGTGACCTGGTTTACGCTGTGGCCTCATATCCGATTGTATTAAGGATGATGAATATAGCATTAGTGTGAGAACGAACACTAAAATAGGGAGGGGGAAATAGGCTTTAGCTAACTCATCTACCAGAGAGAGCACATGGTGTAACTGCATCCCTTGTTAGAGAAAATGAAGATTTACTAAGCCAAGGATTTGAAATATTTGGCTAATAATTGAATTGATTAACTGTCTAAAATAATTAGCTGTTGATAGATATACAGAAGGATTATTTTACAAGAGATATTGTGCCTAGAATGTTAGAATTCCCTACCAGATGTGGTTTTTGAGCGATGGGATCTATTTTGACAGAACTAACACATTGTTTATGGTCAATCAAATTAATACAGCATGTAAACAGGAAATATCTTGTTACCCAATTCTGTTGTATAATAATGGCTATTATCAGAACTTTACTTGTGTATTTATTGCTTTACAACGCAAAGCTCTGAAACAAAAGTAGACCATACAAACTCCTTGAAGTGAATTATGCTCAAGGTTAAACAACCTTGTTAAAATTTATGAAATAGCCACATGTGAGTTGCTCTAAAAGGGTTATATATATAATGGAAGTAAATGCACTCTGGCTGTTTTCACTGATGTCAACAGACGTTCTTGTATGTACTCATATGATAAGAGTCGTACAAGAAAGAACGAACAAAACGAAACCCATACTTCTTAGTAGCTGCTTGCAAGTGAGCAGGAAGCTTCAGGGATTCATGGAACCCCAGAAAAACCCATTTTATAAAATTGATGACAAGATCAGAGTTTCCTCAAAGCAACTTACTGACTTGCACAATAAATATGAAGCAGTAAACATGCCAGGATCCCACTGCACTCTACAGGTAGAGCAGTTGCTACATCTTGATAGGAGAGTATTTCTTCAGAGTAACCTGTGCACTGACTATGATGTAGGGTCCTGTGTGCTTTTTTGCCACAAGCTTATTTTTATTTTTTGAACCTTTCTATTAAACTTGAAAACTACTGATTTGGGAGGAAATCTGTTGCTGAGTAGACTGATTCACAGTCATACAGTGTCTCTTCTTCAATGTGGTAGTTCACATATATGCTTTGCCTAGGCATAAATGGCAGTCCTGGGATTTAATCTACTTCTTCCTCTTGTCCCTATTAGTAGTGCACTGAGGAGGAAGTGTCCTTACATTTATTCCAAATTCACATCTGTTTCTCCAGGTGGATAAACTTCTAAGGTTTAAATGTGGTGGTGCAGCTGCTGCCCTTTTGCATATGCTGTCTCCTTCTTTGGGAACTGAGAATTAATTTTCTCCTTTTACAGAACAAAGATACAAATACTTTTCTTTGGGGGCTAGTTTTCATCAGGCTCTTCTCACATTCAGCTTGATAGAAGGGTAATTCTCAGAACACTTTCCCATTCCTGCGGAAGGTTCCATCACTGCTCCCTTGTTTAATATCCAAAAGAGAGAAGTCACCACAGAAGTTTAAAGCCAAAGACATCCTTTCACATAATTGTGGGTAAGCAAATTCTCTTGGAAGGTAGAAGAACAGAAAATAAATTGCACAGACTCCTGGACACACAAAACTGTATATTTATGATACACAAATGAACTCAAAGCTCATTTTACAGACCATAGTGCATTAAAATACTATTGCAAGCTTTCATGGTGACACAGAGAAATGTGTTTGTATATGCTATTTTTTGTCTCAAGCCATCTTGTACACGTGTCTGATCCTTTAACTTTCTTCACTTTCAAATACATAGTGACTTGTGTGTGTGTGGGAGGCTTGGGGAGGCATTTATCACAGTGAGACACTGGCAAACTGAAAACATGAGGGAAAGTTAATTACAATAATTCCTTTATTGAAATGTTTTAAAACAACAAAATAATATAAATGATGATTTCATGTTCTTTCAGCTTACTGATAATACGCATTAATACTTTCCTATGAAAATTTATTCTGGTCTTCAGTGCAATTTTAAGGTGAGATTTTTTATTGCCCTTAATACTTTTATAACACTCCTTTGTGTTTTAGTGTATATGCCAGGATACAGCTGGAATTAAGAATGGATGATTTCAGTACTTGAGAGCACTAATGAAGATTAGTATAAGAAGTTTGATGAGACTTGAAAATAGTGAGATTTTGGAGAGAAGATGACAAATCAAGGTTAAATTTTGCCTCCACAGAAGAATGAGGGTGTAGTCAAAGTATCTAACAAGGGCTGTAGAATCCTTTTTTCAGGGAAATAGAAAAATCTTTTTCATTATCTTCCTGTGATTTGTTCTAGTCCTGCTGACACAGGCTATTAAAAACCTTGTTTTTGTTTTAGAGACTTTTTAAAAAGCACTTTGGTGCTTTATAGTGTTTGTAGAATGTTCTTTATAGTTACAATTACATGCTGAGATGGCAGGTTGCTGAGCTAATATATTGTTACACTGATTAAATTGATTAAAAGCTTCATTTTTGACAGGCAAATTGTAGAGGCTTAGATTTCTTTATCACACATTTCAGTAATTCAGCTCATGTCTTGTCCTATGTAATAATCACTTCTTTGCCTCCCTGTTTAGGAATCATCTCAGCAGCGGGTACATTTTCAAACAGCATATTAGCTTCACATCTGAATTACATGAGTCACAGTGCATTGGCATTACAAAAGCCTTATTCAAGGTAATGACTTATTCAGAGAAACACTTGAAATATATTCCATTTTGGTTTTTTTTCTTGCTATACTGTGAACAAAGAAAGGGACCCTTGATTTTTAGATTAGAAAATAAGAGATTGCTCTTACCATAGCTGTGGATTGACAGCAGAGGTCATAGTGCAGAAACATTTTACATCCAAGTCAGAATGCTTACTTAAAAATGTGTGAGAGAACAGAGCAAAAACCTTACAAGAAATTACTGAAAATATAACTGGCAGATAAAGAAGAGGATTCAGAAACTTAAATCAGCTGCAGAGGAGATGTTTTGCAATAAATATGGAAATAAGTTGAGGGTACTTAAATTAGTAAACCTCAATTGCTCTAAATAAATGTAGAAGCCTACAGAATTGTCTTCTGATGGCTGTGCAAAGTGTTCACAGCTTGCAAACAGGAGACTCTGAAGGCAGTCCAAAAATGTGAGTTGGCTGCTGCTAGTACCACACAGATAGGGGTATTCAGTGCCAGCTACAAACTGTACTTCTGCACAGCACATTCTCAATTTGATACAGGCATTAAGCATTTTTCAGGGTAAAAGCAGACTTGTTTAGCTAAAGATCAGTGCCCATCACAGTGGCTCTATTAAAAGAAGAATACACTGCTTGCTTACGTTACAGCACGCAAAGTAAGAAGATGAAGCCAGTCTACATGGTTCAGACAGAAGCTCCATTAGCTCAGTACCCTGAATTCTGTTCAACAAATCATATAAACAAGATTCTGGTTATTACAAAATTAAAAACTTCTGAAATGGAGGTGACATTCTGTTTACTCTATTCAGATGCCTCTGATGAAGCTTATCTTTGGATTTTACTCTTTGAAACTATTCACTGCGTCAGCCACATGGTATCTTGTGACACTGAATTCAGCAACTGAGTTATGTTCCATTTTAAACCTGTCATTTCATTTGGAGACCTGTTCTTTTATTTTGATTAATGATAATTAATCATTTCACTTCTTAATTTCATCCTACTATCCATCACATCAATGAGCTCTGTCTGTTTCCATGCATTATGTTGGTAAAGCATCCCAAATACAGACAGTAATGTTTCCAAAGCTGCCATAAAACCACTGGCAGCTGACAGAGAAATTTATGCAGGCATAAAGACAGTTTAAGTGCTGGTCTTTCCCTCTGCAAACAGAAATCTAAAAGCCAAAGTACAAAGAAAAAAAATAACTTGGGTTTGGCTTGGAAAGAGGTAAAGAAGGCATTGGAAACATATAGAACTCTCAGTCACATGACAGTCTGGGAGACTGTATCTTCCAAAGCTAGAAGCTGATATTGTTTGGTCTTAATATCTATAAATGTCTCTGGGAAAATGGAGAGGGAGGAGGGATGGGAGGACCTGCTGTACAACACAGATCACTGGGATCTGAGCAATGCTAGCAGAATACACAGTGTCCAGAGAAATTGTGGGAAGGGACTAAGAACTACAAAGCCTTCTTTTTTTTTTCTCTTTGCTTTCTAAAGAGCTAGGAAAATTAAAAATGCCTGTAAAATTAATATGGGAATCCTATGTCATAAGCATGTATTAAATGTAATACACATAAGGGGTAGAAAATGAGAGTTTAGATTTCATATAGGGCAGAAATGGGAATGTGTAGAGATGATGGTGGTCATCCTGGCAGCATTTTGACTAGCACCAGCAACATGTTTCAAATCCCCAGAGCTACAGCATCTAAAATCAGTCATACACAGTGCAGGGAATTATTTATAAGAAGTTACACTACTTTTCAACCCCCTCCCTAATCTGTACATATGTGTTAACATGCACATCAGGTATTTTTGATCCCATCTACAAAAGATATTCTCCACAATCCACAGATTTGGAACTCCTTAAATCAACCCAGCTCTTAGCCCAACAGTGAATTACATGTCTTTCTTTCCTGTATCCCTATGAAAGACCATGCTTAGTAGCCTCTAAAGCAAGTTAAGAGGTAATTTTGGAATTTCTTCATCCAACAGGTATTCAGAAGGTCTCTTTCTGCTAAGTCTGTGCCAGAATAATCGTGCCTAATCATAGAATCATAGAATGTTACAGGTTTGAAGGGATCTGGTTCCAACCAGATAGATTATCTGGTTCCAACCTTCCCTGCCAAGGGAAGGGACACTTCCCATTAGATCAGGTTGCTCAAAGGTTGCTTATCCAGCCTGGCCTTGAGCACTGCCAGGGTTGGGACATCCACAGCTTCCCTGGGCAACCTGTTCCAGTGCCTCACCACACTCACAGTAAAAAATTTCTTCCTAACACCCAACCTGAATTTCCCCTTCTTCAATTTGTACCCATTACTCCTTGTCCTATGACTACAGTTCCTGATAAAGAGAAGCCTCTCTGGCTTCCCAGCTGGCACTCTCCAGATACTAGAAAGTGTTTTGAGGGCTCCACACAACCTTCTCTCTCCAGGCTGAACAGCTTCAACTTTCTCAGCCTGTTATTGTAGATGAGGTGCTCCAGTCCTCTCAGCAACTTCACGGTGCTCCTCTGGACTTGCTCCAACACTTCCATGTCCTTCCTATGCAAGAGGCACCAGAGCTGGATGCAGAACTCCAAGTGTGATCTCATCAGAGCAGAGCAGAGGAGGAGAATCCCCTCCTTTGACCTGCTGGCCACACTGCTTTGGGTGCAGCTCAGGCTCTCTGGGCTGTGAGGGCACACTGCCAGCTCATGTTGAGGTTTTCACCTACCATCATCCCCAAATTCTTCTCAACAGGGCTGCTCTCAACCACTCCTCCACTCAGCCTGTAGATGTGCATAGGATTGCTATGACCTGTATATTTCCTTGACTGAAAACAGAGGAGATGCCTGTTTTTAAGAGATAATTTGACCTGCTATGTAACCCTTATCAGCAGCTTGGAAAACCCTTAAAACATTTATCTGTAGTTAAAAATACAGCACCACATGAGCCTATGAGAAAAATACAGCGTACAAAGAAAACATATATCCAAAAGGCTTATTCTTCCTTTATCAGCCACTATAAAAGACTCAAATTGAAGTTTTTCTTTTAATGAGATAGAGATTTTACTGATTACCCATGCTGAATCATCCCACACACCGGGGATTTGTAAACCCTATTGACTCTTCCTGCTTATCCTCCTATAATCCAGAGATTTTTTTTCACCAAAAGTCTCCTTTTGAATAAGACACAATGCTTTAGATGATATTTTAATTTCTACATTTTGTGCTATTGCACATCTGTAAAAAATAAATTTATTATTTTATTAAGGAGTCTGAAAGCAGAGCCGGGGGAGCTTTAAATAACAGTTACTATAAATTCTGTTCTTCTTTAGCCAATTAACCCCCTTCTGCCTTTTTCCATATTTTGCATTGTTACCTGTCATTTTAATTTTAAAGGCAATATTTACAGAAAATGCAGGGACTACAGAATAAGGGCTAGAAGATTTGTTGTTATGTTCCTCATCACAATTTGGCCAATTTTAAGACCAGAGGCACATATTCAATCATAGAATCATAAAATCATAATTATTCCAGACTGTTTTTCTTTTCGTTTAATCCAATCTTATTTTTCTTTAATTGGAAATTTCACCATGTTTGTTTGCATATTCAGGCTAAGTTCCTTCTGATTGCATTGAGGAATCTCCACAGCCTAATTTTAGGCACCTAACTTTGGTTCTCCCTTTCTGTCCTCTAGATATGGTGATTCAGGGCAGGAACATATTCAGAATAGTCTATGTCTTTTAAGTGTCTCTGTGTGGGTACTGGGAAGACTATCCTCCTGATTGAGACCCTTAATTGAGACCCTTAATCAGTTTCATAAATGGTAGGTGATTCCTTTCCACAAAGGGCTGGCTTTCTACTCAAGTGCAAAGTTACTTTGGGATTTGGGGACTTACTGAGGATGTCACTGGTGTACAATATTGTGTTCTGGATTTAGGCATGGGATAAATATTTATGTGTTTGGTTGATTGCACACTGTCTCTCTTCTAGTGGTGTGCACTTTATTGGTACCCTCTAAAATTTTAAAATCTGGACCCAAATGAGAACATTTTTGTAAGTTTTATCCTTGTGTCTCATTCTTTACAGTCTGGGTCCTCGCAATTTTTAACTGTTAGCCAATACAGAAGAAATACTGCTTTGTCTTGGGACATTGATGGTTGTTAATACTTACAGAATGATGAATATATTTTAACAAGTGTATATTCAGCTGGATCTGGACACCTTGGGAAACAACACAGATGTGTGGAAAAAATGAATGTCAAGAAAAAACAGCAGTAAACTGTGCATGACATTCTTCTGAAATTTTTTTTTTTTTGAGGTCAAGCAATTGGAAGTAATTTTTGGAACTTTATATGACAGACACAGGAAAATTCAAATGAAGAAGATAACATTCCTAGAATTCTTTGAAACTGAAGTGACATATTCTAGCAGGAATACTTTAAGATGTCATAATTAATAAGCCAAATGATGTGGACATCTACTAATCACTTCAAAGTCACTGGATAATATTGGAACCATCCCTAAAGAGATGTGTTTCTTATTACAAAAGGAGATGACACTCCTGGAAACATACAAAAAAATCACTATCCTGCAAACATACAAAAAAATCACTATCCCAGATTATTTTGGATCACTGCTGGAATCCATGTATCTCCTCTTTACCTATCCATTACTCATCAGACCTCAAAGGCTTAAGAAAATTATATATTTATCCATTTTGAGACAGAACACTCTGGAAGATTCCAGTGTTCCACTCAAACTAGATGTTAGAAATATTTTTTTTATAAGAAAGAAATTTTTTGCCATGAGGGTGGTGGAACACTAGATGCTTCACCCTTGGAAGCATTCAAGGTCAGACTGGATGGGGCTCTGAGAAATGTTATCTAGCTGAAGGTGTTCCTGCTCATTACATGGGGATTGGACTAGATGATTTTTAAGATCCCTTCCAGCTCAAACTATTTTATGAGTTTATGGTTATTTTCAGTGAGAAACTGAATTACACTGGTAGAAGCACTATGAATGTTAATTTATATTGTTATTATTTTTCTCATTCTGAAAGATGCAGTCAATTTTCTAATTCTTAACTGAAGATCCTGAAGGTTAACAAGCTCAAATTCTTTACCCTATTGCTACCTCTGAAAACTTTTGATGGATTTTCCTATCTTCATCAACCTACATGTAGGGCAGAAGTCCAACCCTGAGAACACATTCTAGGTCTTGCATTGCTTGTGAATGCTAATAAACTGGAGAAAGACCTAGAAAGATGGTTACAGAGACAGGGCTGAACAACTGGAAAAAGATATGAACTCCCATTAAAATTCACTAGTACTTTCTCATCTGAAGCTATGCAGTACACTCTTGTGGATAGTAGGGATAGACATTTCTTCAGAAAACCTGACTAGAACAAGAAACAAAAATCTGGAAGGCACAGTGAGTCACTGAAAGGTCTTTTCATTCATTTAAAGAAAGTTTTCTTTGCTCAGTTCTTCACAAAAACACAGTTTGCATTTATAGAGGACTTGTAAAGTAAAAAGTCAGAACATCTGAATAAATTCTACAAAGAAATGGCTTCAACCGTAAAAAAAGTTGAAATAAATTGGAATGTGTTTTCAGTTTAATGTAGTCTATTTAAAGAAATGCTGCAAATATTACCTACATACTCAGTTCATCCCAAATGTAATGAATTTATCTCATATATTTTCTGCAGTGTTAACACTTTCACAGAATCATAGAAACACAGAATCACATATTCATCAAGGTAGGAAGATACCTTCAAGATCATCTAGTTCAACCATCAACCCAGCATCACCATAATCACCCCTAAACCATATCCCCAAGGGCCACATCCAGATGCCTCTTGAGCACTTCCATAGAAGATCACTCCACCACCTCCCTGGGCAAATTATTCCAATGCCTAACCACTCTTCCAGTGAAAGCTGATTTCTAATTACCCAATCTGAACCTTCCATGGCACAACTTAAGGCCATTCCTTGTGTTCTTTCCTTTGAGACATAGCAGAAGAGAACAACCCCCACACCACTACAACCTCCTGTCAGGTAACTGTAGAGAGCAGTGGTGTCTCCCCTCCTCTTCTCCAGACCAAATTACTCAGTTCCCTCAGTTGATCCTCAGGGGACATTCTTTCTAGACCCTCCATCAGCTTCATTGCCCTTCTCTGAATGTGCCCCAGCACCTCAAGGTACTTTTTGAAGTGAGGGGCTCAGAAATAGACACAACTCTCAAGGTGTGGCTTCACCAATACTGAGTACAGTGAGACAATCACTTCCCTAGTCCTGCTGGCTGCAGTATTCTTGATACAGGCCAGGATGCCACTGAGCTTCTTGGCCACCTGGGCTCACACTGGATCACATCCTGCTGGCTTTTAAACAGTACCCCCAAATCTCTTTCAGCTGAGAAGCTCTCCAGCCTCTGTTCTCCAAGCCCAAAATGTCGCATGGGTTGTTGTAACTCAAAAAATGTTACTTTGCTTTGTTGATCCTTATGCTGTCGTACTCTTCCTATTGATCCAGCCTGTCTAGGTCCCTCTGCCAGAGCCTTCCTGCCTTCCAGCAGATCAACACTTCCACCTAACTTGGTGTCCTCTGCAGACTTACTGAGGAGGCACTCAATCCCTTTGTCCAAATAATTGATAAAGATATTAAACAGGACTGACCCCAATACTGAGCCCAGGGGTACGGCACCAGGGACTGACCTGGAACTGGATTTACTTCCATTCTCTCAGCCCAGCCACACAGCCAGTTTTTTCACCCAGGGAAGAGCACACCTGTCCAAGCCATGAACAGCCTTTTTCTGCAGGACAATGATGTGGGACATGGTGTCAAATGCTTTACTGAAGTCTAGGTAGACAATGTCCACAGCTTTTTCCTCTTCCACAGAGGGGGTCACTTTGTCACAGGAAAGAGATCAGGCTGGCCAAGCAGTACCTGCCCTTCATGACCCTGTGTTGTCTGGACCCGATTCCCTGGTTGTCCTGCAAAGGTATATGATAGCACTTAGGATGATCTGTTCCATCAGCTTTCTCTACAAGGATATAATTTGGTTTTTATTACTTAAAATATAACAGGTAAAACAGGTACAGAGCTGACAGGGTGGTCATGAGACGGAGCACAATTATGTTTTTATGTAGGCAAAGTGTATCCCTGCATGGATTGGGAACTTCATGGCAATGAATGCAGTGGTGACAGTTCATCAGCAATTCAGAGTAACTGACTAAAGCATCATAAAAAGTTTTTCAGGATACATATGGTTGACTTGCTCTGATTGGCTATAAGGACACCCATATGCAGAAGACTGCAAAATGCAAAAGATCATGCTAATGGAAAAAATCATGACTGCAAGTTGAGTTTAACTTTCATGAAGAGAAAATAGAAAGCTTTACTCTATTTTCTGTTTATGCAGAGAAACATCCACACATCCACACAGGAGAATAACAGGTGTTTTCTAAGATTTATTAAGCATAAAACTGATATGAGATGCTGAATGAAAATTTTCATGATTGGGAAGGTATTCTTCAGTGAATGCTTGAATTTTTCTCAGAAGAGTGTTAGAAAGGTGCATTGTATTTTTTCCTATGATACAGGCAAAAAATTTGAATTACTTGATCTCATACATATCAGTGTTTATCACAGAATGTGTAAGAGTGTAAGAGTGAAAAATAATAACAAAAATAATTGAAAGGTAGTACTTAAACTATCAAGGCAAAGGAAGCAATATGTATGGAAAGATATACCAAGTATTCATTCTCATATTCTGGGATTTTAGCAGGCATAATTAGTGTAACCAGATTAAGCTGCATCTCTGAATAAAATGTTAACTTTACAAGAGATCATAAGCACTACTGAAAGGTTGAGTCTTGACAAAAGGCTAGGTGTGAATAATTTATGTGAGGAATGTTATATACTGAGATTTTGCATGTGTGTGCACATATGTATACATGCACTCACATGTTTGTGTAGTTCAGAAATATGCATGGGAGATGGAGTTCAGGTCTATGTCCCAGTCCAACTTCTGTAAATACCATTGAATTTACAGAATTTATGTAAAGAATTTATTATTATTACTTTAAATACAACATTTGAAAGAGTACTGTATAAACACACTTGGTCAGATTACAGAAAATTGTTAAATATCAATTCCACTAAGGTTTAAGCTTCAAACTCCAGTCAATTAAATTATGTTTTTTCTCACTATTGCCATCATTTTGCTTGCTTATTTACTTGCAGCTAACAAAATGTGCTGGAGTGAAAAAAATAATTGTCTTTCCTTTATAGTACTCATAATTCAGGAAAGTTATTTGTAGCAATTGTACGTATAATGAGTTTTATGAACTAATGATAAAATATATTGAAATATATTAATTTTAGTATCATTTTCAAAACAAAGCTGAAGGTTATTAAAATTGAAGTGTAATGTTATTGGAAGTAAAAAAGGGCACTTATACAAGTTTGAAATATACTAAAGAGAGGCTTTTTTTTGCCTGTACAGTGCCATTTTATTTAAAATATTGCCATTTATTGTACCAGATTCCAATTTGCATTCAAGAAAATGGGGTCACACAGCTTCTGATGACTTCTGAGGTGGGAGTTGACTACCCCTCTTTTGAGGAGAATGAAGCTCTCTGGTGTGTCATCAAGACATAGTCTAGATGGGTAAAACAATCTGCTAATGATTACCTTTGAGCTGTCTATAGCAGTGAGATGGCACCTGGCACTTGAAGATGCAAGGAATCAGGAACCAGAACTTCTCTGACTCAGCTATAAACAGCAAATACAGAGAGAACTGTTTTGGAGTCAGGTTGTATAACAGACCAGTAAAGGGATTTAAGCTCATTGAAGTGTGGCAAATGTCTGAAATAGGCTTTCTAGATCATGTTGCCTTGGAGAAAAACACCTGGGGTAGGAATTTCTCAAAATATAAAAGTGACATGCCTGAAAATAAGAAAATACCTAAATTAATTGGATTTTTCTCAGATCTTAAAGAAAGAAAGGCTACATATTTTCACAAAATGAGACAGGCCGTTAACCATTCTCTGAATATGGGTCTAAGTGCCAAACCATGATTTACAATCACACACCTAAAATCTCTTCCAAAACATTGTAGAAACATTGGAATTGCCTATCTAAAACAAACCCCACATACACAGGTGTAGTCTGGGGCACAGTTAGTTGCCAGGTCAGAAATGCATCAGAAGGCAAATTCAAAGGCAGGGTATAATGTGTATTACCATTCTTCTAGAGAAAGCTGATAGCATGAAGTTTGTTGCTGTCTGGCTTCAAAGAAATAAAACCTCTACAGATATTACTCATGAGAAAAATCTCTCACTTTGCATCATTCCTTCTTTAAATGAGAAACAAATCTTTCAAGTCTAAAGAACATTCAACTTTGCTTTTATCTTAGCCTGATCATGCAAACAGAGCATAGTGACAACAGAAGTAAATCCAGACTCACAGTGGGTTCAAATTTCCTACATTCTTTTCTTTGTTAAGTTTATGCCGTTTTTCATTTTTGTAGACTACCCTTATGCATTATGTCATATCTCAGTCATAAAAATCCCTTCCAGTTAACATCAAAGGGTACTCTATGTTAAAGAATGTGTATTTAATGGATCATATGTTTAAATCTAACTGCAATTATTGAGAAGCTCATCATTCAAAATCACAGCATAATGTTCCGCTTCGGTTTGTGGGCTGGTCTCTTGTCTGTTTTGACGATGAGACGTTGATTCACAGCCTCAAGACAGACTGTGATGCTGTACCCTACAAAGGAGGAGTAGCTGTTGGTTAGTTCCCCCAGCAGCAGAATGATTGAGGGTGGGACCTGAGACAAGGACTACAATACAGCTTAAGGTGGATAAATTTATGGGTGGCTGAAAGAGACTGAACTCAAGAGTCACTTGTGTTCTAGACCAAGGCAATAATTACTAATTATCTACAAGAAAAAGCCAAAACTGTGATTGCAATTGTTATGATGGAAACCAATGTGTGTTTTTAGAAAGATTATTTTCATCCAGGCCATTTAGCAATTCAGAACAGTTTGGAGCAATGCTGTTTTAATACCTGGGTTCAGTAAAAATAGCAGATGCTGTAAGGAAATGTCTCAGTTGAAAAATGCTTTTATTTAGCTTAGATTAGTCTCTTCCACTATCTCATAATAACTTCAAGTCAGATGTAAACTCTTTGGGTACATTCCTACTCTTGCCAGTTGGGAAGAAACAAGCAAGATCATCTTCTAGCTGTCAGAATGATTACTGATAGAGTGTCACTCAGTTACTATGCTCCCACTGCCAAAAGGTGGGAGGGGAGGCTTTCATGGATCAGACAGTGAGATACCACTTGGAAGAAAAGAAAGAAAAGAAAGACAGAATAAATGAACTGCAGGGACAAAAGGGGAAGAGAATTTGCTAACTTCTTCAGAAAGAATTGGCTCAATTTTTTGGAAATGGGAGCTCAGGGGACAGAGAATCATCCTTTCTAAGATGCTGGGAAGCTCACAGATGTCTCAGGGGAAAATAAGTTACAAAGCTGAGAAATGTCACTAACAATATATCTGTCTGTTTTCCCTCTCTCACTCCTACTTTCTTCCCATTTCCAATTATTTAAAGTGGGCTGTGATTAGCCTGGTGACCCTGGTGGATGATTTCTATAAAGAGAAAATAAACTACAATATTTAAATGTAGTGTTTGATATGAGTGTGAGCCAAGCCTCACCTTTTTATGGCTGGAAAAGAAGGAAACACGAGAGACTTATGATTTCACTATAACCGTTATGCTAATAGCCAGGTTGGCTGGTGTCAGTGTGCCTGAGACAGGCCTCAGCCTTTTTCTGGTGTAAAGGAAGAAATCACAGGAGACAATCTTTTTCCCTGTCTTAACCAGGTGTTTGTTATTTGACCTCAGCAGTGGATGGAATTGTGTATCCTCTTTTTTCCCCTTCTTGCATGTATTGGGTGTTTAATCTCTCTCCACAGAACTGTGTTTTTAAAGTTTTATTCTGGTGGCCATTAAAAGCTAGAAGAAAGCAAAAAGATTTTTAGCTGAACACTAGCTATACTGGACAGGTCTTAGTTTTGTGTACCACAAAAATTAATTGCCAATAGTCCTCAGTACACTTGTGAAATACAAAAAGTGAAGAGAAGTATTTAGAAATGTAGGGCTTCCCATGCTAAATCTGGCTTGAGATCCATATTGTCTAGTATTTTGTCTCTGGGAGTGGCCAGATGTTAATTAAAGTAGTGTTTTTATGTAAAATTTGAATGTGTGATTCCCTGCTCTGTTGCCAATACAACATCAATTTTGGCAGAGGAAATACACGGCATCTGTTTTTAGGCAAGCAAAAGGAGCTCTATGGAGGAAATGAAAATAATATGTCTTTGGCTTTGTTTGTGTAAAATAATTCATGGCTAATTGTTAGCAGATACTACACTGAAATACTGGGTTACATCCTAAGCTGATGCAAATCTTACAGCTCCATAGCAATCAGCAGGGCTCTTCTGAGACACATATGCTCATGGTGTGATTCACAGTGAGAAAGACTGATTGCCATAACAGAAATTCCAGTTGGGAGTTAACTTTTCTTCACTTTTTCCCTCTTTGAAGTCTATTTTAGTGTCCTTTTCACTCTCAATTCAAAAAGTTATACTTCATTTGAATTTATATAGCATGTTAAACAGAAGCTTAATCTCAGTCTGATTCTCTACTGTTCAGTACCCTTTGTAGCCACTTCAGAATAAATGTGAAAGGTTTCCACTCGTATTTAGTGGCATTTGGTATTCATTTCATCCAAGTCTAAATGACTAAAAGGATAGAGGGCAACATATGATAGAAGTACAAAGCCCCAGTAGAACTAAGGCAAAGCAGTGGCTGTTTCTATTTGTGCTTCTTTGATGGCAGTAGATTCATGGCAAAATATAGTTATGTGTTTTGTGAAAACCAGGAGCACAGTATGTTCTGTGCTATGTCAGAATGCTCTCTTTATAGGATTGTTTACAACAGACAACCAAAAGAGGCATAAAACTGTATCAGCCTTATAAAATGTCAATGCTAATTACATGTAAATTAGTATACACTTCCATTCATATTATGCATCTAAAAGTCAGACTGGTTTCAAAATCCAGAAAAACAGACTTGTTCACAGTATAACCTCAAGTGGTTTAAAACCTTTAAAAAGACTTTTAGCTAAATTTATGTTGTATCTGACTTTAAATATATTTTCTAGGAAGGCCATACAGAAAAAGAACATCAAAATATGAAATACAAACATTCAGATAGATGAGATTAAAAAGTTAACTTGATTTCTTGGTGTTTTAAGCAGATTATTGTTTTTTATTAAGGATGAGAATTTATAGTAAAGCAAGCTATTTATTTGTTGTCAGCTTTCAAACTATAGTTTTTTACTGCTATTTGCATTGTGTACCAAACATATCATACACTCCACCACATGCTAACACTATGAATTGGTTATTTCAAACCTGTTAAGTTATGTATACTTTGGCAGAGGAAGAGAGAACACTCCTACTAAAAAGCTCAGCAAATATGGAGAATGTTTTTCATAAGTTCCAAAGAAAAGTTAATTAACAAAGCATCTGGGAGTAAATAGGAATGAAAAAATATGCTGTGCTAGCACAAAGACACCAGACTGAATAAAGCAAATCATATGTGCATTCCAGAGGAGAAATAAAAGCACTATTTTTTCATTCAGAGAGCACCTCTGAGTCTGATACAGTAGCTCTGGTAATAACATCTTCGTGACTTATGGTCAAATGCAAAATGGTTTTTGTGCTTTTTCATTGAAAAGTATGATCTAGAGAAACTTTCCTCAGTAGCTCCCTGGCACTGGAAGCCCTCTGGCAAGTGAGTTCTCCTGTGCCTGCAGCTCTCTATACACATTAGCAGGGCTGCCTGGCTTCAAAAGCTGGTTTCCCTCGCACTCACCTAAATCTGGCTAGATCTAAATTAAAGCCTCTAGATCAAACTCAATTTGGTCACTTGAAATAACACCATCAATATACCTGATATTATGCGCTGCAATTAAAAGTCCACAGAATAAAAGGGCTCTTGGCAAATTACAAAAGAGAGGGAGATGTATCTCATTGCCCAGTCAGGAATAGAGAGCTGCTGCTGGATGATCAGCCTGCAGGATGGGATGTGATGCCCCATCCAGTTAGGGCACTGTCACCAGAGCTGGGGCATCCAGAAGCCACGGCTTGGTAGTAGTGTTCATCTCAGAGACAAGGCTGCTTGGTGTGGTTTCTGCCACCAAGACTGTGGGGCTTGCATTGGTGGAGGGTTTGTGTGGTGTTGGGTTGTGGGTTTTTTTGTTTGTTTGTTTGTTTTTTTGCTTTTTACAGTGGTTATCTTTTTAAACTAATGCAATGTCTAATTCAGGTAGGTGAGAGATCTGAATATCCTTAGACTGAAACAGGAACTAAACCCAGATTATTTACTTTCTGGACAAAAATTTCAAACCAATATATAACATTTTAAGTGAAGGAGACAATAATAAGTATTTTTTTTTAATTTATTCATTTTTACAGTCCCTTAAACATCGCAGCAGTAGCTTAAACACTTGGGCACAGTTCTCATGTGACTAGGAGCCCAATTACACTTGACTAATTTCCGTCAAGTCCTCAACTACCTCTGAGGGCTAAAGATTGAAGATCCCTGGTCTTGTTACATATATAGTAACAAGTACAATATAACTTCCTAAATATGCATCAGTTCAGTAAAAGGGATTGTTGTCCCACATCAGAGACACCCAAGCTCTCCACATGCTCAGTCCTTGTGAATGACAAGTGGATTCCAGCACGAAGATTCACCTGGAAACAGGCAGAATTTGGGATATTGTATTACAGCAATTAGTGAAAAAATTTGGTGAGTCATATGGTACTCATTTATGGTGTTGTTACCTATGTGGATATGGAAAGGAACTCACATAAATATTTAATTTATACCATTAATAAATCCCATAGAAAGTCCAAAAAGCATGTGTTTTACCTGATTCCATTATGAGTAATTAGAGTAGTGACTAGCAATTGTAATTGAAATCAGGCCTTGTTTGTATAGAGTAATATGCAAACATATAATTTCTGCCCTTGAAAAAAATGATAGAAAACATTACATATCAACATTCTTGCTATATATTGTAGTGTCTTAAACAAATTTCTTGGGGTAAACTTGAAATTTCAAGAAAGACAGAAAAGGGTATTTTAGCATATTTAAAACTATTCTATCTTATGACAACTGGGTCATAGCTAACATCTTAGCTGGGGAATAATTAATATAGGTTCTATTTCATCATATTTATGAGTTAAGTGCAAAGGTTAATGTTAATATTCTCTGGCACATTCACACAAGGTAAGAATGCATTCATTTGCAGCTGTGCCTGTGAAATAAGTCAGATCTCCTTTCCAAGTTTGAAATTGTCTTTGAGGTGGTGCACTAAGAAAGTACTTTGGGTACAGTGGTTAACAACCCATTTGATTTAATCTGTAGCATTTTTGTGCAAACCTTTGCAGTCAGAAATTTAACATTCCAAGTCATCAGGAACTATTAGTGGAACTTTAAGTTTACTTCCTGTAAACATTGCTACAGGAGAAGCTCATCTAACATTGAAGCAAAAAACCCAGGTCAGATTAATTTGTAAGTTCAAAGATAGAGTATTGTGCAATTCTAAATCAGCTCTGAAACTGTCTCAGAAAGTCCCCCTGTTGTTGATGTGGGGAAGATTTCTTAGTGTGGTTTAGAAGAGAAATAAAATATCCTGTGCTTTTTTTCTTTTTTTTTTTTTTCCCTTACCACCTAATTCATCTATAAGTGTTATAAGAAAATAAACTTGCTACTGCAAGATCAAAGACAACACAGAAAATACATGAATGTATAAACTTCATATTGAAGGGTGTGTGAAGAAAGCAAATTTTGAAAAAGTAGGGCAGATACCCACTTTGGAAACTGCTGTGAAAGTTGCTCAATGTCTCAGCAACAGTTGGGTCTAGATGGGAAGGTGTGTGGGAAGGTGTGTGGGAAGGTGTGTAGAAAGGTGGGAGCAGAAGTGATTCCTGCCCATAGAAATTGCTGTGAGAGAAGGTATCCCACCAAGAGTCTGGAGAGCTCTAGCCACCCCCTGTGCCCCTGGGTGCAGTACCACTCTTGGGGAGCAGCCCCACACAGCCCAGTGAGTGAGAAAGGGCATTGCATCTGACCTGCAAGGCTCTCTGCTGCTCATCCAGCCCTCACCCACAGACTGCAAAGGCTGCATCCAAACCACTGGTAAACTGGGAACAGAAGCAGATGAATGTGCAGCTCACATCCCTGTCAGGTTTTGCAGAGGTGTGGGATGGGGAAACCCTGAGGTGTACTTCTGGCAGTCAGGGGCATCTATAGCCTGTGCATGTAAAGACTAAGAACAAGACAGAGCAAGGGTTGCTGCAAGATTTCAAATGCAACCCCCTCCCTAGGATTTCTGCTTACCCCTCTGCAGCGTCTGTCTCTTTGTCTGACTTGTCTCCTTGGTTCTGAACTGCTGATTTCACAGCAGATCAGGGCTCAGAGGAGAATAAATCATCCTGCAGAACTGGAATTTTCAGTTTAGGTTGAGCACCAGTTGACTGCCCCCTAATTTGAAGCTTGAAATGAACTAGTTTGAGTATATCTGTACTTGTAACCACCTGGGAGGGTAATTTGGGAAGGTAAAAGTGTATCACAATTGTGTAATTGTGTCTTAATTTCACTCAATTTAGATAAATGCTGACCAACCTCTTCTGAATTTCATAAGCATTTAAAATGCTGACTGGCATACAAAAATAGTTTTTAAGGCCCAATTACAGATAAGAATTTCACCTCATTTAAAGATCAAAATTTAAACATCTGATTAGTTTAAAATTAAATTTTGCTGAATACAGCTGGCTTGCTGGATGGGTATCTTAATGACCTAACTGAGATTTTAGGTGACTAATTCCTTCAGATGTTGCAGCATAACTTAGTGCTGCCAGAACAGTGCTTGGCTTCTGCTGCAGGGAAGAGCAGTACCACAGGTTCCAGTGCAGCATCATCTCAAGATGAGCAGCAGAAACACAGCCTAGGAGTGCTCTGGGTAGGCATGGCAAGGAGCATCAAATGTGGACAAGATACTTTGCTCTTGCCACACTGAAGACTAGTAAAGCAACTTTCCAGAGCACAGACATGGTACCCAACTTGGCAGAACAAATTGAGAGCAAAATAGGTTTGAAGACAAAGAACTCACTAGAAATTGAAGTCCAGCTTGTTTGTGAGACATTATTTCAGTTCAAGATATCCAGAAGGAAAGGAAATCTGACATGGACTTTCTGGACCCAGGAGTCAATGATGAGATGGCTACTGATTGTATCAGGCTCTGTCTGAGAAACTAGGCATAGTATTTACTCAAAATAAAAATAAAACCTGCTAAGAAGCTTACACACCTTAACTGCGATAGTTAAAAGGCCTAAAATAATACTAGAAAAATAAACAAATAATTCCCCAATTTCTGAATCATTGCCTCTGAAGTACACTTTTTTTGTCTTGAAAGTAATCTTTTTCTACATATACTAAAATGCTGAATAACAAGAGGAGATTCAACACACTGGTGGATTACTGGGATGCTTTGTTAAGCCTTATTTGTATTGTGTTTTCTCATAAAGCTGAAGTAAAACAGAAAAATGAAGACTGCAGAAAAATCTATGAATTGTTGTCCACTGCTGATATTCTTGGAACTATGACCTTAGTAATGGCCAGCTACAACAATTATAATTACTCTTTTTACTATCTCTGCTATTCTCATTTTGTACCTACACAGTGCCAGGCTTTCAGTACTGTCAGAAAATTGAGGAAGCAATTAGGGCTTTTTGGCATGTGTTTCTACAATACATGTACTTCTTAATCTGGGATTTGGATTATTTCTCAGGCAAAGAAATACTGGAAAAAGAAATTGATCCTCTGTAGGACAGAAAGGAATATTCAGGGAAAAGTGGGACAGTAATAGCGGGACAGAGAAATTGAGATATTAAAAAAAAAAAGCTAAAATAAAAGGACATGGAGGGTCACAATAAAAGAAGTTTGAATAATGTCAATGTGGTAGCAAAGGAAATTGTTACCATTAATGTCCAGACCCTCAGCAGTACAATAACTGTGCTTACAGGAGATCCTTATGAATTCTTTCCTTCACATCCCCGCATTTCCTCCATTTTCCCTGCATTCCAAGACAAACATTGTGAATAACAATTGCAGTTTAAAAGTTCATCTGATCAAAAAATTTAAAAAATGGGTTAGGTCAAGTATTATTGTATCCTAACCTGTTCAAATAAAGTACATATTGTTACTACCCTGTGCTTACACCTTGTGGTTATGGACAAGCTTTTTCTAGGAAATACAACCTGCTGCCACACTTACACTTCTAATTTATTCAGAACAGAGTAAATAACAGGTATCCCAGAACAGGCGCATACAAAACTTGATGGTAATTTTCCTCCAATATAACTATTCATGAATCAATGCATAAAATGAGTTCTCATTTAATAAGTGCTCAGTTTCCATAATGACCTATAATAAAAGCCTGATAAATAACTTTTGGACACTTAAATAGGCTATATCTGCTGGCTTTTCTTTATAAACACTAAAGTTGACCTCTTTGAGGAATGAAAATATATTTTTGAGGTAGAACTATATTAAGTGTACGAGAAATACTGTGCTCAGAATTGCCAAGTAAATTATGTTTTTCTGTGTCCATTATTTTTAATCTTACTATAAATTTTCATATTTGTCAGAGATTTGAATTAGAGCTTGCTAAATTTCTTCATAATCTCTTTTATTATTTAATGCCTTTTTTATATATTAATCATCCAGTAAAAGTTTCCTTCCAGATTTCAACTGAAACATAGGAGAATATATTTTAGGATAAATTTCTCAGATTTTCTTTTTGTATATTTAATTTGATAACTCCTCATCCCACTACGTTTTGCTAAAGAATTCTATGAATAACTTAACTTCTATCTCTATTATGTTTTTCCTAAAATAGGAAATCAATTTTGAACCTATATAAGCATTATTTACAGCATATAAATGGCAACAATTGACACATTTTATCATCAATTCTGTTCATGAATGTAAGGATTATAACTTCTATTAGAATCACACCAATTTAGCAAGTTACAGCTACAGCCTAAAGCTTGCAAGAGGAGTATGTGCCATATTTTAACCTAAGGTTGTCATGAAATGTGTGACATTCAGTGACTTGTTAATAGCCACTGGTTCTTTTTTTTCCTTAAACACTCTAATTAACAATTTCCAATTCCTTTTTAGAAAATTGGCTTTTCTAACCCTGGTTTTGACATAATACATAATGATATTTTCATAGCACATTTGGAAGAAGCTATTGATTTTTAAGGTCCTTGGCATAAGCATGTTCCAGACTTTCAATACTGTTAACGAGAGAGAATATTGTGAATATTTGTAGTGTTGAATAGTATATTTTTACAGTGTTGTTTTAACATATAGGAGAAAGATATTTTTCTCTATATACCTTATTTATTTTTATAAAGAATGACCCACCTTTATTCATTTTTGGAAGTAATTTCTGTGTCTTAACTTTTTCATCAGGGCATCCTGAAGAAATAAAACTCTCAGATTCTTTATGAACACTAAATTGTTGTATCTTATAATTCCATTAAGAATAAATCTAATAAAACATGATTTGATTCAACAGCTAACTTCCTTTTCATGAAAAATGTGATGTAACATTTTTATATACTTTTTTAAAAAAGTGAAAGCATTAATCTTGCCATAGTGCACTATGAACACAGCAGCAATGTATTAAAAGGGTTTATCTTCTCACCTAAGCTGAGAACAGACTAAAGTGTTTACAAATGCATTGATCAAAACATTTTTTTGCAAATACCTTTCAACCGATAGTTATTTGAGAACTCTTCACTATGATAATTAGTGTCAATATTTCATATTCTCAGTTTGTTCTCAAGCTTATTCTTGAAGTTTGGTGATCTGAGGTGTCTTCAGTGAGGATGGCTCACAAAGACATCTGTGACAGTGTTGGTGACACACAGATCAGTATCTGAGTGTGAATTGTGGCATCTTAAAGTGACATCTATGTTGTCAGCAGTGTGATCTCCACAGGAAGAATGGTGTGCATTCTGGTTATCCTAACCTGAAGAGAAACAGGGAAGACGATCTCTCAGAACATTTTTAGGATTTCTTTTTGTGATTCTAAGAAACAGTGTAATGTGTGCATCTAAATCTGCATTCACAGAAATTTCACTATTATTTTCCCCCCACTTCTCTTGAGGAAGAAGAAAAAATAAACAAAATTTTAAACAAATGTTTTTCAGCCTCAGAAAATGTAAATAATATTTTGTGTAAATTTCATATTCATTCATATTGTAATTAAATAAATCACTTTTCAAAAATAGGAGATATTATTCTAGCTTTTTCTTAATATTTTTTTTTAGACTTTGACATTCTCTGCTTACCATCTATTGAACTGTAAACAACTGTTTTATGGCATCCTCTGTCAACAGAAGTACTATTATAGAGATTCTCTGTAGACTCATCCAAAACAATTTTTCAGAATATCAAGGTTTGAAAAGCACATCACACAAGGACTTCATTTGAACATTATCAAACATTAACTGTAATTGAGTTAAAACTTACTGGCAAGAGTGGGTTTATGTTGGTGTATTGCTTTGAAGAGCACAACAAATATTTTTGAAAAATAACGTCACAACTAAGAGTATGACTTGTTCATTACGTGCCATTCAAAATTATAGGTTTTAATGAAAACTTGTGCCTTGTTCCTTTCAACTACTAAAATTTAATATTTGAGTGTGTAATAAACATGCCGTTAGAAAAGTTGTGAAAAAAATTTTGTGTGCTTGCATACAATGGTTGTGTATGCCAGTGCTGTGATGAATTGGAGGAATCATGGTTGAAATATGTGCATTTTCAGGTATGAAATAAGTACTAAGAAGAATTTATACAGACTTATTTTTCCTGAAAAGATAGCTAATCTATGGTAACTTCATGGGCATCATTACTTTGAATAGAAACATCAATGACAGCTGTTGTGCGTATTACAGGAATGAACTTAGAGCAAATCTGTGAGAGTCCTCTGTGCATTTAAAAGAAAAAGATTACCTTTTTTTTCCTGAATATGGTCTTATCCTGAGAACTTTAATTCAATTAACATACAAGTTATTCCTTTAAAATTGGTTGAATTGCTCCATATTTTTCAGGAAAGAAAAGCTGCCTTCAAATAAGTTGAAACTGAATGACACATTCTAAGTCTTCATCTCAGGGACTTGAAATAGGAGCAAAAAATAATTACGCATTGTATGGTAAATAAAGACAGTAGTGATATGCCTTTTTTTAAAAGAGTGTTTCAAAACATTATAGCATTACATATAGTGACCACAATATCATATTTTTATTGCATCTTTTAATTTGCCCATCTAGAATGCAAGGGTAGCTTTATCTATTTCAAGTGCTTTGAACATTAAAATCAAGTATTTGTTATTATCTAGGTATCTTTAATTATAGAATTGAATTTACTGCTATTAGAAAAATTTTCTGAAAATATTATTATAGTACTGTGCTGGAATAGAGAGAGGCTTTCATATTCCTCTTACTGATTCTTTTTCTCACAGCTTCTCTTTCAATGATAAGATTTGAGGTATTATTCTTGTACTTAAATACTTATTGCACAAAATGTCTAGATCTAGCTGAAACTTCTGAAGTTGATTATTAGAAACTGAGCCTTCTGATGTTGCTAGTCACTTCTTGAAGTTGAAACTTGGCTAAGCTGCAGAATTTACTGTCTCTGGGACACTGATTTGAAAGATCCTTTGAGATTTTTGCTGCTGCCTGAAGACAGTTTTCCACATTTATCACTGGTTACATAGACTGGAGAGAAGATTAGCATAGATTCTCTGCTCTTTCCTCCTCGAATTGCAAAAGTGATTAATGGCCATGTTGTCCCAGAGCTTTGCAACTGCTTGCTTCAGCCTAAACTTCTTAATTTCCCACATTTTCCACTATATAATTAATTTCTCAGGAAAGGAAGCTCTAAAAGATGGTATTGGCTCACTCTCAAGGTTAGGTAGTGTGGACTTTGCAGGGTAAATGCTGTGGACTGAAGCTCAGTGTCCAGACAGCCAGAGAAGAACCAAGAGAGATGAGGCTATGCATAGATTTCCTAGTATTTCTATGTTCTATTGTCATATTAGGAACAAAAAATGATGGTTTATCTCCCTTCAACATTTTTCTACTAATTCATCTAGGATGAGGATGAAATCCTCTGACCCTCCTTCTTATAAACGTTTCCATTAACACCAGCATTTTTTAACCTCTGGTGATAAACCAGGGTTAAATTTTTATCCTGTACAATCATTAGTGCTTGCAATAGGTATCCTACTTACAGAAAGTTTGCTGGATGAATAAATATATCATAGAATCATAGATTCATAGAATGGCTTGGGTTGGGAGGGGACCTTAAAGATGATCTCGTTCCAAGTCTCCTGCCATGGGCAGAGACACCTTCCACTATCCCAGGTTGCTCAGAGCCCCACTCAACCTGGTCTTGAACACCTCCAGAGATGGAACATCCACAGGTTCTCTTGTGCCTCACCCCCCTCACTGTAAAGAATTGTTTTTCTAATACGTAATCTAAACCACCCTCTTGCCTTTTAAACCCATTTTCCCTTGTCTTGTCACTACATACCATTGTAAATAGTCCTGCCCCCTCTTCCCTGTAAGTTCCCTTCAGGTACTGGAAGGCTACAATTAGGTCACCCTGAAGCGTTCTCTTTTCCAGGCTGACAATCCCAATTTTCTCAGCCTTTCCTCACAGGACAGGTGCTCCAGCCCTTCGATGAACATTGTGGCCCCCTCTGCTCCAACAGGTCCATGGCCTTTCTGTGTTGGGAACCCCAGAGCTAGACACAGCACTCCAGGTGGGATCTCACACGAATGGTATAGCAGAGAGACAGTAGAGCCACAAGCAACACCAAAGAAGGCTTCAAGCATCTGCTCATACAGAGTAACACCTAACACTCCAGAAAGCTGCAAACAGGTGCTTCTACCCTTTGTTGTTCCTCAGTGCAGCCTTTTAAACTCTTGATCCTACATGCATTCCACCTGTGTGTCCTCTTGACCCTTTTGTGATTGCTCAGTGCACCTCAGCACTCCATGTCTCATTGCCTTCAATACCAGTCACCTTCTTACACAGCTGTAGCCCATTGGGGATGAGGCTCAGCCGCAGCCCCACTCCCAATTATCACAAGCTGTGTGCTTACAACAAGTGGAGCAGAGGGACAGAATGCTCTCCCTCACCCTGCAGGCCACGCTGCTTTGGATGCAGCCCAGGGTACAATTGGCTTTCTGGGATGTAAGGGAATATTGCCAGCTCATATCCAGCCTCTCATCTACCATCTCCCTCAGCACCCCCATCTCTGTCTTGGCAGGACTGCTCTTGAACCCTCCATCCCACTCTCCATCCCACAGCCTGTGTTGACACCTGGGGCTGCCCTAACCCAGGCGCAGCACCTTGCACTTGGTCTTGTTAAACTGCATGAGGTTCCTATGCACCCACCTCTTGAGCCTGTAGAATACACCCAATCATGGGAATCCTTTTTGCATTTTGACAGCAGAAAAGATGTTTTTGCTACCATTTCTTCCTAGCCCTAATAATTGAAAAATTATTTTCAGTGACAAGAAGATATTTTTCCCTCCATTAATTGTAATAATAATTCACTTTATTTAACTATTTTTATAGTTACCTGAATTTTCCATTTTTCTCAAGTGAGATTTCTATTCTGGGTTCTTAAATATATTCCACAGTCACATGCTACCATATAGCTCTTCAGGGACTGAATTAATTTACTCAAGTGGCACTGATTGCTCTATCCAGGGTCTTTCTCATTTTAACTCTATCCCACAAACATTGACGTTATGTCAGCATTTTCACAGTTAGCTAAATTACCAGGTATTTATAGCTGAGTAGCAAAATTTCTCAGAAGGTTTGGAACTGAATGGAAGAATTTTAGGGTAGGGTTTACTCTGAGAAGTGCCAATGAAATAATGTAGCAGCTTAAAATATTTTGAGGGAATGTACAGTGTAGAAATATGTGTGTAATTGGCAGTTGCAGCAATTTTCCGATGAAGTTTTGTTCCTGGAATGGGATGTATATAATTTTGAAGTTTATAGTTGTTTATAAATTAAAAGTAAAGCTTTTTTTTTTTTTTGTATTTTACTTTGATACTTAAATGTTATAGCTTAAAAATTTCATGTATTTTAGTTTGGTACTTAAACATTCTTTGTACAAATATGGTGTTGAGTTCAAGTGCCCTAAGTGAATGAAACGGCGCTCACAGAAATTTAGACAATTTATGAAAGGATTTTTCTAAATTATTCTGTAACTTCTAAGGAAAGGAGAGATTCAACATCCTTAAGAGAATGCTTTAATCAGCAGAAATTATGAGGTACAGAGGAAGGTACCCCAAGGCAGTGGGACTGGAGAACTTCCTCTGTGAGGAGGGGCTTGGAGAGCTTGGCTGGGTCATCCAGGAAAAGGGATGGCTTCAGGGGCAACTAATAGCTCCTGCTTATCCACAAGGGGTCATGGAGGAGATGGAGCCTGGTGCCTCACAGTGGTGTGGGGTAAGAGGGCTAGGGAAAACAAATACAGATTGTAAGAGGTTCATGCTGGGCATAAAGAGAATTTTTTCTTTAGTGTTTCCATGGAGAGTGAGGCAGTGGAGAAGGTCACCCTGAGATGCTTTACTGTCTCTGTCCTTAGAGTGTTTCAACCCCTAACTGGTACAAGATCTGAGCAGCCAGGTCTGTCCCCAGGGCTGTAGTTTTAGAATTGCATTATATAAGACTCTGTGGCCCAGCTATGGGCCACTGAAATGAGAATCAGAACTTTATGGGGATATTTCTTTCTTTCGAGTTATATTACTTTTCCCTGGTTATCTGTATAATGGTAATAATGCTTTATGATTTTTGTGGTAAGGGAAAAACACCCAATGTAGATACTGTAAGTGATGTAATACACAGAGGGTCCCAGTTACTCTAGAGAGCTGAACCTGTTATCATTTGATGAGACCATCCAGTCACTGCTAGAGTGTTTATAAGGAAAAGCAAACAAAGAGCAGAGAACTTCAATTCTTCCAGGATTTGAGATCTGCTATTTGACACTAGGAAAAATACCAGGTCATTGTCAATTCTTGTATCATGCCATGACACCCAGCTCTTTACATTTTTTTCTCTTTTTTTATTCTGCAGGGGCTGGTACACAGGCAATGGGAAGGGGGATATTTCCCAAACACAAGCAGTGATCTATAGGTCCTGATCCCTAATCCCAGGGTCACACCCATCAAAATAACAGCAATTTTCCCTCTAATTTCAATAGACTTTGGATCAAGGTTAGGATCAATTAGAGATTTGTTCCTTATCTCATTTGATGCTAAAGCCAATGGGAAAACCCCAACATACTCATATGAGATAGCAGCCTTGCTAAGTTTTTTGTTTCACTTTTCTTGTTGTTTCAACTGTGATGTTTGTATCACCCTTAGGCAAAACATTTTTTGACATCTCAGAATTACAGTCTTGGTTAATGTTACATTTTCCAAATATTTCTGTTGTGACACTGCTATCGAGTTATTGGTATACCACTTCCCTTAAGAAATCTCTCCTGACTGGCCTATGATTTATATTGTTGTTCAGGGACAGATTTCTAAGTGAACTTCAACTCTGACCTAAATTGTGGTCTTTATAGTCTTCTGGAGAACTAGATCTGCTGCTACCTATGCATTTTAATATGCACTTGCCTGTGAAATCTAATGAGGTAACCATAACCACTAATGCTTGTGTCTTTCCAGCCTCCCAAGAAGAGAGAAAGGGCCCCTATTGTTTTGCATAGCAACATTGCAAAGTAACCATTACTTAATTTATCTTTTTAAATAATATTTATTTGTATTGTCCATGAGGTGAAACTCTCATAGGCAATACAAATAAAGAAATTACTCATTTTGGTTGATATCACCCAGAAACATTTCTGCCATAGATGTTTGTCATTCTGCTAACATGACTAGCAGGAAGACAAAATTACTGAACCACCAAAGTGTAATAGAAATGCCTCTGTAAATGCTTTACTTACTGGTGGCTGAAACAACAAATAAAAATTAGTTGTCTTCTATAAGAGCTTCAGACTCTCTGACCACAGCACTGCTTCTAGCATTGCCGGTGAGAGATTCAGAGGAGTGGAAAAATTGAAAACTATCCAAATAGTCCCAGACGGAGAACAACTGGAACAAAGATTTTCTTCAAAGAAAAAGCTGATTTGGACTATCAGACACACAGACAGTGGAACTGTGTTTTAAAAGTCAGTTTTTAGTAACAACTAAAGGCTCAGCTGATTTATATCTTTGGTATTGGGTCTGATTTCATGAAAAGTTTGTCTGATCCTTCTCAGAAAATTTCTGCAGAAGAACAGGCTTACATTACAACCATAATTCTTGATCAGTGAGCTTGCATCTGATGGTTTTCACACATAAGGTAACATTTATCTCACCTTAACCTGGCTCTAAATTTGAATCAGTCATCAAAGAAACCTTCAACTGAAGAAAGATCTCAGGAGAGATTTTATCTGACTCAATATTTTTTTAAAGATTTTTTTTTATTTTAAAGAGGCACATCTTAGGTGAATTGTTTTTGTCCATCAGTTGTGAAAAACTGACCAATAGCTCAGATGTTTAGATGAGTTCCATCAGCACCATCCTTTTAGGGAGAAATGGCACATTCACAGATATTTTCAAAGGGATGTTCATCAGGTATGATTTATGTTTGGCTGAAGCTCTGAAGCATTCAGTTCTGCTGTTCTGTGATGAATTTGTTAATGTCTGAAAACACTGTAGGAAATCCCCAAGTACTGCGGAATGCTGCAGAATGGTACTAATGGTACAGATATATATAGCTTCCATTTGGAGTTTGCTCTCAAATGCAGAGAAGGTTTTACCTCCTGTGCCAGTGATTGTGCCATTGTGTCATTCCCACAGTATCTACCAAAAAAATATTGCTCTCTTCTCTTTGATGGTTGCCAGCTACATTTAAACAGCTTGAAAATTGCTCACCTGTTTTGATATTAAAGTATTCAAATATCTATTCTGAGTTTGTGAATATGTGCTGGACATTTCCTGCAACATCCCGAGAATCATCTGCTCTAAATATGCATTTGTATTTTCCACATGGATGGAACCATAAAAGTATTCCATTCTACTGTTTCTTAAAGATTAAAAAGACCAAAAATACTCTTTTAATAAGAAGTGAAATTTACACACTACTTCCAACCAAAATATGATTTGTTTGTCCATTTAAGAAACCACTTAATAAGCACATTTGCATTTTGCTCTACTGATCAAATTATTTATTTCATGGTCTTTTTAGCTCATGCCCAGATTGCATCAGCTTCAGAACACAGCTCTAATGAAATAGCGTATTGTGAAAGTGTTCTACATAGCTGACTGCAATACATTTCCTAAATAAATACAAATTAAAATCATAAAAGTAGACTGTGCATCAAAGCTTTCTTTCTCAGTTCTTGGCATCTGTGGGACTTGGCCAGTATTCTGTTTTGCCAGTTGAACCAAGTATGAGTTGGTATAATGATCCTACTCAGTCTGACCAACATCTTTTGTGTATCTTTGGAGGTTTTCCTCATTGCTTGTGACTTACAGCTGAACAGAGAAGAATGTTACTCTTTACAGCCCTCAGACACTGCAACACAGTGTTTAGATGAATAGTTCCTTTTAATAAAAAGGATCAGTACAATTTTTCTTCACATTTATACCTCCCACATGAAAGTAAGAGTTTGAACTGTAAATTAATGCTGTTTCTGAGCATAAGAAAACCCTTCACTGATCAAAGGATTTATTCTATTTATTTTTCCTTAAAAATGCAACTTGTTCATGGGAAAGTTAAGGCTATATAAGGTTATATTTTGCTCCGTCACTATGAAAAACCTTAATTTATAATACATGAATTAAACAATTACCTAGATAGCAGAATGTAGCTCATAGTTTATAAAAATGTAAAATACTGCTTTCCAAGAGGTTTTTTTTTGTAGAAAAATATAATGACTAAGAGATAACCATTTTGTCTGAATAGCTCCATGAAATCCATACTTACAAATATAACTTATCAACTTGATCACAGTCATTTAAGTGTCTTCACTTTATTTTCCCCACAAACTTAATTCCCCCTCTTCTTGAACAAAACTGAGCAAAGTTCACATCACGGCTGAGTGTGGCAGGGCATTACACATTACAGCTATGCACATGGGCTGATGGACTCATCCCATATCCCTTCCTGAGTCAGGGTGAACTCTTGCTGATCTTGTTGCAATGCCCTCAAGGGCCAGACTCTCCTCTTCTGGATTCCAGCAAATGTGAGGCTTCATTCACTGGCATGAGCTTGTGGCATGGACACTTGGATTGTTTGAAAACACAGCAGGACTTCGTGGAGAGGTTCTATGAAGCATGAATTTGAGGAGGGATGCTAAACTGGAAGCCTGTGTACTCCAGAAGATATGCTGATAGGGGAAGTGCAGGCAAGACCAGAATAATATGAGATAGTTAGGATACAGAAATGTATCCCAACTGACATTAGAAATGGTGTTTGACCAGAGATTGTAGCAGGAGGTACACAAGTGAGCAATAATTTGCATAACGAATTTCTAAGATGGATTAGTCAGGAAATAAATTCAGAATTATGAACAGGGAACTAAATGGAGACTTATTTTTTTTAAATGTTTAAACCCAAACAGATTACGTTTCTCTTATGAAAAGCATCTGATGGGTGCTGCCAAATATAACAGAGAACTTTTACAAAAAATGGCTTCTCTAAAAATACAACAGTCAAAATACCTGTTGAGGAAGAAAGTGTCTTGTAAAAGTGAAAATGGCTTCAGATGGATTAGATCTTACAGTTTGTGTGGGCTTGACTGAGGAGCATAAACTAGATGAGTAGATATATTTTGTCTGGTGCATGGAACTTTGTACATGACACAATGTTTAAGCAAGTGACCTGGAGTCAAACATATCCTTGCACTGGAAGGTTGGGAGTTCAATCCCCATCTGGGGTTAAGGCTCAGCCTTGGCCCTTGACATGAATGTAACTGAAATCTGCTCTGTCTTCAAGGAGCTAAAAAAACCTTGGCAGTTTGAGTAAATAATTGGAAGATCAAAGCGAGCTACCTTTTTGTACTGAGGCTGCAGGAGAAGACTGATCCTCATTTAGCATTATCTGGCCTTCAGGCTATATTTTCATACATGGCATAATATTACTTTGATAAAAGGAGATTTTAATTCCCTCCCCTTAATACAAAATTACACAGAGTTAAAATATACTCATACCTTTGTGTAATGCACAAATCAGCAACTGGAAAATTTCCTCCATCCTCTCCTTCCTGAGTTACTACATATTTTTCCTGCAGCAAATAATGTGGTATTTCTGTAATTTAAAGCTGTGTTTTGGAATACATTTTATTTCATTATCATTTTATGGTAAAAATCTTTTTTTCAACTTCTGTCTGAACCTATGAGCTAGAGAAAAGCTTTGGATTGTTGATTCAATGGTAAAACAGTTTTACTCAGCGAAGAGTTAGAAAAAATACTTTAAATTTTTGTTATTTCCCAGAGAGATTAAAAGACTTTGTTATGCAATATTAACACCCAAAGCATTGGAAACAAATCTGGATTAAGTCACAAAATATTCTTTCCCTTTTTCTCTTCTCTTTGCCCACACCAATAATCCTGCTACAACTCAGCAATGCATCTGAGAATTCACATCTAATTTAGATGGTTTCCTTTCTGTTGTTTCAAGAGAACTTCTGGCTAAGGCACTCACGAGCATCTCTGGAATGCAAGTTATCATGCTTACTGAAAGCAAGACAGCACCTTGTCAGCACACTAAATGTTAAAATAGTGCAGGTCCTTTGGTCTTGAACAGCATAGCAGACTTCACAGTGCAGTGGTAATTAAATTCATGTAGGATAGTCCTGACTCCTAATCCTGCCTCCCAGGACAGTACAAATATTTTGAAATTAAAAACTACACTTGTTTTATGAGTTGGATATCTTAGTGCATTAGAGTACACATGCTGTAGTAATTCATGTAACACACAACTCAAATAATGGTTTATTTAATTTAAAGGCCCCTCCATTGCAGTCTCCACCCCGGTCCTTTTGGGCCAGATTATCTGGTTTAACATTGGGATGAACTCCTCCCTTTATTCCCAGCCTGACTAACAATGAGGGGTTCCTGCTAGAGCCCACCATTTATACAGTCCTCATCCTAGTCCTCCCTGGGCTGTGGAGGGACAGAGGCTTCCCCATGGTCTGCACCACAGGCTTCAAGGGAATCTTTGCTTCCCCTGCTCCTATGTGGGGTCCCACCCACAGGAGACAGTCCTCCTTGAACTTCTCTAATGTGGGTCCTTCCCATGGGGTAGGGTTCTTCACAAACTGTTCCCTGTGGTGGCAGAAGGCGTGCCTGCTCCAACCCAGGCTTCTCATAGGATCCCAAGTCCCATTCTCCTTCAGGCATCCACCTGCTCTGGTGTGAGGCCCTGCATGGCCTCCAGGTGGGTCTCTGGTCCAATGTGGACTCCTTCACATGTCACAGTCCCTTCAACTCAAGTTCACACTGGCTTTCCAGCCTGTCTGGCAAAGCAGCACAGGAAACAACAGCAACACCCTGGCCACCTGCCAGCCCAGGAACATTGCCATGGCTGTCATCAAAACATTCCCAGGCACAATTCTGTAAGTGATCAGCAGTACAGCGCTAAGCAAGCAGCAAAAGCAAAAAGTGGCCACTAACAAGCCCTAGACTCTAATATACAGTAAGAAAAGTGAGCCCCATGGTAAGGACAGGAGACTGCTCATTACTAGCTAAACAGCACTAACAGCTATAAATTCAAACTAGAGTATCCCAATCAAATCTGTTGTTATCTTCAACACTTTGAGCATCATGTTGGGTGCTAAAAAGGACTGTTGTGGTTTAACCTCAAGCCAGAAGCTGAGCCCCATGCAGCCACTCATTCACTGCCCCACCAGAGAGACTGGGGAGAGAACTGGAAGGGTAAAAGCAGGAAGACTCATGGGTTGAGATACAGACTCACCTGTCCCGGCTGTGTCTCCTCCCAGTCTCCCAGGCACTCCCAGTCTCCTTCCCAGTGTGGCAGTAGGAAAAGCAGAAAAGACCTTGGCTCTGTCAGCCCTGCTCAGCAATATCAAAAAACATCTCTATATTATCAACCCTGTGTTCAGCATGAATCCAAAACATAGCCCCATGCCAGCCACTGTGAAGAAAATTAATTCTACCCCAGCTGAAAATGAGTAGTTTTAAAAACTTATCCCAATTTCACTTTTTCTCAAAAATGGAGTCTTATATTTTAATGAGAATAAAATTAGATACATTCTGCAAAAGTCATATACACATGCTTAATGTTCTACACATGACTAGTTTCAATGAAGTTAATGAATTTTAGTTCTTATTGAAGGTAAATGAGAATTCATTATATGAGAAGGCTGCCTCTATTTAGAGGAAACCAAATTTAAGCTACACGTCTAAAAGAAATGGGCTTGCTATAGATCAGCTATTTTATTGTAATGTTGTGGTTGAGCAATTAAATTAAAACAAAGACCAAGAATGCACAGGAAACCAAATCTGATGAATCTGATCTTCAGCTAGTGTAAACTCACACAGATTAAAGGAAGTCAAGATACAGTCTTTGAACCATATGACTCTTCAGTGAAATGTTTCTATAGCAAAATAATCTAAACTTTCTAGTTTCTTGAATATCTTGAAATTAGTACATAATTCCATGATGGTAACGTCTATGCCTTTTTTTTTTTTTTTACATCTGGGTGATAATCATTAGAATCACTTGATCTGGAGTGGAGCCCTTGAGTATATCTCTGGCATTCCATTTACTAATCTTCCTCCAAGGAGATTATTCTAATGTACAAAATTCTGACTCCAAATAGCTACAGTAACTTTGAAAAGGCTATGAAATGCATAATCTTTCTTCACATTAGAAATCTATTAATTTCTCAGTAGAATAAATCTGATCTTAAAACTTTGGAGATTTTAAATTCATGCACAGTGACAAATAATGGCCTTGAAAGCTTCCAAATTACCTAGAAAGCTCTACTTTCATGAATAATTTTCTTTTGGACCTGCCAATGAACTCAGCCTAAGTCCCATCAAATTCACATGCTTGAGTATAGCCTTTTATGAGATACTTAAAGAATTCATGTTCCCACTAGAATTCTAGGAAAATCCTCATTTTTTTCCCTTCAAANAAGTTGACATTGGAGCTGAAATCCACCTGCAGCCCATGGACAGCCCCATGCCAGAGCAGATGGATGACCAGAGGAGTCTGAGACCCCATGGAAAGCATGTGCTGGAGCAGGCTTCTGGCAGNTAATCATTAGAATCACTTGATCTGGAGTGGAGCCCTTGAGTATATCTCTGGCATTCCATTTACTAATCTTCCTCCAAGGAGATTATTCTAATGTACAAAATTCTGACTCCAAATAGCTACAGTAACTTTGAAAAGGCTATGAAATGCATAATCTTTCTTCACATTAGAAATCTATTAATTTCTCAGTAGAATAAATCTGATCTTAAAACTTTGGAGATTTTAAATTCATGCACAGTGACAAATAATGGCCTTGAAAGCTTCCAAATTACCTAGAAAGCTCTACTTTCATGAATAATTTTCTTTTGGACCTGCCAATGAACTCAGCCTAAGTCCCATCAAATTCACATGCTTGAGTATAGCCTTTTATGAGATACTTAAAGAATTCATGTTCCCACTAGAATTCTAGGAAAATCCTCATTTTTTTCCCTTCAAAAATATGAAGCAGCATGTCAGCAATTTTGATCATGTACCCATCATTCTTGGTAGCAATAGAGATTAATAAAAAATTTTCTCAAAACCTTTAAGCATTTACTAAAAAAGGTATGCGCCTCATTCCATTCATCTGTAGTGTTTTTAAACAAATAAAAAAAAAAAGAAAAATTAAAATATTGATGACTTTGAACATTATAAACTCATGTGAAATGTGTATCCGGTCTATACTATGGACTTATATATATATGCTATATATGTATATATATATATGCTATATATGTATATATATATANGCTTACATTGGAGAAATTCACAGAGGACTGTTTCCAGTGGGAGAGACTCCATGCTGGAGTAGGGGAAGAGTGAGAGGAGTTGTCCTGCTGAGGAGGAAGGAGCAGCAGAAACAATGTGTGATGAACTGACCACAGCCCCCACTCCCCTGTGCAGATGTTGGAGAGAGGTAGAGCAATAGGAAACAAAGTTGTACCTGGAAAAAAGGGAAGGGTGGTTGGAAGGTGTTTTAAGGTTTGGTTTTATTCATCATCACCCTACTCTGATTTGGTTGCAATAAATTAAACCAACTTTCCCAAGCTGAGTCTGCTTTGCCCATGAGGGTAATTGGTGAGTGAGGGTAACTCCCTGACTTTATCATAACCACGAGACTTTCGATTAATTTTCTCTTCCCTTTCCAGCTGAGATGGGGAGTGACAGAGCAGCTTTGGTGGGCACCTGGAGGTCAGCCAGGGCCAACCCACAACAACAGCTAAGCTTGCTCTTCTTAGTTGTATTCATTCCTCAGATAAGCAAAGAAGTCTTTCTTTACTGAACACAACTGTATGCTAATTCTATCTCCAGAAATCTTTCTTTCACTTCCAAATTTAAAGACATATTTTTGACTACATGGAAAAGTTGTATGCATAAACATACTGCTTGGTTTATTTCAGAGAAATCTCCAGGTCACATGGGACCTTGTAACAGAGATAACAGTGTTGAAACTGCCTATATTCTCTACAGCTTGTCTTTTTCACTTTGGCTGATGCAAATTTTCCCACTTCAAAAAGACACAGGAACTTTTCCTCAAAAAGATAAGAGGCCCATCCTTGCTTACTTTTCACTATGACCTTTGTGGGTGCTAGTTAGGAAGAACTTTGTGTTTATGCTTGATAGCTGCACTTGGAGACATTTCCTTACCTATGTTCTGGTGAATCCCATACTTATTTAGATGTCACAGAATGGTTACTTAAAATCTGTGGAATTCAGGTCCTTTAAATTTAGTTTCTGTGGTGATTCATTCAACATTTATATTCAGCACTGTGAATAATTTCATGTTGCTGATTGTTATCCATTTCTTTCCTCACTGTGTGTGTTGTAGCACAGTTGAAGTGGTCATGAAGTAGCAGTAAAACAAGATGTTTAACTTAGATGACAGACTTCACATCCTGTATCTATGCTCCCTGTGATCTGTGTGTAAAGGAGATTTGAGGATTTTCTGGAGCAGTGGATTAAGCCTTCTCCCACAGAGAGGTCTGCCTAAAGCCCGGGAAGACATGTAGGCAGTCAGGCAGGTGCTGGAGACATCTCAGGTGTTTCAAGGTTAGGCTAAGACTGAACATGAAAGCCTGCATTATGAGCACAGATTATGCTATCACATTTTTAAATATAACTGTAGTGATCACCAAATACCCATGCCATTTAGGGTTATTAACTTTTTAATGATTTATTGCTTGCAATACGTGATGAGAAAGTTTGATCTCACACTCCTATCTTAATTTAAATTGATTTTCCATTGCTGTTAAAGAAATCACCACTTGAAAAGGCCTCAGTCAGGAGAGTGGAATGAATGTCAGTTTAGCTGAAACTGAAGGAAATAAAAACCACTTCTATCTGCATGTTGTAGGAGTTTGGCACTGAACACAATAATAGCACTCCTGAGTAGTTACTCACAAGGGTATCCAGCTGTTAAAAAAAAAGTTCAGATTTGGCTTTAAGTCAGGAACAACAGTTTTTCAGCAGGATTGGAAATGTACAAAGCATAAAATGTTATATTGATAGTGCCAGAAAGGGTTTAATTTACTTGGAAATCAGCACTACAAGTATGGGACTCCATCCCCAGCCCCTCAAGTTTTGAGAGTAGATGCAGTTGTGCAGACTAATGGTCTCGATGTCTGCAAAAGGTAAAAAAAAATAATTAGCTTCAATGACCAATAGCTCCAACGACCTATTTATATTTTGCATTATTTATTTACCATGAAATGGGAATATGCTCAAATAAAGCATATTGGAAGAATTTTCTCTGTCAATGAGATTTTTATTGTTTAGACGGAAAACTTTTCCTGGAAGCAGGGAATAAATCCACATTTTTTCATGCTTTTTTCATGTCTTTATCCTTTTTATTATGCATCCTACTAAGAATGCATATTAGTTTGCTATCAGCTTTATTTGTCATTCTTTCAAAGCTAATAAAAAACGCCCTATGATAAACTTTTTTGTTTTTCTGGACTAGTTTATTGGATGGGTGCAAGAGAAATTCCTAGGTATGTGTTTCCAAGAGACAGTGGAAGTTTTATTATTTTCTTATTGCTGCTTCTGTTTTTAAGTGGACAGACATATTTCTAAATTAATTGTTCCAGTTTTGGAGACTGTTTGGATTAAGACAGAAAGCTGCTACATAGAAGTGTGCATAAACAGCTCACATCTTCCTCTCTCTTTGGTATGAACTTTTATATCCCACTGACATGCATCATCTTCCTCTCTCTTTGGTCAGCTTTCTCTCAAGGCTTTTAGCAGCACATTTCTAGCAGGCAAACTCATTCCTGCTTTGTAACTTGGTTGCTCTACTTCTTAATAATTACTTCTCTTCTTGCAGATCATTTTCATGCTAGTCCTGTCCTCACAAGTGCTCATCACTGCTACTCTTGTGTGAAATCAGTAGTGGGATATGTAGTCCCCTGTCCCTCTTCCTAACTTTTTCTAAATTTGCTGTTAGCTTTAGTAGTGATCATTCAAAAACTGTATCTCGTTTCTGGTTTCTACTTTTAATGGCAGTATATATATATAATTATCATAGAATCATAGAATGGCATGGGTTGACTGGACCTTTAAAATCATCTGGTTCCAAGCCCCCTGCCGAGGGCAGGGACATCTTTCACTAGACCACATTGCTTAAAGCCCCATCCAACCTGGCCATGAACACTGCCAGAGCTGGGGCATCCACAG
This sequence comes from Leptocoma aspasia, assembly GCA_013399835.1. Lineage (NCBI taxonomy): Eukaryota > Metazoa > Chordata > Aves > Passeriformes > Nectariniidae > Leptocoma > Leptocoma aspasia. The sequence continues at coordinate 548,747 of VXAX01003401.1, forward strand.
CTTCTCTGGGCAGCCTGTTCCAGCGCCTCACCTCCTCACAGCAAAGAATTTCTTCCTAATATCTAATCTAAATCCAGTCTCTTTCAGTTTAAAGCCCATGTCTCTTGTCCTTCCATGCTTTTGTAAGAGGTCCCTCTCCAGCCTCTTAGTAGGCCGTCTTTAGGTATGGGAAGGCTTCTGTAAGGTCCCCACAGAGCCTTCTCTTCTCTGGGCTGAACCACCCCAATTCCCTGTGGATATTCTCACTCTCTGGTGGCAGAGAGACATAGCTTCTCCCAGTCTCGGCCTGGGAAGCTTAGAGAATAGAATTAAAACCATTATTATCTTATCCCTTGCACCTGGCATTTTGTGGGATATTTACAAGAAGGAGCTGTTCCCTGTTGAACCAATAGTGCAGCAGAAGTTTCCTAAAGACCAATCAGGTCTTAGGTTCACAATGCTTTCTATAAGAGTGTGGTTTTCTATTAATAAAATGCTTTTATGCCTTCTGAATCATGGAGTCAATGTGTAGTCCTTGTCTGTACCCCATATCCCTCGTGTAACAATTCCCAAATAGTTTTCTTCTGGGAAAGGTTCTCCACCTCTCTAATCATCTTGGTGGCCTTCCTCTGGAGGACCACCCCAACAGGTTCATGTCCTTCCTGTGCTGGGGGACCCCACAGCTGGATGCAGTGATCCAAGTGGGAAGCACTGTTACAGGTGGGAGTATTATATAAATTATAATTGTATGGAATCTAATATAAATGATATTTCCATTAAATGTTTCTATCTTTTCATGAAGACTTGCTTTACTTTGACTTCTTTTGTGAGAAAGAATTGACCACACATGTACAAGACATTTGTATGTATTCATGTTAGAGCTTATTCTGCAAATGTTCTTTGTGTGATAGCAACCCAGCTGTCTGACCTTTAAAGAGGAACAAATTCTTCAGGAAATTATACTTTCAGAAGGACACTGTAAATGCAAGGAAAGCTGATGAATACAAAGCACATGAAAACAGAGATTGGACTCAAACCTGGCTGTATTTTAGATTTACAGAACCTTTTTTTATGTCTCTGCACCAGTCTTTGTTCCTGTGTGCTTTGTCTCTTTCTAACATGTAGCTTAGGAAAAGAAAAAAAAAGGATACCAACATAGTTTATATGCTGCCACAACATAAAACACTTCAGGCATTAAATGTGATTGTAAGTTTCCATGGCCCAGTGCAAATCTACTCATTGTTCCACTCATGGACTCAGGTCTACTTTTGATATTTGAGTGTGCTTGAGAGCTGCTTAAATTTTCCACTCTGAGACATGAATTCCTACAATCCCTAAATGTCATGTGCCTGGCTGGAGCAAGAGAAGCACTCAGGTGAGGCAGGAATTCAGTGAGGCAGCAGCAGCTGACAGCACAGAGGACAGTTCAGATTTTGAGCAAGGTTGGGAACTCTTGTACAGCCCAGAGGCTGTGACAGATAAAGTAGAGCCATGTCACAGTCCCCAGAACTTGCTAGGATGGCTTGAAGCTCAGTTCAGACTTGCTGCCAGAGCTCTTACCTAGTTTATCAGCCAGGTTTGGCACAGTGAGCTGTGTTCTGTCAGAGCTGTATTACTTGCAGCATCCATCACTCTTATTTTAGACTGAATTGTGCTAGGTAATGACAGATTGTCAGCTGCCTGGGGTTGAAAATAGAAGAGCAACAGAGAGAAGTTTTGAATAAGATGATGCTTTTTTTTTATATGGGCCCTGTACAAATAGGATACAAGCCTGAAAATGCATACCCCAAAAATGGGTGTCTTTCTTCCTCTTACCCAAGGCTGGGAAAATTAAGTGCTAGGGACACAGATTCTGAGACAGACACACAGAAAACCCACTGCTCTGCAAGAAAATCCTAAAAAAGATGTAGTGTCCCAAAGACTTTTCCCATGACACCTCTACTTGTCCAGACTGGACAACTGATCTCAGTTTCTACAACCCACAACATAATGAAGTCTGAGCTTCCTTCTTCTAGGTGCAACACCAGGTACCCAGATCTGCTCAGAAAGTCTGAGATAAGAGATGAGTTCATACCAGATATCTAGTGATATCTTTTCTTGCACTGATTTCCTTTGCAACTTAGGAATCAAAGTTATAACTTGAACATAACATAAATATGTCAATAATAATAAAAAAAAAGACAGCTGGCTTGATATATTCACCTCTTAAAAAAGTAAAAAATCTTGCCCCAAACCACTGCTTAACATTAATGTTTCCTCTCTTCTCCCACTGTTAGTACATTCAAAAAGTTGCTACAGTGCAACCTGTCCTATCCTCTTCCTGTAGAGTAAGGAAATATATTTATATATCACACAAAAGATCTTTTGGTGTTTTTTAAACTGTGAGAGGAGATATCCTAAGAATAGCAGTGGTAGAAGAATATGAATCTTGACCTTAGAGTGTGAATTTTTACTTTTTTGGATTATGCCAAATCATCTTAAAAACATGGCAATGAAAATTTAAGATTTCCCTTCTTTTTTATCTGATGAAAATGTGTTGCATTTTTCCAGGCATACTCAGAATATGTGCTTTTAAGAACAGGTAGAAACCATCTCTTTTTCCCAGCGGATGGCATCACATTGAATTTACGTAACACAGTGTGAGAAAATATGAATTTTCTAGGAGTCATTTGATAAGTGCACCTGAAGGAGGAAGGTCAGAAAGGATATATGTAGGAAGATACTTAAATAATGGTTTTAATAATAATGAGGGGGCACAAGGACACTGAGTGGCACAAAGAGGGACTAGGTAAATATAATGGAGGAAAATGAGGAATCAGAAAATATTATATAGGTTATATATCCTATTATAGGTAATATGCCTATTATTAATAAATTTACACATTTGCCTCCAAAGAAATAAACTAAAAGTGCTGATGACAAATTAAAGGAAAATAATAAAAATATTTAAGATATATGCTAGGGACATGCCAAAGTGTCCTGGGCTCAGCCAAATTTTTATTGCCATCATTCAGAGTCCATATGGAAAAGCATAGACTTGTGTTTACCTATTTCTCTCTCACCATGACAACAACTTTCATTTCTTTTCAGCCATACCTTTCTTGCAGATTATTTTCTTCTCCAGATACTACCTCCAGCGAAATATCTTTTAGGCTTCCCTTTCTTGTTTGTCTATGTCCCTTCTGTGGACAAACTTATAATTTCTGGTTTTACACCAACTTTATGTTTATTGCTCAATGGAAGATTTTGTGAGGCAGCAAACCACATAAGAATTTATGATTTTTGGAGCACTTTCCACAAGAAATTTGTGGTGTCCTAAACAAGTAAGAAAATAAGCTTTCTCTGTGATATGGAGATGTACACTGCACATTTTGGGAAAGTATTTTCTTTCTTAATGTCTTTTTCTAGTTTAATTTTTCTAGAACTATAGCAGAACTGTATTTTCCTCCTTTCTACACATATTTTCATTCTTCTCCTCCATTTTCTCTCTGTACTTCTTTGTTCCAGTAGTTTCTTGCCTTCTGCAATACTTCTCAGCAAAGTTCAGCGCATTGTGTCATTTAGCCAGAAATCAGTTTAAGAAGATAGTGATAATTTAAGTCAAAGACTGCTTGGTCCTGTTGCTAGGGAGAATATGTGATAACACCCATACTCATGGAACATTTATTTTCCCACTGCAGCCCACACAATAAGCCATCACAGGAGGAAGGTCAGGAGGAAGGATGGAAGACATCCTTGAACTTCTTTACTGGGCAGTTGCTGCTGTACTCCTGTGAAATCTTAACCCATCTCTTTGAGCACTGACTATGATTTCTTTTCAGCTGGCTTTCTGACCCTCTTCCTTGCTTGGTTCTTTTTCACTCTGCTGAGCCTTTAGGTCACATAGATTGATTCCACCAGCAAAATGAATCACATTTTCCTGCTTCTCAGTTTCTTGCCCCAAACTCATATTGCAAATTAAATCTATCTGACTTACACTTAATTTTTATTTTCCGCTTTTCTTCTCACCTGAAAAATTTCTGTGGGAGTGGACTGCTGACGAAACAACTTTAATATGCTCTGAAGATCACATATTTCTGAAATTACTGATGAAACCCTCAAAATCTCAAAGCAGATTTAAAATCTCCCCCTAAAAACTTGGCACTTCTGGCAAATAAGGAGGTATTCAAGTGATTTTTGTGCATGTGTTTTTAGGAAAAAATTAAACTTGATTTATTAAAGCATTAGTAAAAGAGAAAAATAAATCTAAGAAAAATCACACTGGCTTTGGTAAGTGAAATAGACTTGCTTTTCTTTGCTAACTGTGACTAAAGATGGTTTTAAACTGATGTTATTCTGGCTGGTAGAATGTGGGCAAAACATAAAAGTGTTTTAGACAGGATTCAGGTTGTATTCTGACTTAACATTAACCTGTTTAGAGTCTGAATACTTCAAAGGCTCCAAGAAAAAACAAGTATCCTGTAACATTGCCAGAGAATAACTCACTGAATCCTTTCAAAGCTGGGAACACCTAAAGTTTCTCAATTCTTTGTATTTATTACTTGTACTGTAAAATACATTTCTGAAAATAGTAGATGTTGTTATTGGACCAGAGCTTAGTAGTCACAGCTTTTGATTTCCTGTAATAAGAAAAAAAAGAATATTGTTTTGTATAAAGAGACACTTTCAAAAACACTAAAATGTGGTGCTGGGAAAGAATTCCTCCTCAGAATCTTAATAAGTTTTCATGACCTTACATGTCATAAAGAAAATAAAAACTTCATTGTTTGCTTTGATGTTAGAACTATGAGGAATCAATGACATTGCTGGGGACACAATGTTAAATAGAAGGTAATTCTTGGCTATTTTAAGGCAGTTTGAGTAGTGACCCTTTCCAGAATAATGCAACAGGTGCCAGATTCCTACAGAATTATCATCATGCTAAATTTGACACAAATTCTTACCAAACCCTGAAGTGACCTAATGGCTGCAAAGGTGGGGATGCATTTGGTCTCTTTCGCAAGATGAATCCATGCAAATGTTTTTTGAGTTCCTTCTCTTATGTCCCAGAGAGGTGCCTTTCTGAGGGAGAAACTCATTGGGTTGCCGAACTCTACAAATAAGAAAAATCTTCTTGCATGAGCTTTATTTCATTTGGGTGAACAGCTTCTTATAGTAATAACCTAAAACAAATGACAGGTAGGTATACAAAATTACTCTTTAATGAACTGTCACAATATAGGGCAATAGAGACCTCAGGGCTACTGACATATAAATCCCCTTTATACTGCCTGACCAATTACACTGGATTTGTGACTGATAACTGTGGACAAATGTCTTAGTTTGTAATGTGGCCAGACTTGGGTTTTGTGGCTAAGAAGTCCATTAAATGCCACCACACCAATTCCTCTTCTCTGTGCATTTTTTTGCATTCAAGGGATGGAAGAGGTTGACATCTTTTGGGTATCAAAAAATGTCAATGAGTGTACATGGTCTATTATTTTGCAAAAAAATTGTTCTTTAGTTTCTCATTTAGTGGGACTTAGTTATTACAGCTACATAATTTGCCTTTAGCCCATTTGTTTTAACAAGTGGAGTACTATAATGTATGGTGGGAAAGGTAAATTCACGGTTTTTCTTGCTGACTGGAACTTGGAAGTGGTTCTTGTTGAAACGAAAGGATGTCTTCCCTACTATGTCTTCAGATATCTCAAGTCATATATCACAGTGTTATTTGGAATGCATAGTTTTATACTATGCATAGTGTTATACATAGTGTTTAATCAGGTAAATATATTACTATTACTCGAGTGCTCTGGATTGCTATGATTTCTAAATCACACCTTCCACAGAACTGGGTCTGTACAATAGAATCCTAGAATTGTTTATGTTGGAAAAGTCAAGATCATTGAGTCCAGCCAATAACCTAACAGGGTTAGGGCACGGGGATCTCGCCAGGCTACAGGTGGATCTCTGCTCCAGTGTGGGCCTCCACGGGCTGCAGTGGCACAGCTGCCTGCACCATGGGCTGCAGAGGAATCTCTGTTCCAACATCTGGAGCACCTCCTCTGCCTTCTTCACCTTGGTGTCTGCAGGGCTCTTTCACTCACGTTTCTCACTTTGTCTTCTCTGTCTCCAGTTGTTTCTTTGCAGTAACCTCTTTCCCCTTCCTAAATGCATTATCCCAGAGAGGCACCACCACTGATGGGCCCCTCTGTCATGGATCTGGCTGGCATCAGCTCTCTTGGACACGGGGGAACCTTCTGGCAGCTTCTCACAGAAGTCACTCTACCAGCCCCTCACTGCAAAAAGCCTTGCCACACAAACCCAATACATTAAGACAAGAAATTTAATTTTCCTGGCACTTTGAAAGAATAAATGGAAAATATTTGCCTCCTAGGTTTGGATTTTTAAATATTGCTTAACTTTTCTTCTCAGGAAAACATATTTAAATAGAAAAGGGAGCTTTGTGAAAACAAAGTGGTTTTTCTCACTTGGGTTGTCTTGTGGTACAAGTATTGATGGGCACCTGAAAAAAATTCTTTTGTTAAAAAGAAGAACCCAAAATTCTAAATTCTGGATCATACTACTGATTTCAACTGTAAGTTTAAGCATGCACACACGTATGAATGCTGAAGGCTTAAAGCCGACATATCTGCTTGAATAGAGACACATATTTTGATTTGTAATTCATTGGGTTTAGGATGAAATACCCAACTTCATAAGAGAATATTAGTTCTGAAAATTGTACAAATACTCTATCCTGTCTGTTGGTTCAATTTCAGAGAATCTCCATTGTACTTAACAAGAAAAGTACAAAAAGCTACCTGAATCCTCAAGTCACTTGACCAGGGAACTTTGTGCCTGAGAATAAAGGTCTGCAGCCATGACTTCTGGAGCTGTCTTTCTGTCATCATCAGAATTATGTCATCATCACCTAATTAGCTTTCATTCACCTTCTTTATAGTAGGGGAAGATTTTTCAACAGAATGACAAGTAATTGCCATTGCTCATGAGAAGATGTGGTAGGTGATTTGTGTTGCGGGATAACCAGATGCACATTTCACATTTTTTAATCCAGAGCATAATCAGTTTTTATTGATTGATAAATAAAATCTCTGGGCTTCTGGTACATGACTTAGAGGAGGGCAGTAATACTTCTGGTCTTAGTGCTGAAATAACAACTTTTCCAGGTGACGTTACTAGAAAATAGGAAATAGCTGTTTTGAGGTTTTATGAGTACATACTCAAAGGTGCTAGTCTCAGACAACTTTAATATTTGGTTTCACTGTCAAGGAAAATCCAACTGTTTAATTCCTACTGTTGAAGAATGAAAAGTTCTCAATTACTCTTTATTTACAAAACTTAATTTCCAGAGATCAAAACTACACTCTGAAAGAAATATGTCTTCAATTTGGCCCTTGGATGGAGTGGTTTTATCAACAAACAGAATTTCTTGTAAAATATATCCTGGAGAGAATATAAAAAATAAAATTTTAATGTTTTTCTAAATGCCCTATCTGATTGATATATTCCCAGCAGTGTTTTAACTGCTTCGTTGCTGTGACTTTTTACATTAACTTTGACAGCAGAAGTTTTACACTTTTGCAAAGTGAAATGGGAAAGTTTAGAGTAAAAGTTTAGCTGATATTTGGTACTGAAAACCAAAGGAAAAAATTCTGTCCCCTCTGGTGCCCTTACCAACTGGATGTTTGACAGGAAACCAGTGTGTAATTCTACATTTTATTCTGCTGGTTCATTGTGTTAATTTTGTTTCTGCAGTGTTTGACTATTCATTTCTTTTTTTATCAATATGAAACTGTTTATAACTAATTTGCCTGGTGATTTATATTTTGAGTTGATTGTATCTACTCATCACACACTCTGGGGACTTACCTTGGTCCCCAGATTTGCTGTAATAGCTCCTTATGAACTTTGAGGAGTCCCCAGATAAGTTAAGTTGTCCTAGCTCTACTGGCTTAAACAGGTATATGATAATTTACAGTTAAATATCTCTACCCCAACAATTGTTAATTTTAACATATGAAGATCCAAATCACAAAGAAAATAGACATTTTTGTCAAAACTCAACTTGAAAAACAAAGCAAGCTCACATCTGCAGTCGTCTAAGGTTGTTAATTTCATATGAGTTTATTTAACACTTTGGGGAGAACAGATTTGAGGAACATACATACATTCCCTAAAGTCTGAGAAAGATAAACTGAAGAGCTTAAAGCAATCAGTTGGTTATGGAGATTCTTTCAAGGTGTATTCCTGCCTTCTGTGTCTTCTTTTGCCTTAATAATGTAGCTTTAGTTTATAATGTCTTATTTATTAAGAACCTTAATTTTATTTTGTGTTTTATTGTCGTTTCTCATTTTCTTAAAAGAGAAAGAAAAAGAAATTTAAATATGTGTGTTTGTAGTGTGCAGAAAACTAGACAAAGGGCAAAGAAGCTCATCAAGTACTCAAACATATTCCAGCTATGAATAAAATAGAACTTGATTTCATGGCATGTAGGCTAAATGTTGTTGTTCCATCAAAAGAAGTCTTTGAGATTTTCTTTCCACACTTCTCTTTCATCACACCAAACCACAGTACTCCTGGAGAGCCAGACAAAAAACAAAACCAGGTTCTTGAGCATATGATTAAACAAGGGCTAGTTTTCTTAGCAATGAAAACCTAATTTGTTAGTTCATATGCATGCAATCTAAAGCAGCAAAGAAAAATAATATTGTAACATTTTGATTTTATATCAAATGGGAAATAAGATATTTGTTGCTTTGTTACAATCTTGTTAGAAAAATCACAGAGTAATATAATGGAATTAAAAGAAATAGAGGAAAACCTCTTGGAATATAAATTTTAAATCATCTGAACACACAGAGCTAAATTTAAGTCAGGTAAATCATGCCTTACAAATAAGGGCTTCTCTCAGTTGGCTTTCAAGTCAGCTAGATGTAATGCTTGGGCCTAGACAACTATTGCCAATGCCTAAAACAAGGTTAGAGGAATCCTACTACTCCAGATTAATTTATCAGAATATTTCCTACTGTAGCAACAGATTATTTTTGTCCTGTCATATCCTGGTTTATGAGCACTTCAAGTAGCACATAAAGTAGTGATTTCCAGAGAAAGTATTAAAAGTCCATTTCTGTTTATCACCTCAAGGAGCACAGATTGATCATCAGCCCGTGGACCTGTCAAGTGGTCAGGTCTCCCTGCATCCTAGAACAGAGAACATGTTTCAGCATAATGCAAATTAGACAGGACATAAAAATACTGGAGACATTTCACACACATAAAAATGATTTTAAAAGTAAACATAATCTCCTGGACAAGAGCTTGAAAATTGCAGTATTTGTAATAATACTTTGTGTACACACAAAGAGGCAGGCCAGGCTGTTTCAGAACAGATTACTCTGACCATTCTATTATGATATGGAAGTCCTATCTTCTACTGTTATACTGCTGCTACCAGTAAATTTTGTATTATTCTGATCCCACAGACATTTATACTTTGTGATATGATTCACTTCACAGATATAAGTTTTTTGGCGTTTTCAGTAAACTACCTTCAAAGATGCATTTTAAAAATTTCCTTATCAGCATACTTTAAAGTAAAACTCATCATAGTGTAGTTTCCTAGTTTTTCAGCGTGCATATTGCAATCCGATTCTTGAATTGTAATTAATGAAATAATCCGGCTGATTATTTAGATGTGGGTAAAGAAATTTGCCATGGTACTTTTCAAGCCTTGGAACATTTCAGGTACTTATGATTATATTTTAAGTTGTAATAAGAATGCCATTTGCCTTCTCCTGAGCTGTAGAATACTGAATGCTCATTGTACAGCTTAAGGGATTTGGATTTTAAATTTTTATTTTGCCGAAAACCATGTTCATTAACACAGATTATAGTTCATTAAAAATACGCGTTTCTGAAAATCTTTCAGAAGTATCTCCTGTAAAAATTTGAGATTAAATAGAGTATATAATCAAAACAAACTCCCCCATACAAATTCCAAAGTTTGGAAACTCCCTCTATGCTTTTCTCCTCCCACACAGTGGATTTAAGAGAGAAACAAAAAAATCCTCAGCATTTTCTGTTGCCTCTGCTTGTAATTTTTGGCAGATCCCTAATTGTCATTTACAGTAGTATTGTATGTCCAGAATTTGTCAATTTTTTGTTTGCTGTTAATTAAAGCTATGTTAGCTAAATATTGTTGTACTCAATACAATCTTGGAAGTCATACTGTTAATACAGTTTTTCACAGTACATATTAAACCACACACAAAAAACCCAACGTGTTGTGGTATTTTTGATTAGTTTCAGAGGTGTTTCAGTGACAAACTACTTAAAATCACTACAGTTATTAATAAAATTTAAATTAACTGTGGTGTCATAATATATATGTAATTTCATATGCATTACAAAATTTTATTTATTCAAAGGAATGATTGGTTGATTTTACAGCATTTTTTTTTTAAGAAGATAAAACCAGTCAAAAATGTCAACCAATTGAATTGCTTTGCATGGACATCCTTTGAATTTACAAACCATGAGCCTTTTCCTAACTGTGGCATTTGACTGCAGTCCCACCTGCAAGGGGCTGCAGTTCCACCTCCCAGGACACTTACTCACTTTTGCTTGTGGTGCAAAAGACAGAATTGCTCTCAGGTGTGTTCACAAGTTCAGCTGTAAGCCTTCAGTGAATGTCAGGCAATGCCTTCCCTCTTGCACACAAGTGCTTGGGGACGGAAAATACTTTGGAAAGAGGGGTTCCTGCAGCAGATGGCCTTTGTGGAGGTGCTCCTGAGTGCACTTTCCCTGGCCCACTAAAGAGCTATGAGCATATGCAATCTGTGTAGGAACTGAATTTAAATGTTCAATCATGTTGTTTAAATCTTCTGCTATTCAGGACTCAATAGTGTATGCTCATTGCATCCTCTAACAGATGCTTCTAAACTTTGTGACTGTTTTGTATCTTTTAGGCAGCTTTATATGAAATAGTTCTGTAGGCTTCATTATCTACAGAAGCCTTTACATTAATTTAGGGTGGCCCCATTCACATTTTGATGGACTGTGAACCCAACTTTCATAGGGCTGGTGTTGAGCTCTTATGTTGAGTTTAGAGGAGTGAGCTATTGCTCCAGTTTAGTTTGGCTTGCTTTGGGGTTTCTGGCACGTTTTGGTTTATTTATTTTGTTTAATAGCTGGTTCTTATTCATGTAACAGACATTTAGGTTTTGTGGTGGGACAGGAGACTGGCTTTATAATTAATCTTTGAAGACTCTCAGACGTAATAGTGAACTGATTATCTGTAGCTGTGGTTTTTTTTGTCTGCTTGTTTGTAAAACAAACAAGTGGGGTTTAGATATTTCTGCAGAGCTATATAATTTAAGCTTGCAAATTATGATTGGGGTGTATAAAACTGTCTGTTTTCTTGTTCTGTATCAATTCCTGAAGCAAACAAATTTCCTGACAGGAACAGAAAGGATCCTACAGCAATATGTCTGTCAAAAGACTGGTCATATAAATCCTTCATTGAAGGATTATGTGTATATTTTGATTATGATTATGTATATTTATGTCTATGATTTATGTATATGATTATGATTATGTATATTTATGATTTTTATAGACTATTCAATAAAATTTGTTGAGTTAGTGTGCTTATAGTTTACAGCAGGAATAATTCCTATTCAACTGTTGCAGAAAATCTGTAATCTGTCTGAAAACAAATCAGAATCTGGATAGTTTACAAGGAATTGCTTTCAAATTACCTCCTAATGCTAAAAATCTCCAGGTCCACTGGATTTCATAGTCCAAACTATGGAGAGCAATGGACATGCTAAAAAACCTGACCAAAGAAAAGGCTATATTTAATACCATGAATAATGTTTTCTTTTCCAGCTTTTCTTTTTAAAATGTAGATATTAGGCAGAAATTGATTAAAAAAAAAATAAAAACAACGTAGCCCTTTCAGTGTAATCTTAGAAAACAGGTAAGGATGACAAAAAGAGCTTAGCATATAAAATTACATCACCTTAAAATCCAAATATATGCCTATATGGTGAGGTCTGTTCACAGTCTGAGTCATCCTTTGAACTTTTTACTCCCCCAGAATTCTTCAACTAGAGAATGAGATTAATTAAAGAGCCAAACCACATAAGCCAGATGCTTTTTTGGCTGATCCAGTCATTCAAATTCCTGTCTGGACTTCTGTAGTTCCTTATAGCTTGTGTCTGAGCTCACAATCCTTGCAAATTTCACTAAGTAAAGAAACCAGCAGTAGTGTTGTTTTCATAGAATTACAGAATCATAGAATGGTTTGGATTGGAAGGAAGCTTAAAGATCACCTCGTTCTAACCCCCTGCCACGGGCAGGGACATCTTTCACTAGATCAGGTTACTCAAAGCCCCATCCAACCTGGCCATGAGCACTCGCAGGGATGGGACAAACGTGACTTCTCTTGGAAGAGTGTTCCAGTGCCTCACCACCCTCACAGTAATGATTTGCTTCACAATATCTACCCTAAATCTGCCTTCTTTCAGTTCCAAGTTATTCCACCTGGTCCTATTATTACATTCCCTTGTTTACCAAGTAGTGATGTACCTATTCTCATATCCTTCCATTCATCTTTGGACCTTCCACACAGTGTCTCTGCTCATGAATAAGATTTTGTGAGTTTTGCAATGCAAGGAGCTTTTCTCAAAATTGTGCTCCACAGGAGTCAGGTGAACTTTATATAAAGTCATCTGCTTTAAAGGTGAAATCATAGCTTTTTGGGAGAGGGATACCTGAAAAACAAATCCTGGCCTCTGAAGCCTTACAAGAGGAAAAATAACTGGATATTTTCAGACTGCAGCCTCAAAACAAATGTAATATTCACTGTTTTGGTGCATTACTTCTGTAGGGAGAGCTGTGAGTGTGAAGGAAGGAAGTATATTACAAAGAAGAAAAAGAGGATTTGAAAGAAGGTAAGAGTAAAGGGAGATAACAATAAAAGTGTAATAAAAATCAAGGGAAAAATGGTGAAAGTAAGCAGAAAATAACAATAAAACCCAGAGAAGTTGTACTGAATATTTGTACAGAGGAAAAAAGACACCCTCACCTACTATTGTTACAAAAACCTGAAGGTGTGTGAATTGAAGATATAGACATATTAAAACATGAAGAAGGGATATGAAAAAAATCTTCTTAGTAGTGCAATGATTACCATGATCCATGCTGCACACAAGATTTGTAATTAATTCTGGTTTTTAAACTGTCCTCCCTGTGGCAAAGAGGGAATATAGACTTAAAATACTTTGAGCTTGTAGCTAGTGGGTAACAGCCTCTTCTTCAAATAATCAAGATGCAGAAGATTATACAGAAACAACAAAAAAAGTGCAATTTCCAAATTGTTGAGATAAGAAACTGAAAATTCACAGCTTGCCTCATCTTTATTCAAATATGAATTGAACAGGTTTGTTGTGTTGATTCCTTCGTGACTTTTTCCTACAGCTTCTGCTAGAAAATCCCATTCATGCTATCAATTCTATCAGCAAGGAATAACTTAAGTAATTTTAGCTCACTGATATCACACTCAAAAAACCCCTGTAGATTTATAGACAGATCTCTTGCAAAAACAAAGAGGTTAGCGAACAAAGTAATGGCTTTCACTATCATAGTACTTTGTGAAGAAAATAATTACCATTGCCCACACTTTAGGGGAAGTACATTAAAAAAAGTTCAACAGTTAAGTGACTTTCTCAGGGGTGAAGGTGGAGTAAATTTTACCTGATCAATATATAAAATTCAAGAATCCTTGGCTTCTAATTCCACTGCCTAATTCCAACATGAGATAAATACAGTGTCCAATATTCTGTGTAGATAGCCACATGAAGGATCATTGTGTATTTATTATTGAAAGACATTTTAAAGTTCAATACCCTCTTTCCAGCAAAACAGCAGAATATCATCAGTTTCCTTAACCTTTTTATTACATACTAGAAACATAAGGTTTAGTCTTCAAAGGTGAATAAAAACTGACTGTAGCATGAATAGCCCAAGGGATGAGACAGATTCATAGAAAAATAAACTGTGATTTAACAACCGTGTCTGATCTTGTGTGAAAAAGCTCCAGTATTTGGATATGTCTGGGCAAGATGCAGTCTTTTAATTATTCACGAGAAACACACATATTTCAGCTTAATTCATGCAGCACTAATACCTCCTTTTACAATGCTCACATTTTTCACTGTATTAAGGTGTTCATTTCTAGAAGTAAAACAGAGAAATATAAATGAGTTTTTATCATAGACGAAGTAATGGTATGTGCTTAGTTCCAGCTGATGTAAGTCACAAGGGTTCTCTGAATCAAGAGCCAAAGAGGTAAGCAAGGCCTTAGAAGATAAAATACCTAAAGGAACATAGCAGAAACTTAAACTGTACAATCCTGTAACATGCAGGTTTTGTAGCATTTGAAAAATCAGTCACTTTCAGGAAGGAAATAAATTTTCTTTTTTTCCCCACTTCAAAACTCTGCAGTACATGCAGATGGTAACAAAAAATGGAAATCTAATCATGTTCTGACTTGTGATATTCGTTAATTTTGCGGGGACATGTTTTATCATGGCAAGATAAACTGTTTATGGCCCCTGGAATTTATATTGGAGTTACATTCATCACTGCTTCAAAGCTCTCCAATAGTTAGGAACAGCAGTCTCTCATCATACAAGATGTGACCCATTTGCCAAAGATGTGGGATGAGATTTCACGGGTGGAGCATCATAAGAAATGGTGTCAGACAAAGACTGTGAGATATCTGTAGCTGTACGCTGGTTATACCATGATAAGAAAATAGCCAACATATTAAAGCAAGATCAGCAATGTTGCTAATACTTGCTAGAGGATCACATTACAGCTGCAAGTGGAAGATATTCACAAGATAGGAGGTTCAAACAGTGTTCCACAGATATTTACAGCACGAAAAGAAAGACCAACAATTTAATTTATAAACTCCAGTGACAGGATGTTAACTCATAGAAGTGAATAAATATATCAACTATTACATATTCTAGTACCACTGAATTAGCCTGTGTTAATGAGGTAGAAGTATGTGCATGCTCATGGAGCTGTTCACCTGGGCTCAAACCTGTCCATTAATCTTTGGACTAACTAATAAAAGAAAGATAAGACAAACGAGCAAAAGTCAGGGACTTTCACACTAAAGACCAGGATTCACACACAGAAATTATACCTCATATCTATTTCCATTCTCTGATGAAGATAAATCTATGGAAACTTGATTCAAATATCAGAATATTAAAATGAAAGCCCTTTCACCTGTGTTATAGGAGGTCAAATAAGGATTATTACAATGATCCCCTCGATCTACAATCCATGATGTTATTAACCTTGCTGTAGAAGAAGTTTGAAAATGTATTTTTAATTATATTGTGTAAATTAGAAAAAAGATTTAAGAGAAAACAGATCTAGGCTCACACATTATAGTTAATTACTAAAGTTATTAATGTGTTTCAGAAACAACAAGAGCCTTTATAGGAAAAGTTCTTATTGGATAGTGTTTTGTTTTGTTCAGTAACAATTTTGCTCACTTTTAGGATATTTTTACTTTTTATCCTGTACTAACCTTTCTTTATACAGCTGTCTCAGATTGTCAGATTTCCCCTCTTTATTCTCTCATTGCTAAAGCTACTACTAATGTCAACTTTGTCATTTGCATATTTTTTGTTACTATAGTAAAATTGAAGTGTTAGATTATACGACTGTGACATTCAGATTAAGGTATTGATTCATACTCAGTGTTGTTACTGCTATATTTGATATTTATTGACACATTGAGTCATCTTTCTATAATATGGTAAGAATAAAAATACCATGTAGCCTTCAAAATCAATTAAGAGAAGAACCATGGCTGAAATCAATTGAAAAAAAAGTACCAGTGTAAAGGATGATAAAAACCCCTAAATTAAAATACAAAAATCTTTCTAGAGTATGAAATGTATTCTTGTTCAAGGGAATAATGCACATGCATTTCTTATTATTTAATATGGAATATAGAATAAAAAAAAATGCAATCTTTACTGAAGTGCTGTGTAATTGCAATGAGGAGAACTAATTCTGAATTCTCTGCCATGCCTGTGCCTTTGAAGCTTAGAAGAGAACCCAAAGCCACTTCTAGCAGCAGCAGTAAGACTGCAGTCCCAGCTGCAGCCAAAGTAGCTCCAGCCTTATAAGACAAAGTAAATAGCCAACCTTAATTAAAATGTAACACTAGGTAATGTAGAGTCAGATCTCCAATAAAATGAACATATAAGAAGGGAATTTAAATCTCCAGGTTGTCTGAAAATATCTACACTATGCGGCAAAGACATTATCAGTGACAACTGGGATCATCCTGAAAGATCTTTTTCTAAGAGTAGGAACTTCCTAATTTACTGAAAACATGGTTTGTTTATCCTGACATAGCTGGATCACATATTCAACATCCAGGCCATGACAACTTAGCCTTGCGTTACGACTTGCTAAACTTCTAATTTATGTGTCAAATTGCAATCATGTCAGAAATGGAACTTTCCCCTTAAAAAGACACATGAAGTTCTAGCAGTGAGCTACGCTTGAACAGAGCTGAAATGACAAAGCACAATCTGATTAATCAGTTAATTCAACAGAAAAGAAATAGTGTCTTACAAAGTGAAATGAGTATTTCACTGTCATCTTGGAAGACAGGTCTGAAAAGATACTCTTCAATAAAATTTCATCTTTAAATTAGAAAATCTACCATTTAATGCATTAACTATGCATTAACTATTATGTATGACCCCAGAGTAAACTGAGGCACTATATTCCATTGATTTAATAGTTTATCTATATTTACGACATATATCTTCCATTAAATATCTTCAAGTTTTAAGTTAACATATTCCAATGTGTACTCAACTAATCTATAATTATAGTACTGCTACATTAATGAAAAGCTAAATATTCTTCATGGCAAAGGTAAATTGTTCTCCCTTATTTGTGAGAGAATATTCTGGTGGATTGGTTCTTAGCCCTGCTAACTTCAAATCTTTCTCTTACTTACCTAAATAAAAATACTAAAAAGAACACATGCAGGTGTTCTGCTTCCAGCCAGAGCAGGGTTAATTTTTGCAGCAGGTGAGAGGAGGCATGGCTAAGACACAGAAGTTATTCATTATTATTCAATCTGTAAAATGTTTGATAGAATCAAATTCCTTGGATATAACTATAAAAATTAGAGTTTATCCTGTATTTGATGCAAACATGTATAAGCTATGCTTATATACCTCATCTGAAAAATCACTGCTCCATTTCTGTGATTTACTGAAATAATTTACTAGTTACTTCATTCATGCACTAGAATTTTTTTGATTAGTTTGTTCTAGTGCATATTTTTCTATCACTGCCCATGCAGTGACACGATCTAAATTTAATCTGTTAATATAAAGAAGATCTGAAAGACAAAGAAACAACTTCAATCTAGCAGATATAAACAAGAAAATTATTAAATTGCCCATTGTATTTCATATTTGAAAAGATAGAATCAGAAGTAAAAGATTGATTTGGGATTCTAAAGTAGATATTATTCCAGTGTAAACCATCTGGCAAGTTCAAACTGCAGGAAGAAATAGAAAGCAAAATGTATTAAACTGGCTTTATTTGATCTTGAAGACATAAATACATATCACAGTGATACATTACAGATAATGTGTTGTTTGTGATAAAGTGGGCTTTTATTTGGTATTGTGGTATACAGTTGAGTTGGACTGATATGTTAACATGATTACCTAATACAAATTTTAATACTCATATGTAGTGTAGAAAAATAACATATGTATGCAAAATAGGGTTTAGAATATTTTTTTTCATTCATTGGGATGGTACATTTGCATTGTATCCCTGCTGCAAAGATTTTGCTTTATAGGCATAACATTTAAATAATCTTAAAGTAGTTCAGTCTAGTGATTCTCAGATAATAAAAAAACTGTAAAATTTTAATTCTTTTTTTGAGAAAAAACCCAAAACACAACCCTAAACATAGAATCATAGAAGCATTTGTTTAATTGAAAAATTTTGCTTAGTGTATTTTTCTAAGTGTTAACATAAATTAATTCATCAAAATAAATGAAATATTTCACATTGATTTCAATAGGCTTTAGATCAGGTTCAGCATGGCTTCACTTGGGAAACTGGGAGGTAATCAAAACAGGCAATCTGAGGCTGAAAATTATACAATTGGGATATCTATAAATTCACCATTTAGTGAAATATCAATTTTAAATCAGAAAGTATGAAATAAAATTAATCCTCTGCTACTCGATTTTTACATAAGCCCAGGGGATATGAAGAAGAAAAAACATTACCTAGATAATGTCATTTAGTAACTACTTTTTTAGTATATAACATCACTATGGAATATAAAGTTACATATTACTATAACTCTGAATTAAACTCATGGGTATTAAATATGCAATCATATTAAACCCAAAATACTTATCAGATTAACTGTCACCTATAATCCTTCTGTGCTTTTATCTCTGGAGTCAGAGGTCTTACAGAAAAAGTACACTGGAGATTTAAAATGGAATCTCAGGATAAACCACAGCTTGTTTCTAAGAAGCTCTGAATATCCTGAGACACATCAGTCAGATTTGTGAGGTAATTAAACTAAAATGACAGAAAGTACTTGATACTGGCTAAAAATTGTATGGTGTTCAAAAAAAGAAAAAGTAAGTAAATAATTTTAGAAAAATTAAGATATTACAGACATTGAAAGACTGTCTGTAGGTGCTGTTTTCATAAGACTTCTATTTTTCATGATTGATCAAAAGAAGTTTTAATTAAAGACTTAGAAATTGAAGTTTGGCTATTTCACATTTCTAATGCTGTCTACAGGGCTCTGTGTGAAAACAGATTTTTTTAAGATCAGCCATCCCAGATGTCTCAGCTTATATTAGTCCCTACTATGGTTATTCTTAGACATCCTATTTCTCCACTGCAACCATACACCTATCTACAGTAGGAGAAGAATTGTATAAAATAGAGCATGATTTGATTTTTTTTTCATAAGTAATATCATTTATTGTCCATGTGCAGTGTATTATGTGGTAAAAGCAAACATCATTGTTAATGTTGTGCTGATGAACATACCATTCCTCCTTCTAATTTAAATTTCTATTTAAAGGTTTGTATGAAATATCAGTTTTACTTTAATTTAATTTATAATAATGCAAACCAAACTGTAGGATAACCACTAAGCAATATGATAATGAGACAACTTTAAGTAAGAGCAGAACTTGATCAGTTGAATTTGGATGGAGATTCTGGAGATGTTTATCTATTAGATTATTATTATTATTATTATTATTATTATTATTAGTGGTAGTAGTAAACTTATTTACTAGGTATTTATCTAATCTGTGCTGATTTTTTTCTTTATAGCCATTTTTAGGTGTATAAGATGAAGACAAAATGACATCAATGTTTATTTTTTTCTTATGATATGAAAGTATATCAAGTCTGCATTAATTTTTGGTGATAGCATACATATTATAAATATGAGCAATAACTCATGATCTAGTGACCTAAGGAATTTTATAAAACTAGAACTGATGATTTATAGAGCCGGAAACACTGTAAGTGGAAACTATTTTGCAACAGTGAAAAGCTGAAGTAATTTGGAGAATCTTGTAAAAAATGCTAATAAAGTAATAGAGATTATGACAACTGAACAAAAGCCTGAACCACCTGAGTTCAGGTGACCACCTGAATCATTCAACAAATATTAAATACTATTTTTCTCTTGCCTTAGAAAGTTCAGCATGGAGAACTGAAAACTGAATTAAAAGTAGAATCTCAAAAATTAGAAGTATATTTGGACAGAAGGAAAAAAATGCATGTTAAGAGGAAACATTTTATTGGGTGGAAAGAGGAAGATGTCAAGAATGAGGGAGAAAATGTTTGACTTACAGTAACTTTGAAATGGGATTTAATAAAACAGAGAGTGAAAATACAGTGATTCATGTTTTCCTAAGTGCTTTGTAACTTTTTCTAGTGCACAAATGCTAAGCAGCCTTTTGGGAAATACCTTAGTCACAAGCCAGTCTGGCAGACTCTGCTCTATGAAAACAGACTTTTTAAAACTATATAGTTGACTGAAATTAAGTTTTGAATTGCAAATAAATCTTAAGAAGTATCAGGAATCCAGAATATTATTGAAGTCATTATGAGCTTTGTGTATTCAGCAGATTTTTTTCTAACTTGTGGATTTAAGGCTTCAGAGACAAGCCTGAAATATTTGGCTGAAGTATTTTTACTCCTCAGCTGAACTACAAAATGGGAGAAGATGGGATTTTATGAGTTTAATATAGACTTATCATTCTGAGAGAGCTGTATGCATTATGAACAGCAAATTTCCAATTGCAATACTTACCACTACACTGTTGAAAGAATTATTGGCATCTGGTGCCTCCAAAGATTAGCAGTCACATTGCCTAATCAGTTTGACTAGGAGAGAATCATTAAAGTAGGAAAGGTAATCTGGCGTGCAGATATATTCAAAGGAACAGGAAGGAGAATATATAACCTCAAAGTAGTTTTATTTAATTTAGGGAAATATTCTGCTGCTAATCCACCCAGACACAGGTAACAATGAGGTGATTACATGGCAAACGCAGTAGCAAATAAATAATTTTGAGTGCATTTATTTCCTTTATTTATTTCACTCTTAAAGTAGTCAAGTAAATGAATTTCACAATTTTTCTCTTCCTCCAGTGAATATATTAATTCTGTAATTCTATGAGTGCAAGGAAGAACAACAGATGAATTTACTGATTGTCTGATTGATAACCGATGAAAAAAGCACTCATAAGAATTATTTATAAATGTTAGAAGGCAGATCTCCACTCACACACACACACAAAGGAATAAACCATCCTTTTCTAGACGTTGACAGCTATGAACATGTGCATTACATGTTTCACTTAATAGCAGAAAAGAAAAGCTAGAGACAGGCAGAGGCAACATAAACAAGCTGTTGACTTGCATTTTCATCCTGAATAGGACAGGGTGAATCCCATATTTTTTGCCCAGTAAAATATGGGATTCATCCTGTCACTTCAACAATAGACCAAGAGGCCTCTGACTTTTGTCATGTCTGCCCAGAGTTTTTCCCTGGACTATCACAGAAGTCTTTACTACAGCACCTGTGAGGCTGCTTTTCTTCTTATTCTGGAATAAACTTCTGAAATTGATAAAATGAGGCCCAACAGAGATGTATCTGCTGCTCTCCACTGACTGCAATCAGGTCACATATAGCATGGATTAAAGCCATCCAACAATCCTTGACTTTGGAAATAACAGAACAAGTAATTTCTTGCACTTTATTACTTATACATCATATGAGCAAATGCTCTTAAATGATAAAATTATCTTCTTGAATCACAACCTGGTACAGAGGAGTAAGAATATGTCCTGTAAGTCATGGAGTACGTCCTTAGGATAGGGCTCCAAGCTGAGAGCTTCATACCATCCTTGAGGCTACAACGTTCTTCATATTATTCCTTAGCTAGTGTTAAAAGAGCTTTTTGCTTCCTCAGGCAGTGGAGGCTGCAGAGGCTGCTGGTATAGATACAGAAATTGGGAAATATTTTATTTCTTTTAATTCTTTTCAACACGTGCTTATGACAGTCCCAGCTCAATTTTGGGCCTGCAGAGTTCTCTGATTTCTGCACAAGATTCGGGAACTCTCACCATTTTCTCTGGACACTGACATTTTTGAGAGAGAAAGACCCTTCTGTCAAGGTCATGGAAACCATAGCACTGTTTTCAGCTGCAAATATCAACCTCCCCCCCATGCAGGTCTTTAACATGGCTAGAATTGACAGAATGTCTAAAACCAAAGGTAACCCTTTTAAGAGCAAGGTAGTAACAAAATCCTTTAAAAACCCTTTTGATCAATTATCAGTTACTCCTGGGGACATTCTGATTGAACACAAGAGAAGAATTTTCACAATCAGCAATTGGAACAACCTCCACTGCGGAAATGGTGGATTATCCAACATTGCACTCTTCTAAGATATGGATGTTCAGGATGCTAAACCATCTTGTCCAGACCACGCTTTTGACAGAAAAGATTGGACTGGATGATCCTTGAAGTGTCTTTCAACCTGGTATTCTATGATTCTATGTTTCTATGAATATACCCTGTTACATTTCATTGTGCTTTCCAAATTTCAATGAAATAATTTTAGAAAAACTGTTTTTAATGTCATATTTTAATAAATACTTTCTGATCAATCAAAATTTGATATTGTTAAAAAATCACCTACATTTTTAGAGGATTTTATTTCAAAACAGTCATGAACTCCCAGCTATTTGCTTTAACTATTGAGCTCTTGCTGTTGAACTGTTATGAGACATAAGCAAATTTGTGATATATATGTAAAGAGTATGCTTTGAATATGAAACACTAAATGAAATTATTTAATTATACATAACATATGTAAAGAATAATTTATGCATGCCTACACATACAAGATACAGTTTTATCCCTGTTATATGTGTACATTATATATGGCATACAAAACATGGAGTTTTTGCCCTAATTACTGTCTGTTAAGAGTTAAGAATTAGAAAGTCTGGGAGTTTTCAGTTATGTACCAGAACTTATATAATATGTTTAAAATTGAATTGTGATGAGAAGATGTGAAATGAAATCTTGACTCTATTTTTTATCTTCTTTGCTGTTCTCTCATGGTCTGTTAATAACTTTTCCCGAGCAAGCAGATTTTTTATCTTGGTGCAGCATAGCTGCGTTTCAGAACAGACCGACACTTACCATAAATTTATCACTGTATTTCTAAAGATGGAGATGACAAAAAACATTATTAATTTCCCTGTCAAATCAACATTTAATGAAAAATTGAAGCTTTGTCCTGTCTGCGGTAAAAGAGAAAAAAAACCCAAGCAGCAACTTAAGAGCAGGCTGGGATTTTTATTATTGTGGAGAAAAGTTCTTAAAACAAGACCAATGAGACTATAACCAAAATGAAAAATTAATAAGACATGCTAAATAGAATCCATTTATATGGCTTATAATCAAGATAATATATCATTGTTTTTTAAGAACTCTGTATAGTTAAAACCATATGGGAACTTTTTCAGTTCCTTTGGCATTGGCATGGTGCATAATTTTTTCCTACAGGAAAACCACAGAAAGGTGATATCTTGTCATCAATAAAGCCTTCCAAGGTTATCCCTATTTACATACAAAGGATATTCCTATGTCTGAACTGGTGCCAAACAGCATAACTCTGTCCAAATGCAGTTCTGAGAAGTGTGATAATACAAAATTTGATATAAAATATTACATGTCCTTTTTCTTAGAGTAAGAGTGAAGAAGAGCAATGTAAAAAAAGCTGTTTTAGCTAAATTCTTGGTAGTTCTCACTAGATTAATACAGCCCATTGATCTGGAGAAAACAGTTGGGGAACTAGGACTAATAATAAATATAAAAATAACAGCAGTTAGACATATCAATATGTATTTTGTTCCTATTTCCTTATATTTATTTTAATGGGACAGGATTATCTTGGCATTGTGTGGTTTTTTTACCATAAAATCATAACATATAATTGTCAGATGTGTGGGAACACTATAAAATTATGAATTAAGGTTAATATTTTCATTGTAGCATCAATTGCTGACTGGTAAGGGAAGACTATTTCCATTAAATTTTACTATTAAAATTATATTAAAGGAAATAACAGTGGGGGTTTTTTTCTAAAAATGTTATTTTACATGGATTTAGGTAGGAACATGATACTTTCCCTGGCATGTAGCTTTTGATACTTTCATCTCATAGGTGTCACCTAGAACTCTTATTCAGAATTACTTTAATGATCTTCTATAGGGTAAAGTTGATCTTACTGTGTCTGAGCGAATCTAAAACCGTATTGTTAGCCAAGATCACATTGACTGCATACTCAAAATTCATACTTCAAAAAGAGAATGTATATTTCTGGTTTTAGGCTTTTGGCTTAGCTGAATATTGTGACGTCCATGTTTTTCATTAAGTAGAGTCTGGAATTTAAACAGCTAGTTAATCTGCTTCTGCTGTATCAGAGGACTTGACAGCAGCCATTTCTTGTGCAAAACACTTCTATTTAGAGAGAATTGCTTGGAGATTAAAGATGTTCAAAAATAGTGCTTCAATCTTTAAAGACTTTTTAAAACCCTTTTGACTTCTCTCAACATATGCAGAAAATGGCAAAGCTCAGTAGCTAGGCAAACAGAGAAACATGCAGATTTCTGAAGAAATCAACTTAGCTAAGTCTGGCATTGTTTTAACATCTCAGTCTTTAGAGTAATTTATTGTACATAGCCAAAGAGAACATCATAAAGTGGAAATAAACTTGATAGGCTAAGTTATTGATTTTAAAATTAAAATTAAAGATAATAGCTCTGAAATTAACACCTTGATATAGGATACAATCTGGGGCAAAGGCCTCGGTGGCTACAGGAAAAAGTCAAAATAGAATTGTACTGATGGTTATTAACACTGCTGCAAAGGAAGCTGACAGTGTTTCAGTGTAAAGTTTTACAGTACATATAACAAATATGTAACAGGAAATTTTATTTCATTGTATGTAAGATGAACGTTTCCTTGCTGCAAGGTGTTTTAAGTACAACTGAATGAATGCATTCCTTCTTAGAAAGCTATATAATGCTTATCTGGTAAGAATATGTAAAAACTTGCATTTTTAGGGTTACCTGGCATATGTGTCATATCAAAAGTCCAAACACCAAGTACCATTTTCATTCCTAGTCTCATAATACTCAATATAAAGTTAAAAATTTGATCCAGGTGGTCCATTAAATTTTATGTCCAATTGCCATACTGGTTTGGGGTGATTATGAAATTATCTATGCATTTCAAAGTCTCTTCGAAGATAGAATAACTTAATTAATAATTAATTAATTTCTGGACCACATCCAGCATTGTACCCTAAGTAGCAAGAATGTAGAGCTGATTTTATATCCACAGTAAATAAAAATGTCATTATAAGCTAATTTGAGTGGAGAAAAATCATTATTCTTGTTTATACTTATATCATCTTGACATCCTCACGGTCACTGAATTTTCTGTAAACTTGTCATTCTGTGAGCTGTTTCCCAAACATGCAAATAGGAAGAAAGAGAAAAACCCAGGAAGAAAACTAAAACTTTTTGTTCTATAAAGATAATAGCTGGATTCCTGAATTGCTTCATAGGTACTGTTGCTATTAATACCACCTCTCTTTGACATAAAATTATATTTCAGCAGTGTCTGGTACAGTGGCACAGAAACAGGTTCTGTGTGGCTCAGCTGCTGTCCCATTGCTGTGTGCAGTGCCCCTTGCAAGCATTTCTGTTTGTAATTGCAGCCTGGGACTTTATGGCAGAATGTCTGACATGGCTATTTATGCATAGTTGACAGCTACATAATGCCCTTATCTCTGTTTGAATTACTGATTCTGTAGACAAAGGGGAAAATTGAAAGAAATATTTGTCTTGCGTCATACTAAAACAAATGAGCCTCCTTATGTCTTCTGAATGAAAATAGTGCAAATATTTGAGTTTATATCAAATTAGCATCCTATTCTTTTTTTAACTTTTTTTTTTGCTGTTGTTTTAATTTTTGTTCTCTTAGCTTTGCTCTTTGAGACCAGTCTTATGAGCAATATACTAAGAAAACTGAATTTGCAGTGGGGTTGGGCTCAAAGTCTCCTCTGCTTTGCAATGCACCTTGTGGCTTCCCAAGTCGCCATAACACTTGCACTGAGCAAGAATCAGCTGTGGTGGTGCATCTGATCAGTGAATAGCTCAGCAGAGTTAATTGGCAGGTTAATCAGTACTGATTGCTCATCTGAAGGTGGCTGAACTCAGCCCACTTCTCCCTCGCTTCTCCTTCAGTCTCAGCACAATTGATCACGTTACCTTTCACACCCCTATCAAGCTGTTCATTTCCTTAGTCTTCAGGAATTTTATTCTGCTTGAGATACCAACTTAATGTTAAGCGTGTGTGAAATTTGCCCGTGGCTACAAAAAACTATAAAGATGGACTAAAAAGGGATTATTTTATAGCCAGTTTAATTTTAGGTAGATTCATTATCCCAGTCGTCTTGAAATGAAAGGACAAGAAATTTTGTTTCCAAATTTTAGGATGAACATTTTGTTTAATGTACCTTTTTTCAACAGAAATATCCACTAGTTGCCTGATGACAACAATTTATTATTTTGAAGAAAAATCTGGATGTTGGTTAAATCAGATTTGTCAGATTTAGCTCTATATCTTTTCAGCCTCTAGTCTGTTGTACAGAGTTTTTCTATTGAATATCTTAAAAGAAGTCTTGAAATATAATAAGCAAAACAGCAGAATCATCTAAAATAGTGTTTTATGCCAGCTGAAAAAATTCCAAGGAAAAAGAATACAACTGATTGCTGGATGCAAAGTGTGTGTTGGCTCTTTAGAAGCAGGGACAAATCCCCACCCTTTAGGTAAGTGGGCTTAAGGGGAGTGACTGAAATCTCTTCTCACTCCGGACATTTGAATATTGTGCAACTCTGGGGACTTTCTAATGCATGTAGGGTGATGCCTAAAATATGCATAGGGCAAGAAATGGGACATACCAGGGCACACATCCTGTAGAGCAGCAGAAAAAGTGCTCGAGTTGTCACAGAACTCTGCTTTAAGGGCAGTCAGGGTTGACTTGACTGCCATGGCTCATGGCACTTGTCACTTAAGGTGGCTTATCAGCTGCTCTCTACATGGTGTCTTGTTCCTCATGGTCCCATAAGTGTGCATGGGATGCACATTCTTACTGTCAAGTTCTGTTTCTCCTACCTAGTGTAGGCAGAAGGGATATTAAGTTAAATGAGAAGCTAAAGAAGGAAGGGAGAGGGAGTTCTCAAGCTCTTGTACTGATGGTGGAAACCAATATGGTGCCCTGCTTTGTGCTTTTGGTGCACTGGCTACATTTAATTCTTCTGCAGGCTAAAGATTAATACAACTAACCCATATGTCATGGTTTGAGGTCATTCCATGACCTCATTTCCGGGGACACCCCCGTAAACCATCACACCATAGAAGAGAAGGGGACTTGGTGATAAATAAAAGATATTGCTTACTTGAAGGGTTAGGGGAAATAGAAGGATCTATATATTTCTTCATAGAAAAAAATAAAGCAGAGAGACTAACACACCCAGCATTTGTCTTGTATATTGTATGTTAGATTACCTGAGAAAAGCTAAAAATGAAATATATGGGGACTCAAAAATGTCTTCATTGTGAGTTTTATAAATTAGACAGCTAAAGTTCATTTAATCAATCCTGTGTTCATCCCATTCCTCTTATCTAGAGAACAATATTCCCAGGGCAGACAGTCATGCACAATATCTGTTTGGCTTGCCATGGACAGCTGGGCAGCCTTAGGCATCCAAGATGCTCATTAATGCTTGCTTGCTGCAGGTCTCCCCTGTGTTCACCCATGAACACCTTTTTCTGTTGCTCCTGAACAAAATATTGTGTTTATATTGAAATTCTCAAAACTCAGTCTTGCAGAAGTGCTCTGAGTGTACAGCTGCTCTCTGCTTCCAACAACTTCTGTGTAGCATGATGCCCACAAGACATTGTTCTGGGAAACACTGAGGACAGATAGCAATTAGAAATTCCTAGCAGCCTGTGGTGAGTGCCAGATGTACGTTTACCTTTAGGTACTATCAACCACATGTAGCTTGAGGTCCTGCTTGCACAGGGAAAATCATAGACATTTTCCAGTTTATGAGGAAGCTTGTAAACAATTTTCCATAGTCTCCAAAAGCATTTTTGCATTTCTTTGGAATTCAAAGCTTATTAAATAGCTAAATGTGATGAAGAATGCAGGCAGAGGAATTTAGTGAAGTTTCAGGCCATTTTGATGAGGACATTCACAGATGCCCCAGGGAAACTGGGAATATCTTTTGGGATCAAGTTCCTCCAAAAAAGATTGTAAATCTCCATAGTAAGTCCAAGAAAACTGACTCACAAGTTGAAATATTTCATACCTTATGGCCTTTTAGCCTCATACTTTCCAAGAACCAGTTGGTCTATATATGAAATCTTAATAGGTAAACCTCTCTCCTGACTTTGCCCACATTCTCCCTCAGCCCTTCAGTTCCCCTGTGCTAACAACCTGGCCTTACTGAATCAGGATGTGTACCTTGTTCTTACCAACCAATCTCGTTTGTTCCCTCTTTAGCATTTTTCTCCTTTCCCAGTTTCATAAAGGCTTTGATTTAATTTATTAAATTTTAATTTAAAAAAACTCCAGTCTTGCCTTATATCCATCTCTCTTGTCTGTTTGTTTGGACTGTCCTTTACCTGCAAGGCTTGGACAAATGTTAAAGACATTTAGGTGGAGCTAAAATGGTGGCAGAGAAAAATGTCAATAGGATTTGGGCAGGGTTTAAAAAGTTTTTTGTTTGAAGTTGTCAAGGGAGCTGGTGTGCAGATATAAAGTAAACCATTCAGACACCTCAGGATTTTGCGCATCTAAACCTGGAAAAATAGCAGGTTAAGGCTTTAAGTGGCTTTTGAGAGCATGGAGAGGTTGCTGAGATAAACTGCAAAGCCAGATTTAGTGGTGCAGTTCCACCTCCACAACTGATTTAGTGAACACAACTCTAGGTATAAATAAATATCTAGTGGTGATACAACAGTTCTGAAACAAGCCCCGAAAGTCAATTTGCTTTAATGAATCAAGATTTTTCTGAGAAGTTTTCTTAAATTGTGAAAATTCATAATAAAAATGAAAATAAATACTTGTGTATGTAGTAAGGATAATAAAACTCACCATTTGAACTTATGCTAACGTGACGATATATCTGTTAATCGTGACCATGTTCTGTCAGTCTGAGACAGGATTTTTCCAAATCAGTTTTCCACAAAATCTTATTTCTTATTTTCTACTGTTATTGACTCATATTTTTTGGTTGATGTGACTGTTGCTCATTTAGAAATGGTAAAAGCTGTGTTAGCCCTTAGCTAGAAGTTATTTTCCTTCTGGCTGATGATGTGGCTTCCTACCACTATGCTGAGCATCACTAGAAAGGATTTAATTGTTCAAAATGCAAAATGTCTGTGCATATGGCTTCTCCAATATAGTAACAATAATTCTGTCATTCTGTCTGTAATTCCAAATGTTTGGAGGAACTTCCTTATGTGGTGGTATCTCATCAGTAGATCACATTAATGCTCTGTGGATAAAAAGCGCCTCCCAAAAGCTAAGATCCGTAAGATTAGACATGGAAATATTTTTTTCCCAAAAACTGGTTTGTCCTTCACAATATTTGAAATATCAGTGAATATCAGAAATTTCGTCAGCATGAAGAGTGGCAACATCTTCAATAAGGTTACTGGTTGATTTTGTACAGATTTCAAAATAGGTTTGTTATATTTTTAAAGTGCTTTGGGGGTGAATGGGAAGAAAGTAAGCAAATACTCTCAGGAAAATCTGTTCTTTGATACTCCTAAAAATTCAAAAATTGGCACATTTTCATTCAAAATAAATTAAAAAAAATAAGGTAAACTGATTTTACTATATAAACACTGACTGAAATCTTGGTTTTCTAGAAGAAAATAATACTCTCCTTAAATGAAAGTGTTTGTTCTAACAGTTAAAAAGAGACATAACTTAGAATATGTTAGACAAAAGGATAAATCACAAAATCAACACAATTTTGTTTGGAAGACGGTCTCTTTTGTCATAAACCACCTCTGATCTGAAAGTAGTGTGCAACCTTTTCATCTTCCTGCGTTGGTCTTGGGGGTTGGGCACACAGCTCAGGACATCTGAGTGGCCCGGGCTGCCATGCAGTGTGAGAGAGGCCCATGCAAACAGGCACGGTAAGGTCGTGATTCCCTCACGGGGCACAGACACATCACAAAAATGACTGACTTCCCAGCTGCTGTCACTTTGGGACACTCAATTGAAACCAGATTCGTGGCTGCTTACCAAGATTTTAGAACCAAAAATAGTTGACTAAAATCAATCAGAAAGTTGGGAACAAATGTTTTGAGGCAGAGGAATCTCGATTAGTTTTGACTCTTTTAGTGTCAATAAACTGGAAAAATATGTCATCTTAAAAAGTAGCTAGAAAACAGATTTTTCTCTCCCTCTTTAAATAGTTTCCTGTTTATTGTTGTTTTGTGAAGTAGTAGCTGTGATCAGAGCTTTGTAGATAAGTTTTAAGATGCAGTGAAAATTAGTGTGATGGATTCATGGAAACTGTCTACAAGGGATTTGCCTGATACTTCACATAATTTGTTGACAGGAACATTATGAAAGTCCTAGAAGAAAGTGGTCCAACAGCAGGCAGGGAACTTTTTCATTCTGGATTGGAGAGCAATATGGAGGAGGATGTGGGGGGGGAATGCTTCAAAGACAGCAATTCTTAGAAGTCTGGTTGAAGCTTAAAATGAAAAATATGCTCCCCTGTTCCTTGTCTGCTGTTGAAAAAAAAAAAAAGGAGAAAAGTTTCAGTAGTGCCACATATTCTTAAAATAAAAACTTGTTCCCTTGACAATTCCAAGCATCATTTATAACACATTCCTTCTGACTGCACTGAGGATGTTTGTCTGATAAGGGTATTCTCTAAATTAAAAATATATATTATACTTAAGTACACAAAACCATTTCAGATTTTCCTACTGACATAATAAAGTTTAAAAAATATTCCAGGAAAGGTCAAAAAAAAGTAAAAAATATTGGTAACTATTATAACTGCCATCTTGCCCACATGGAAAGAGTATATTTCTATGAAAATAAAACAAGTTTTAAAAATAGCATAATGAATTCACCCATTTGCTATTAGCTTGAAGACTAAATGCTAAGCTGGCTTGTAAAACAGAGAGAGTGTCTTAATGCAAAGAGATATTAATATAATGTTTAATATGTTTAAATATGTTTTAATATGTTTTAAAATAGATTTTGTCATTAAAAAAGGCAATGGGAGCATCAAGTTAGACTTGAGAGCTTGTTGGAAAAGAAAAGCTTTATGTCTAAGTAAATTATTTCTACTTATCTATTACACTATGACACCATTTCTTTCATCCATTCTGTGCTTCATTTTCTTTCAGTTTTTGTGTTGACCTCACTGAAGATTCACAGAAAATCATTACACATTTTGAAAACTGAACTTGAACCCGGGGTATAGTTATTCCTCATTCAAGGTGAAGGAGTCATTAATGCATTAGCTGTCTTTTGATTTCACATGGTATTGTAGTTTAGCTACCTAGCTCTTGTATATGCTCACTTGAAAAAAAATTTTTTCAGGATTTCAGTCTGGAGAAATGGAATCAACTGATGAAATAAAATATGTTGATCACCACAGCAGGTTAGTATATGTCAGGAGGAGATTAAAGTTTATGTAATAATCAAATATTCAGTGAAGTTTTTTTTCCACAATTGAGTTGTGAGGCTTTCCATCTGATGCCTCTGTGGGTTATCACGAGTCCCTGCATACATGAATATGGAGATGGCACTTACTGAAAGTAAAAGTACACTTATGTTTTGTAAACTTGTGGAGATACTACTTTAACTACTTTGCTTTGACCACATTTTCTAAGCTACATAAGCAATTAAAATAATGGGTTGATTTTCAAATCTTGCAAGAATCCATGATGGTCAGCATATTATCTTGCAATAAGTTTCTTTTAAAGTTATGAGAGGAATCTCACTCAAGAGTGCCCAAATCTGCAGCTGTAAATCCAAACTACCATGTGAATAGAGAATTCAAGAAATCACCATGTTTCATCTACTCTCTCTCAAAGAGGTAAGAAACCTAAAATTGCCAAAGAAACATCTAATATAATTACATTAACTTAATCCAAACACCAATTCTTCTGAATATATCAGAAGTTTCTGAACTGAATTCTATACTTTCCTCTAATTTGTGTATCTGTCAGTCAGGAATTTTGGACTGAGTTTGTTCCTATTAAGTCCATTGTGAACTGGGGATGATTAGGACATCACTTGTAAACCTGAAAATTAATATATAAAAAATTGTATTTCAAAAGTCTCGTATCTTTCTTCAGGCATAAACTAACATCCATTTAAGTAAAGCTGGGCGTTTTTTTTCCGATTCCCAATGGTCAGAAATGTTCCAGGTAGTTAGTCTTGGAGTTCCTTGTAGGTTACTTGAATAAGGATACTTGGCAGTATCCTTACAAATAACTTAGAATACCTAAAGAGAGAAAGATCCATGTATGTATCAAATGGCAGTATAATTAATCTGGGAAAAACATGCACATTTGAGTGACTGGTTCTTACATGGGGATATACTGATCTGTGAGGAAATATCTAAAGATAAAACTATAAAATGGATTAAAAGAAATATCTAATTGTATTTTAATTAATATTAAATTATAGTATTCATACCTTTTTTTCAAAAGTAGAATGAAAAGATTTTTGGTTTATTTGTATTTACAAAGGACCATGCAGCCTTTGATAAAAGGAGCTGAATTTAAAACACAAATTCTTTTGTTCCTGACACTTTTGTTCCCTTAGAAGAAGAAAAACCCAAGTTTTCAACTTACTTGTGGTATCACCGCTTCATTTGCAGTAAGCCCTTATGTTCTAAACTGAAATTATCTCAAAGTATTTGAAATTATTATTTTTGGGTCAATAATGATAATAAATAAATGTTGGAAAAGCCTTCAGTATCTATATGCCTTTTGTCATGGACTGTTTCTGTCA
Organism: Leptocoma aspasia; assembly: GCA_013399835.1. Classification (NCBI taxonomy): domain Eukaryota; kingdom Metazoa; phylum Chordata; class Aves; order Passeriformes; family Nectariniidae; genus Leptocoma; species Leptocoma aspasia. The sequence goes on from VXAX01003401.1 coordinate 581,512, forward strand.
TCTGGAATGGATGCATATGTGGGAAGTTAAACAAAATCACTAAGTAGAATGAAGTTAAATAGGATATTGCACTTGTGGGGCACTTGTCACAGGGAAGAATTTGGAAGGATGTTTCTGGAGCTCCTACTTGTGTTGCTAATCCCATCCACTCCACCCAAACAAGTTTAGTTCTGTTTGCTTTCTGTCTGGCACCCACTCTAGCACTGATTAATAGTTCTACATTGGAGCGAAAAGATGCAAAAATGTGTTGTTGGTTGGGAAACGATGCAGTTTTGCAGTTATGGTGGTCCTTGGAAGAGACAGAAATATAACCCTCTTGAGGGGGACAGCATCTAGAGCTTTGTGTCTCCCACCTTCTGAGGGACTATTTTGGTCATTGGACTCCTGTTGGAAAACCACTGGTGCCATACATTACTTTCCAGCCTTCCCTGAGCAGAGTCACAACACAGTGTTTATCAGACTTTAAAAATATGAAGATTTATTTATATGGTTAGTGTGGGAAAACAGAGGTGATGGACCACCGTCTAAATTTCAGGATGCTTTTCAGCTTCTAAATCCTCTCTCAGGTAGGCTCTCAGTGTGCTGGCTGCCATTTCCTATCTCCTCTACACCTAAGACATGATAACAATTCCTACCAAAATAGTATTTTATATGTCTGAAACAATTTGGATCTGAAAATTTCCAGAACTGAGTTCTGGGAAACAGAAAGTTTTGTCTAACATTTTGAGTAGACAGTTCAGCTGAACAGTGTGCAAAATATATATACTTGATAAATCATGGAAGTGTTCCTGTAACTTGAAATTATGAGAGCAAGGAAATTGCTTTCAGTAAGATATATTCAAATTATGGCTTTACATCACAGTGTTTGCCTCACTGGATTTTAGCTTAGCACCTGAGGTGTCTCAATGAGCAAGGTTGTACTGGGGGCTCATGACAGATACAGATGTTGAATAAAAGAAATTGCCAGTGGTATACATGAGTTATCTGCAACACTCTGCTCTCATTCCTTTAACTGTTCTTAAATGTTCACAGTTGTGAAGTCTCACACAGTTTTACAGTCATAAGAGAGAGTTTCCTGCTTCTGCAGGTGGTCCTGATCCGAAGAAGACCATAGCCTGTGACTGAGGTTGGGATACATCTGTCTAATTCCAGATGCCTGCAATGAGACTCATATGACTCATTGGGATGAGGTAAATCCCACCCTGCAAGTGGTTCTTTCATTCTGTTGACTATAAAGGCTGTCTAATATAGATTGGTTCAGTGATGAATGTTTAGTTTTCATTGCTACTGAGTTCAGTATATTTTCATTAAGGACAAATGTCTGCTACAAATGTCCCCATGTTTGCTTTCTGCAAAACAACGGAAAATACCACGTGCAGTACAAGTTCGTTTCATGTGGATGTCCTATAAGCTATGACCAAACAGAGTGGAATGGTCTCATGAGAATGAAAACCTTCTTGTAGGGGCAAATTATCTTTTTTTTTCCTTACTAGTGTATAGTGGAAGTAATCTTGCAAAGGTCAATAGAGGGAAACAGCTGATTATAATTCTATAGTGCCAAAGGTCTATGATTTCTCAAACAGTCTGCTTTTGGCAAACTATTACTACAATTGTATACATTTACTATATATGGGAATTTTGAATTTTTGTTAATCATGTACTAGTTTAATTTAAAGTTACATAATTTATACCATTTTTCCCTAGGTCTTCAAAGGATTTATAGGCTAATTCCTATTGTTCTCAATACCTTTTAGGGTCTAGATTTTGATGGATATATTTAATTTGACCATAATTTCCTTCAAACATCAAATTCACTAGTCAATTAATAGATCAATCACCATGTGCTTATTTTGTTTATACAGATATGCAACTCTGAAAAGCAAAGGGAAATGCATTCTAGTGTTGCAAAACCCAATTAATGAAAAGGAAAATTAGAATCAGGTTGTTTCTTTTTCTACATTCCTCCTAATTTATTGCCTCTGGTGTGATTTTTACAACCACATTAAAAATACAGTTAAAATGGAATATAACCCAAACCCTCTCTATTTATAATTTGCTTTTAAGAAACAGGATTTTGAGAAAATGGAAACAGTCCAATCAAGAAAATCAGAAAACTTGTATCTTGGTTTTAAAAAATTTTAGAAAACATAGTACTATTAGGAAACTGGTAAAATTTGGCAGTTGCATGGATGGTTCAGAATCTGAAATAGTTTAGAATAAACAACAATTAATACTAGCTACTGCATGTAAATGTTATATTATGAAAATAAAGGCTGTATTTCAGAATGCTTTTAAGCCTAAAAAAACCCTTAGCTATACAGACGTCTTCTAAGAGAAGAAGACAATACAGGGTGTGTCAACGAAGAGTGATGGACAAGAACATACATCTGCAAACCACAGACGCCACACTACAGCCCAGCCATGAGTGAATTTACCCAGCTGGCAGAAAGGAAAAGTTCAAATCAAGACCCAAAGTGCCAAACAAAATTATTTTGTTTCAAATACGTAGTTCCAGACGTGAATCTGTCCCCAAACTCTTCCCACATGTCCTAACCTTAGTAAAACATTTCATTGTGGAGTCATGCTGTGAGTGCTCTCAGGCTTGTTTATTCGAGGCTCCAGGAGGAAAGATGAATTCCAGCAGCCTGGAAGGGTACAACTGAAGAGGGAGATGAGGGACTGAGCTGCTCCTGGACTTTCCAGTTTAGATTTCACTGAAATGAATACAAGTTTTAGGGACTTTAGGATACGTTCACACTGAACATATAAAAGTATTTAAAATACATTACTCCCATCCATTTAAATTACATTATTCTTATAAGGAGACAGCTAATGGGTGAGTTATTAAATACTTACTTCTCTGCTACATATATGGTCCAAATACCCCACACAATAACACAAAAATGAGTGTTAAAATACATTCCATCTGTAACTTTATTACATCTGATCCAAAGAATGGCAGATCTTTCCCAGTGAGGGCTAGTCATTAAATCAGTGCAGCATATCATTCAAATAAATAAGCACTCCTTACTTCAGGTGGTCCTCCTGCAACTCCTTTACGATGATCATATTTAAGTAAGATTAAAATCTTTGTGGTGCAAATACCATTCTGTCTATGCTGTTTACAAACTTGTAATAAAACAATGCTTTCAAATGTATCTAAGCTCTTAGTAAGGAGGAGAAAGGAAAGGATCTCAAATTTATTATGTTGTTTTTAACTGACATGTTTATATATTTGTTTATATATATATCTCAGAAATAGTCTGTATTAAGGATTTCTACAACATCTATCCCAGTTGCTGTTTTGGGTGGCCACGTGGAACACTGGTTGCTGTTACTGGAAATTATGTGCCGAGCATGCTCCCTTTCACCACTGTGCAAGGAATATGCACAAAAGCAAAGTGATGACTAATGTATAGAAATATCTGCAGGTTTTCAGTGAGATCCAAATTTATGGGTCCTCAGAAATATTTGGACTGAATTGCAGTTAATAATTTTGGGGTTGGTTTTTTTTCCACAGTGAACTGTCCAAATAAAGAGGGCTTTTTTCATATAGAATCAGATCTGAAGGTTTTTAGAAAGAAATGGAAAGATACGCTAAGAAAGACTGAGCATCTTGTTATTTGGCTAATCCACAGAACTTCAGAAGATTAATCAGAAAACCTTTGCTATTTGTTTAATGCAACACCTGCATTCAAATGTTTTTTTTTTGTAAAATATATTCCCAAATATAGAATTATTAAAAGTATTGTCAAGGATGACATATTGTCTTGTATTCTCAAGATTGAGATACATAGGTAGATTAACCCGAATCAGAATGTCTATCCATACACACAGTATTGCTACTCTAAGTTTGGGGGAAAAAAAAGTACAAATCCTGATATTTAACGCAGTGGGAAATCTTGTTCTTTTTCAAAATATATACATTTTCTTCTGTTGTGGGCAAAGAAAACTAAAAATGTCAAATGGCATCTGGTCTTAGATGGCAGTGAGGTTTGCCAAGCACCAATGGTTTGGTATTAAACTAAAGAGGGAAAACTGTGCAGAGATGGTGGACTGCATTGTTGCTAACTAGTAACTTAAAAACACATCTTCTGAGATTTCAGCAAGGCTTTTTTTCACTGTCTCTCACAATGCCCTCATAAGCAAAGTTGGGAAGCATGGAGTGGAGGAGTGGATTGAGAATTGACTGATCGGCAGATCCCAGAGGGTTGTAATCAGTGGCACAGGGTCTAGTTGGGGCCTGTCCCTTGTGGTGTCCCCCAGGGTTCAATACTGGGCCCAGTATGGGTTGAGTTATTCATTGATGACTTGGATGAAGGGAAGATGCTTCTTCTGCAAGTTCAGTGGACACAAATCTCGGAGGAGTGGCTGATACCCCAGAGTGCTGTGCAGCCTTTCAGAAGAACCTCAGCAGGGTGCAGATATGGGCAGAGAAGAACTGCCTGAAATTCAGCAAAGGCAAATGCAGAATCTGCAGAGGGGAAGAACAACCCTCTCCACCAGTACAGGCTGGGAGTGACCTGATGGAAAAGAGCTCTGTGGAGAAGGACCTATTGGTCTTGGAGGACAATAAGCTGCGCCAGAAGTGCCCTGATGGCCAAGAAGGCCAATGGGATCCTGGGGGACATTAGGAAGAGCATTGCCAGCAGGGAGGTGATCCTGCCCCTCTGCTCAGCCCTGGTGATTAGGGAGTCACATTAGGAGTGCTGTGTCCAGTTCTGGGCTCCTCAGGCAAGGGAGACATGGAGCTCCTTGAGCTGGTTGAGTGGAGGGCAACAAAAATGATTGTGGGACTGGAGCATCTCTCTTATGAAGAAAACCTGAGGGACCTGTGCCTCTACAGCCTTGAGGAGAGATGACTGAGATGGAACCTCATCAATGTCTATAAGTATATGAAGGAAGGGTGTCAAGAGGAGCCAGGAGCATGGAACCAGGCTCTGCTCAGTGATGCCAATCTTGTCCAAGCAGTAGGACAAGAGGCAATGGGCAGAAACAGATGCACCTGAATGCAAGGGAGAATTTCTTTCTTGTGCAGGCAGCCAAGCACTGGAGCAGGTTGCCCAGAGAGGGTGTGGATTCTCCCTCACTGGAGACATTGAAGAAACACCTGGGTGCAATCCTGTGCCATGTGCTCTGGCACATGACCTTGCTTGATCAGAGAGGCTGGACCAGATGACCCACTGTGGTGCCTTCCAACATGACCCATTATGGGATTCTGTGACACCCTAGGAGATTCAAACAGCTACAACATTCATTCTTTACAGACACCTGTCGGGGCAGGGTGGGGGGAAGTTTTGAGGAGGATTTCTTAATTGGGGTAAACAGGAGCATTTCCAGAGTTCTGGGTCTTGGTGGACATATAAGTGCATTTTGAGTGTCTACCATGATCAGGTCATGGTCTGTCCCAGTTCCCTTGGTGCTGTTTTGTAAGAAGACGTGAGGGTGAAGGCTTGTGAGTTGTGGGGGGGCACTGTGTTAGATCCTAGTCTGAGCAGCCTTGTGCAAAGACTACAAAATAACTGTGACTAGGAACTAACTTCATGTAGTTGAGGCTGAATTATCAATACCAACCTTTATTTAAAGAAATTAAGGACTCTTTAAAGGCCCCTACTAGGCTGGGAGCCTGATGTAATGATGTAGCCATACGTCTGACAGTCATCAGGTTCCAGGTTCTGATCTGGGCTTTGATGCTCATGGCCTCTGCAGTCTTGGGCAAGTTGTTTCTGTGCTCTGTGCTTGAAGAAAGGAACAATGATATTTCTCCTCTTCCTCCTATTCCTCCTCCTCCTCCTCTTCTTCACAGAGAGGTTATGCAAATTCATTAGTGACTGTTTGTGAAGGGCTTTGAAGTAGAAAATCGCTCAGTAATTGCTAAGTATTATTTAATAGCTCTTTTATAGTAGGCATTTCCTTCTGAATTGCCCTGTTTGATGTTTCATTAAAATGACATCATGCTCACTTGCAAATTACAGTGGTAGGTCATGTGCTTGCCAGTATAATGAAGCATGAAGAATATAGACCTGCCTCCCCCTAAATAAATTAATTTGCAAAAATTGTCACTGCTGAGGCCAGACTGTAGGACTCTACTTTCTCACATACATGACCCTAGTCATATACTGGTTCTTCTTTATTTTTATTGTTTATTGTAACATTTATTTGAAACTGCTCTTTCCATCATACCATCCAGGAATTTTTTGTGTCACAGATGAAATATTACTCTCTTTGTGATCTATAAGTTAAATGCCAGAGGTTAAAACAGGACTGTCATTTGCAGTAACTGCACTCTTACCAAGACCAACAAAAAAAGAAGAAGAAAACCACAAGAAAATTAAAATAAAATTGTCCTACTTGGCTTTGTTTTTGAGAAAGAACAATCTTTTGGTCCTTATGCAGTAATTTTATGAAGGTGAGCATGGGAGTGCTGTGCAGGGACCATCTCAGACTTCTGCTCCCGTGTAACTCAGACACTCTCGGGCTGTGTCTGAGTTGCTGGATGAAAGAGCTCAGGCTCTTATTCCCCAGATACATCCCATCCAGCAAGCATGGATGGTTCCTCTATGCATCTTCAGGTCTTCACCTGAAAGAGCACCTGTATTGATAGGCAGGACTCAGGCCTGGGCTTGATGTGAAGTTACCAGGTGCCAGGATGAGTATCTGGGAGCTGGGACTTCAGAAAACAGCATTTATCCCACAGCTAGAAATAGAACTCCAGTGGCACTGAGAGATAGACAGACCTTTCTGGATTTTAGAGAGAAATAAGATTTTTTTCTAAACTACCATCATGGCTCTGCTATTTTAGTTTGTTATTTATTTCAGGATATTCAACCTTAACTAGCAGTTTACAAAAGTGGATATTATTTTTAGTTCATTTCTCTGTAAAGCATCACATCTTAGGATAATAACAGAATTGGCTATTATGAAGTGAAAACCGCTTATTGGACTCATAAAAATAGTCATTTGGCATGTTACTTTATTACTTTTTGGAATGCTTGTTGCCTTAAGAGTAGGAAGCATCTTCGAGTTATTTCTTTACAAACATGGATTTCTATCAATAGCAACAAAACTAGGACATCGTTCAGGAGAAATATATAGAAATAAAGCATGGGCTGTTCCATATTTTTCCTAGATTTTTATATTGTTTCAGTATAAGGATTATATGTAGTGGGACAAAGAATAATCATCAATGTCTGTATTCTCAACTAAAAGGAACATAACAGGGAAATAATTTTACTTTGGATGAAAAAGCACATACTAGGCACCTGCATTCCCCAAATGAAAACTGATATTCAGGAGAGATAGCAAAACTTAATGTTCTGGAGAGCAGAACATGCTGTTAAGTGTCTGTGGCACCAGTGCAGTGGGAAAATGTCTGGATATGCTATTTGCCAAATAACTGTTATTTGTGAAGGAGTAGCTCCAAAGTCATATCCTACTGCTTTGGCACACTGAGTGATCCAATAAATGAAGACAGACGCTGAACCTGGCCTTGATGTATCCAATGTAATTAAAGAAGAGATCTTAAAGAACATTTTCCTAGTAAATTAAAAAAGAATGTTTTTATTTTAACTTTCAGTGTCACAGTGTATCATTCTTGGTATCCCCAGCCAGTCTAGTTTTTTGTGATTTTGGGTTTGTTGTTTTTTTTTTTTTTGGTGCTTTTTTTAAACAGAATCCCACTGAAAACTGCAGAAAAATGGATGAAACAGTGAAACTGAAAAACCTGAAAGTGAAATTTTTATTTGAGTTCCTGAGCTGTAAAAAAGAAAGGCAGATGAGCATAAAAACAATAAACATATTAACATAATAGATTCAGATAATCATTCATATTCAGTTGCTACAATTAACTTCTGCTCCCTCAAATCACAAAAGTGAGTTGTATATTACCTTCTTAGCAGGGGGGAGAGACAACAGCACAGTGAAAGAGAAAGAAGCAGCTCTGAGTGTTCAAATCAAAACCTTGCATCCTCAGATGCTTCAACTTGGCTGACCATTTTTCTTTCTAAGAGGAAAAGAGTCTTTCACATATGACTCCTGTTTGGAAATGAGTTTCTGTCTTGCGACTCATCTCCTCCACAGCCAAAGAGAACACCCTCTCTCTGCAGGCTGCTGGCAGTGGTGTCATCCAGAGCCATCACAAGCCTGAGGCTTCATTTGTCAGTCAGAAATAGGAACCCTATTTATCTGGAACACTAGATAAATCAGTCGTACAGCCCTAGTTTTCCTGTGTTACTAAATTAATGATAAATGTGAAATCTTTTAATTTAGGAAAGGCAAATGCAAATTTCATGTGTACCCTGTTTAGACTTGGCAGTTTGTTTGGCACATGATTCTTCCTGTACAAACTAAAGGGAAAAGCTCTATTTGCACATTAATGTGCCTTACCTAGTCTTCACATAGCAAGAGAGATTATGTCTTTATTTTTGTGCAAGTGTATTACATGATTTCCTTCTGAATAGCTGTTGCAGAATTCACTCTTTTAAAGTTTGTTTGTTATGGATATTAGAATACAAAGCCTGCTTTGCATCTTAATGAAATGCCCATATTCTACACAGCCTCCAGCCCATCAGTTATTTGAAATTATATTTCAGGTCACGCTCAGTTTAAAAATTAATCGAAAAGAAATTAGTCCCACAAGGATATAGCTGTGAACTGTAATTTTGAGTGACAACGGGATAAAAGACTGTGAATTTGATCATGTCACTTTTAGATGCATTTCATATATGTAAAATTTTTAAATTTGCCACAAGCATGCATTTAAATTTATCTTGGCAGATGTCTATTAATTTGTGTAATTCAGGAGCACTATAGGAAAAAAATATAGGAATTACTTTGAGATACCTGCCACTAATTATTATTTCATTGAAAATGCACCTGCCATTCTGGAAAAAGCAAAACAATCTCAAACTCCAACCCAAAAAAAACCCCCAAACACAAACGCTCTCCTGTTTAATAACTGAAATGATTTGCTAGTCTTTCAAAGGTCTGAGAAGTCATGGCAGTGCATCTGTGATATGTGATATATCTACAGTATTCCTAATGATACAGGAGACTGAACAACCAGAAAGACATCAATACATAGCAAGACTACATGAAGAGAACCAAAAATTTCCAGTGTGCAGTTTGTGGTTCATCAAAATAGTTCAAATGTTGTTTGTGACAAACAACTGGAATGGGCAGAATCTGAAGGAAATTGCAGTGCTGAATTGGGCCTTACTGAAACATCAGGGTCCCTTTGGCAGTCTAGACTCAGGCGTTTGAAACAAGGTTAAAAGGATAAGGATGTGATTTCGTATGTGGGTTAACACCTTGAAGTGAATAAGTACTTTCTTTCAAAAAAAATTAATGTGTTCAAATCCATTCCCGTCTATTTCTCTCATGTATAACTGTTTTGAAACATCAACAGCTTTCAAAATTAATACAAATGCAGAAACACATTATTACTTATCCAGAAGTAAGCTGGAATTAAAATACAAACCCCTTCTCCTGCTCACAACTAGGTAATGACACTTTGTTCTGCATTACTGATTCACTTCTGCTAAAGTGATGGTACAGCCAGGTGATACTTTGGCCTTCTAAATTTATCATTTGGGGAAAGAGGATAGGAACTAAATGTGCTCCTCCAAGGCTTCCTTTTCCATCTTTCAAAGGTGAGGTCACTAAGGTTAAGAACAGAAAAATCAGTAACTCCTTAGAAGAGTTACAAACACGGTACTTGGACTCTCTTTTAATATTTTGTCCTATTGCTTTGCTTTGTCATCCATCTCCCTCTGCAACAGGATCTGCATTAAAATATCTCCATTCCAGGCCTGAGGATTCCACTCTCAAGGATGCTCCAGCAGCCTGAGGGTTTAGGATTTAGGGAGGGAGATCTGCTTTAACTAAGCAACTGCAGTGAAGAGTCAGGATGATGTATTCAAAAGTCAATTTTGACATTGCCTTTAATTACAATTAGGTTTTTCTTTCAGAGCTACTGGCAGGACTGATGGAGGAAAAGTCTTTCTCATTTCAACTTTAAGAATCTACAATGTGAGCACCTAGAAATATGAACTTAAATGAAGTTGATAGTGAAGAAGTAGTACATAGATGAGTATTTTACACTAGGACATTAGTATTTTTTCTGGAAGCTCTTGGCCAATGGCTTGAGAGAGTTTTACAGACAAAATTAATTAAAACATAGCAAAATTAAGCATCTTTCCACAGTTTGTTTTGCCTGAGACCGACAGATATATTAAGCAATAGGTGTAGATGTAAAAATGCCCTAAGCTAAGTTTCCTTAATAGAATGTAAATGTAAATGAGTAAATGTTAAAAACTTTTAAAACACTATTTGGCTTTCTGAGGTAATAATCTTCCTTAAAAAAATTGAAAGGAACCCGTCAGGATTGCTGAGTCCAACTCCTGGCCCTGCACACAACAAGAACATGTGGCCCTTGAACAGTACAAGAATCACACTGTGAACCTGAGTGCATTGTATAAACACCTCTTGAGCTCTGTCAGACTTGGTTCTGTGACCATTTCCCTGGGCAGCCTGTTCCAGTGCTCACCCACATCCTGTGTGAAAGCTTTTTCTTGGTATCCAACCTAAACCTCCCCTGACTCAGCTTCAGGTCATTTCCTTAAGTCCTGTCACTGGTCACCAGTGATGAGATTGGCACCTGCCCCTTCATTCCTCCTTGTGAGGATGTTGAAGACCTCAGTGAGGTTTCCCCTCAGTCTCCTTTTCTCCCAGCTGAACAGACCAAGTGACATCAGCAGCTCCTCAGGAAATAAAGATCAGAAAATTAAATCAGGGGAAAAAATGAGGCTGTCAAAACCTTGGATAGAAAACTGATGACTGAATTACACATTGGCTTTCTATTATGAAAAGTTTTGGAAAAGAAAACAAAGAGTCCTATGCAGACAAATCACAGAATGTGCCATTTCCACAACCATCTGCTAGAAGGCTATGACTGTCCAGCTGTGCTATATTGTAAGAAGTGAGAAAAATGACCACTCAGACAAGACCTGCAAAGAGAAAAAAAATCCCTTGACAAGCCTGAAATCTTGTTTCACACCTCTCTCACCACAGGGGTTTTCTGTTCCACCATACCATTTATTAAACTTGCATCCCAGGACAAACCTAAGCTGTAAAGTGTGGTGATTTGTGGAAAGCAAACATAAGTTGCAGTTATCACAAGACACAAGGGAAAACAGATTAAGTAATGGACTGCAAGCAAAGAGCTTTTCCTAATTCTAAAGTTTATCACAGATTCTTAAATTGTCCCCAGCACTTAAAAATATAAATACTGATTTTTAAAACAGTAAAAATGACAGTGTCAAAATTTCTTTAAAGCAGTTGATTCAAAATGTGCTTAGGCAGAATACCAGTAATTCTTACTTTGTAATTATTTATGGTTACTCTTTTTACCCTCATTTGCAGCTCCAGTGCTTTGTTAACAAAGTGAATAGAAGAATATCTCCAAGAGAGTGACACCAGCATCACAGGGACTGTCATGGGGAGTAGCCTCAGACATCAGACCTGTTACAGTTCATCAAAATCAGAAATATAAAGCTTCTTAGGCATGATATCACTCAAGTGCAGAATATGTGAATAAACCATACTTTCCAGGACCTTTGCAAGAGATAGTTAAATAATATTAAAGATAAATCATCAGAAAAAAAAAAAACCAGGATCATTCATTTTTGACTGAAAAAAATACAAATACTTAAAAGACACCTTATAGAAAATAATTATCAATAAACATGTAACCTGTGAGAATAAAAACAATTCCTTTTTTAATATCTACACCACATCAAGAAAAGAAATTGCTGGAAGCTTCTGAATCAAGCTCCTGTCAGCACCTCGGAGGCTTTCTGTTAAAACTTTTCTTTTCCTGTTAAATTCAAATGAAAAAAAAAAGGAAAAAAAAGTCTTAAACCAAACCAACAAACAAAAAAAAAAAACCCAAAACAAAACTCTTCAAGCATTAGGATTAAACTTTGAGCTAGGTTGCCTAAAGAGGAGAGATTAATTCAGTGGCCATCAGGAGCTGCAGGTGAAGTCCCACTGGACTCTTAATTAACCAGGCATCTTCCAAAGAGTGCACATGGTAAGAAAATAAAAGAAGCAGAGAAAGGTCATAAGCAGAAAAGAGAAGGTCACCAAAGGGTTAATCTCACAAGCAGGAAAAGTTTATAAGCAATTTATAGTGCTGAAACTTTTCATTTTATTACGCTGCTTTGGAAATAGCGTGATTATTTGCTCTAATATTATGTGCAAAGGCAGTATTAGATATAAGTAGTAGGTGGAAACATTCTGAGAGAGCTGTATGTCACCATGCAGCTAAGTACTCTGTTAATAAATATGGGGGATCCACGCTTGCTGAATAGGAACAATGTAATTATGGCAGTCATCCAAGAGCAAATGGAAGGATTGGGATATGGTTTTTAAGGGCTTACATATGAAATAGTTGGTTTCCAGCTCTCTGCTAGACAAAAGGGAGAGAGAACTGGAGAAGGCTACCCTGGAGAAAACCTGTGGCTGGTCCAATTCTTGTAAGATTCCTAAAACTTGACATTTCAATGAAAAAGGTGCGGGGTGATTTGCAGTGCACACATATTTTCCCCGTAGCTGTAAGTGCTATATCTCATTGGATTTTGTAGCTTTGATGAATGTGTCTCAGTTCACAGCTGAGAAGAAATGCTAAATGCACACATGTTGTCTGACACAATGGCTCAGTTTAGAAGCAGTCCTTTGCCACCTTTCAGTGACTTGGTTTCTTTAGACCACATGACCGTGTCCTTAGAGCGGTAATTAATACCTCACAGGTAAAAGCATTTGTGTGTTTTACTTCAAAGTGTTCATTTTAGCCCTAGAACTGGCATTTAGTATTGAATTCACAGGGAATACGTCGGTTTAGGCACTCAGATTTCTAAAGAGAAAGAAAAGCCATGAGTACCGTCCCTTTGCCTGCATCCTTCTCTAAGTAGTCTGGGAACCTGATCCCACAGACGATGACTTGTTTGGTTTCCCTGTGGCTGCAGAAGTCACATTTCTTTTCAGTGTGAAACCGGACATGAAGAGGGGAGGTTGGTGTATGCCCAGGTTGTGCCCCATATGGAAACAGGAGGTAATTGGGGGATATTCCAGCTCAGAGCCAGGAATTCAGAAGCGCCTCAATCCCTGGTAGGATAGGCGTAGTCTCCGAGAATGAAAAGCACCATTGTTTCTTCTCAGACTTTTGGCAGAGTGCAGTGAATGTGGCTGAATACTCTTCCCCCACCACATAAAAGAAAGACAAAATTCCTAAGAAGTGGTATTGGACAAATTCTGGGAAGTGAGTGACTGACTACAGCAAAACCAGGCAAATTCATAGTTCAGTAAACATGTAAAAAGCAGAACACTGACAATGACCCACTCCTTTCATTTCAGCTGAAATGTACAAAGCATGTGGAAACTTCAGAACTGTTAATTGTGCCAAAAAAAGCATCACTGTGTTGTAAAATCATTATCTAAAATAGCAATTGCTTTCTAAATTGGACGTTGTATATCAGAGGTTTTACTTCTTCAAAAAAGCAACGAAAAGTAAAAAAATAGATACCTGTATAATGCACATTTTAAAAAGAAAATTAAAATCCCTGATATAATGTTTTCAATTTTTTTAAATTATATCTTTGCTTTCATTCACCTGTTTCCAAGACTTTTTATAAAAATCTGAAGGCAAAATGCAAGTGATATTGAGAAAACATCTAATAGGTAGCTGTACTTTATATTGTGAACAAACATGAGCCAGCATGAATGTAAAAGTGCATCATTGTATAATTTTGATGCTGAATCCCAGGGCTTTCACTCTATGTAGTCTTTCTTATAAATAAGATTTGCTTCCCTTGCCATATGTTCACTGTTAATGTATTTTCCTTCACTTGTAATGATTTTGAATCTGATCTAAAGTCTGTCAAAAACAATAAGAGTCTTTTGATTGAAATCAGGTCTTGGAGATATAATTTTGGCAATTTTATTTAAAGAAAATTGACAGATGACCACTGTTGCAAGAGAAAACTGCTCAACTCACACAATTTAGATCAAATAAGTATCAAAGATTTTTGTAAATTATTCATGTCATGTAATTAACCAGCAAACACAAAACTATATATTCAGAATTAATATCAGGCATTGAACAGACAAATCATGAAACTGGGGTCTTAACAAAGGTTACTAAACAGTTACAAATTTCTAAACACTCTCCTGTAGCTAATCCCCACAGCACACATACCCTCAAACACATAGACTTGTGTTCCCCAGTAGTACATATACTATCTATATGAAAGATCACCAAATGGAGTCTCTTACATCAAAGGCCCCATATGAGATAAGCTTCACAAACTTCTTAAGCCCCATCTTAACAGTAGTTACTGTTTTACCTTCATTTACTTCCACTGAAAAACTATACCAGAATCCCATAATTTTCATGCTTAAAAACATTGTTCTGACTTTCAGCCTATATGTACTTAAAGTGAGCCAGAAGGTTTTTCTTCTGGGTTAGTGTCGCCCTTTAGTATATACAGATGTTCTGGTGCCCCCTCTCTTCCTCACCATACAGAGAGGAACAGCAATCTGTATTGCAAAATTAATTATAGGAACAGGGAGGGAAGAGGACCTCCAGAGGCTGTTCTGCTCCAGCCTCTGATGGAAGCTGGGACAATGGTACTAGGGCAGATGGCATTTTGTCTGTATAGCTTATCTTTGAATTCCTCACAGGAAGGAGATTCCACAGCCTGCTGGGGCTCAAGGCCAAGAATGGCTCAGTCTTGGGGTCACCTGCTGGGCTCATCAGCCCAGCTCCTTTACCTGTAACCCAGAGCCCTGTTCTCTGGAGGCTACACAGATGCAGTGTCCTCTGAAAATGCTGATGATGAAGCATATTATGGAGCACATTTACATTTCGTTTAGAATGAAGTGCCCCGTGGTAAGTCTTGACATAATTTCATCCTGCTGAAAGGATTTTGAAGAAACTTGCATGCAATATCAGCTCATTCCTCAGCTGTAAGGAATACTGAATATAAATAATTTATACTGATAGTGCAGAAGTGACTTTCAGTCAGATTACATCCATTTGTCCATTTGATAAATGTTCACAATGTTCTTAGTAGGTAGATTCCTGATTCACTGCCAGAACATCTACTGAGCAAGTTTTTGTATTCTTTCCTCAGTCATGGACTAGACATGCATCTTTGAGATTAAATATTCCCTAGTGTTGATATTAAGATCCTGAGGGGACAGATGTTCTAAGCTTAGGGTTGTATTTACTTGCAAGGGCAGCATTCAACAGGCACAGCACATGAAAATTTCCTGAATCAACATGTCTCAGCCAGAAACAAAGAATTCTGTTCTTGAGTTAAGGTTTCAGGAATTCTTTGTTCCAGCATAAAATTAACTTGCAAGTGCAGGCTCTGTAAGTCCAATTTGTAGAAGAAGGAGGAGAGGATAGAACAAACATCATTATTCCAGTATAATCCCTATCCTGTTTACATGTTAAAAAAAGCTGGGTTAAAATTTAAGTAGGAATAAATATCTATGAAGAGAAAGTAAAGGAAAACAAGCCAGTAAGTAACCACCCTACTACATGAAACAGCATAAATTGCTTCATTCCATTTTATGTTTTTGTCACAAAGACAATGCTTTTACCATTGCCTTAAGTGTCCCATATTCTTGTCCCATATTGAAATTTCTCACCACAGTCAGAAAAACTATCATTGACTTGGCAATAGCAGACCATGTGAAAAGACAGGACAGCATTTTTAACATTTTTCTTGGTGTGCTGAAGTGTTCTATTGTCCTGTATTATCATTCAGAGGTGGTAGAAAAGCCTCCCATTCCTCTAAAACATGATTACCAGTGTTTTCCAAGTAGAATAGAAATGCAACTAATAAACAACATTCCATGAAATTTGATTTGTTTGCTGACTTTCTGATGATGCAGCAGCACAGCTTTGAAAGTCCAAATGGAAGCCCTCAGCCACATATAATGGCTCTGGTTTATGCTTCCTATGTCTTTCTCTGCTCTCTGTCTATCCAGCTCTCATTCAGATGTTGTATTTCCATGCTCTAAGGCAGCTCTGAGTAAAAACTCAGTGTTGTGAATTCTAGACTCATTTTTCTGACACACAACGAATTGCTAGCAATGGAGTTGCAAAGCATATGCTGAAGCCATTTGGGGGCAAGTAGCAGCAGCTCTCAGAAACTTCTCTCTTGTGGCCTATGGTCACATTGTGTTTGAAAGATTTCTTTCTCTCCCTCAAGTGTACCAGATGGACTTTTTGCACATAACTTCTCAAGTTCTATTGCAAAACATTCCTGTTCAACTGCAGCAATATGTTATTCCACTGGCAATAGTGGCCTGGACATTAGCTAGCGGTATTGTCTTTGGCAGGAATTAGTATCAAACACTATCCTGCTGAATGACTGACCTATGCTCCCCCTAGCATCTCAGAATGTTGTAGCCAGCACATTGTAGCCTTGAAACACATAATAAATGTGTTATGTTGCAGGCCTTGTGTCACAGACACAGACCTTCTCCCTCTATTACATGAATTTTCAGATATTTGGAAAGCAAGAGATTACTTTTTTTTACCCTGAGCTTTGAAGTCAGTGAGCTCTGAACTTATCTAATAAAATTGACATAGGAATCAGGTATGTTTCTTTCTTGAGGAGTTTGAAGGTGGGTGGATTGGGGAAGGGATGGTCATATTTTTCTGGTAATTGCCAAGTGTCCTGTGCATAGTCTGACTAACATAATTCCATTCTGCATTTAGTTTGTCTCCCCAGCTCTATAACAATACTCTGACCCTATTGGGATTTGGGTATCTTCCTTGAAAGTTCATGCTTTCTTTGTGCTATTTAGTTACTTATGTCCCTAGCCCATATGCAAGTGTGGAGAACAGAACAGACATCTTCATCAGTTTAGTGGATACCCTGAGATTTCAGCAGAGCTGTTCAGGGCACTCTGAGAATCTCTAACCCTCCTACAACCAAGTAATTTCCTGAAGATAGATTTTTCTGAGCACTGAATTATGGTATTGTTTGATTTCAATTGGTGAAACCTTTTGGCCAAAACACATTTTCATCCCACCAGAAAAGGAAAAGCTGCTCCAAAGATACTGTGTGCAAACAACAAAAGTAACTGCTATCCCCATTGCACACCACCTGCTTCAAGATGGTGTTTTGCACCAATCTGACTGATTTGATTACCCTGAGTGCCTCTTCCTTGCATTAGCTCACATGAGCCTTTCTCCATAATTGCGAGCATTCTTGACTTCACTGCATTCCCAGGTCCAGGAGCGTTTCTTAACAGTTTGGGCATCAAATCTGTAATTACTTGCTAAACTGTATATTTGCTACACTTTCAAGAGTGAATGTGAAGAGATCTTTCTTTTGTGTATTTTCCCATTTCTGTGTTGTAATGAAAAGCCCATACCTTTCTTTCAGCTGAAGAAGCATCCTTCAGATTGGCCGGTGTTATTATGAAGTACGTATTTTGAAGTACAGATTGAAAATTATAACATGTTGTGGTAGTGCAGCAGAACCCTGATATTTTCTGGACCCCAGGAAATAAAAAAAACTGTAAGGGGTGACACTTTTAAAAAGAATACTTATCTGTTCCCATAATATGGAAAAAATGTGCCTATGGCAAAAGGTAAAATGCTAAATAACATGGCCTCATTAAAAAAATCATCACTGTCCATCATAACTGTCACTCATTTGCCTCAGTAGTGAATATTATTGTTCACTTCAGTGACCCACACTGGCAGTGAGAGAAATTTCATCTCCCCTCATTCTATCTGGCAGCAAGCATAAGAAGCCTTCCTAATTTTATTTCATTTTCATCTCAAAGCATTAAGCCTTGGAATTTTTTCCTGCATGAATTATATTATGTGGCAATATACTAAGTAAGGCACTGGCATTTCCCGAGTTGTTCTGTGCTGTGCCTCACTGTTCCCCTAGGATGCTGCTTTATCTCTCAATGACATCTGATTGCAGATGTGCTATCAAAATGTAGCTCTTTCTTCCAGCATTATGCACTCAAAAGTCCAAGCTTTGTATTTAACTCAAAATATTCAATAGTACATTGTAAGATGGCATGCACTGTAGTTGACATTTGGAGCCTGTGGATCACACTTAGAGATGTGCCAGACTTGTTACTTTGGGAAGCATCTGCTGCTTGGGGAAGTGATGCCTTACAGCTGGGTTTGCAGCAGGATGAAATGGACTTCCTATATAATGTGTCTATGCTCGGAATTGTGCAAATTTCTCTTCTTATTTTGCTCCACCCATATAAAGGAGGGAGTGGTGCTTCAAAATTGCATTTGACATTTCCTTCTCTCTCTTCCTGCTGAGATCAACTGTAAAACTGCCTTTGTCTTCTATTGACACAGAGTTAAGTGCAGGTTATGATTTTTGGAGGATTCTCTTTGTATGCTCATGTGCCAGAGAGAGCACATGAATTTATCTCCCAATTTAAAAGATATTTCAGAAGATATTTCTTCCAAGCAGCCTCACAAGACATCATAATTACATATCTGTTTATCTAGAAGCAAAAAGCCTCAGTCCCAATGTTGGTGTGAAGACTTCTTACATCAAGCAGAGAATTGCTGCATTTCCCCAAGTAACTGGCTTCTCCCCTCCTACCCTCCTACTGTGCATGTACGCTCAAGGCTCACTCAGCACTCAGGTGCTTGGAGTGGCATTACAGCAGCCTTCTGTTAAAGTGGTGAGCTCTACAAGGGACTATTTCCTTCTAGAGGAGTTGTACTGTGCAAGAAACCTAATGTCAACACAAGATAGTTCAAATACACATCATATTCCTATAAATATGTCTGTATTTCTTTAGACTTTTGAATTTTTTTCCCATTAAAAGTTCATTCACCCAGGAAGCAATTCAGTCTCATCTGGAAATAAAGAATCACACACTTTGTCCTTCTATTATGGAGGTCAGCTGCAGCAAAATCTGAACTGAGTAGGATCCATACCCTTTCAGTCATAAAAAAGTAACAGTGAAAGTCATCAAGAAGTAGAAGATGGAGGAGGCCTCTATAGGGAAATGTGTTCAACTGGATATTCCTAAAAGCATTGCAAAATGGCAGGACCAGAAAGGGTTAGCTAAGTTATTAATCTCAGTTCAAAGAACATGCAAGTAAATTCCCTGGTGTACAGAGAACTAGACTGAATCCTTATGAACATGCTGACCTGTTGGATATGAACATTATAGTGCAAACAGAAAAAAACTAAAAATAGAAGAAAAAGAAACAGAATAAGTATAGTATTTTTCTATATAGCAGTAGCTTATTTCCAACTGAACAAATCATATCTTTCAATTTTCTTTTTTTTTTTTTTTCCTCTAAAATAAAGAGACTATAAGGGGTTTAGTTTTCCCTTTTTAGTTTTCTCTTGGTAGTAATATGTATCCATTTTGTTGAAAAACTTTACTTTCTGTCTCCTGGAACAAGCAATATATATTCAGGAAACTTTGCTAGTTATTTTTCTGGACAATCATTCTTCTTATACAGAAGCTGTCTGTATCTGGGTAGTCAGATTATTATCTCACCATAAGTGCAAGTAGACTGGAAACAAAACAGTATAAGAAAAATATTGTACCAACCGAGAAGACTTAGGTTTTTAATTTTTTTAAAAATTAACTTATTGGGTCAAATATAGATACATTTATTTATCACCCAAACCCCCCTGAAAGTGTCAGACATGAATACCTTTCCTGAGTATTTTAGGTACAAACAGGTCAGAGTCTTCCACAAGCAGAGGAAGTAATCACTAGTCATGTTAACACCTTTGCAGATATAGCCAAGAATAATATTTTGTAAAACAATGTGAAATAACATTAGTTTGACATAACAGAAGGTAAGTAGAAATGTATGCGACAGAAAATGTAAGTTTTTATGTAGGACAAAATAAATATATATTATTGTTTACATGCTAATTTTCATTAATTGAAATTAAAGGCAGAATTACAATATCTTAAACCTCAGAAATTATAGCTAAAAATATTGGATATTCTGTATTCACTGTAACACAAAATTAATTTCTACCATAAGGCAGGGAATCGCAGGGTTGGAAGGAGGCCCAAAGGATCATCAGAATCCAGCTCTTGGCCCTGTGCAGGGCCATCCCCAAGAATGACACCCTGTGCCCAAGAGCATTGTCCAAATGCTTCTTGAATTCTGCCAGTCTTGGTGCTGTGACCACTTCCCTGGGGAGCTGTTCCAGCGCCCAGGCACCCTCTGGGTGAAGAACCTTTTCTAATATCCAAGCTCCCCTAATATCTAAGCCTCCCCTGGCAGAATTTCAGGCCATTCCCTCAGGTCCTGTCACTGATCACCACCCAGAGGAGATCAGTGCCTGCTCCTCCTCTTCTCCTCACAAGGAATCTGTAACTGCACTGAGGTTTCCCCTCAGTCTCCTGTTCTCCAGGCTGAACACCTGGAGAAGTGACCTCAGCTGCTGCTCATAAGGTTTCCTCTCAAGACCCTTCACACCTTCATGGTCCTCCTTTGGACACTCTACAGTACTTTAATATCTTACTTACTTTGTGGCACCCAAAACTGCCCCAGCACTGGAGGAGGTGAGGCCGCCCCAGTGCAGAGCAGAGCAGGACAATCCCCTCCCTTGCCCAGCTGGCCATGATGTGCCTGATGCCACCCTGGACAGGGCTGGCTCTCCTGGCTGCCAGGGCACTGCTGACTCATACTCAACTTGCCATTGACCAGCACCCCCAGGTCCCTTTCCTGGCACTGCTTTCCAGCCTCTCATTTCCCCAGTCCACCTGTACATCCAAGGTTGCCCCATCCCAGACGTGGAATCGGTACTTTCTCTTGTTTAATTTCATATTAAATTGGTTGGTGAAAGGTGAGCCTATAAAAGACATAGAACCAAGATATCTAACAAAAAATATTCAACTTCTCAACAGGTGCTTCCAGGATCAAAGCTGAGTTAATTATAACTACAGTTATAAGTCCAGAACAGCAACAAGTCCAACCATCCATGTCACAATATGCAGTAAGGCAATTAAATGCATAGTGTACCTTAGTTTGTAGTTTCTAATTTTTGTTTTGTCATATGAGGAGAGATTGAAAGCATTTGCAGAATATTTTATTGCTTTCTTTACAGCATGAGTTGATAAATAACCCATTTGAAGCTGTGTAACGGATAACTCATACTGGCTGAAAAATACAGCAAACTCATTTTAATATATTAGTTGAAATAATTAATTTTAATAAATTTGAGGTGATCCTGCCCCTTTACTCAGCCCTAGTGAGGCCACATCTGGAGTTGTCCAATAGCCTTGGTTGCAGTGATGTTAAACAAAGTTGATGGTCCTGAGGTGTGTGAGGAAGGAGACTAACAGGGTGCAGACTCTGCATTTCAGGAAAACAGATTTTGGCTTTTTCACAAAAATGATTGGTGACATTTAGATAGGTATCATCTCTCAAAGGCTAAGGAGTTTGGGAAAGATGGAAGGCCTTTCAGGACAGCATTGTCTTACTGCAAGGATGGTCTGTTATTGTGCTTGGGAAGAAAAGTGTGATATTTATAGCTTGACCTAGTTATCTGTCCTACTTTGTGCTCTTTATTGACAGAACATCTTCATTTGTGCTTCAGATGGATTAATTTGGGGCAAAATGGGCCTGATTTTATTTATAGCAATGTGGACTTGGGTAATGTTTTACTGAAATGACCAAGGAGCTCACTGAAGATATAAAATTAAACCACGCAGAAGAAGAGGTTATTTTATCAGGTTATTTTATCAAATTTGAGTCCCATAAAAGCACTGAATTCTGTGACCAAAATGTATTGGCATTAAATAGGAAACAAGGTCATTTCAGTCAGTAAGGACTTTTATTCTCCTGGGTTGTTTTTTTGCTAGTTTATTCTTTTGGTTTTGTGTTTTCTTGTATTTTTCCCCTTTTGTCTGCTGTGAAAAGCCTATTTTTTATAAATACTATAAGGAAATTAATTTTAATCATCTCTTCTCAACCCATATCAGGAGACTAGCTTGTCTGGGATAGCTAGAGCCTTGGTGCAGAAAGGCAGCACATGGGCTGGAAGCAGGAGCAGACTGCACAGAAGGAATCTATAAATATTTCCCAGGATATAGAAGCGATGTCAGGAAAGCTGAAGATCCACTGGGGTTGAGCAGAAAGGCTCAAATAGACAAAGCTCTGAGCAGCCTGGTCTGACCCCAGAACTACCCCTGCTTTTGACAAGGGTTGGACTGAAGATATTCTGAGGTCTTTTCCAGCCTCATCTCTTCCCTTCTGCACTGAAAGAGGCACTAGTCTGCATTTTTTTGACCAGCTTGATATTTTTTACCTGTCTTTGACATCTGCTAGATCTCTATCCGTGATTTGGTGCCATTGAGTCAAATCAGGGGTTTACCTACATCTCTCTAGAGTCAACAGAAAATATTAGAGGTAACCACATGATGCAGAAAATAATGAGAAAAGTTTTCCATACTATGTACAAGATGACACTTAAGAGACTCAAAAACTTTTCAAGTAAACAATATAAAACTAAATTTAGCTATTATTCTGTTGGTTTTTTTCACTTTAGATTGCATTCTTGAAATACTATCATGTTTTCTTTCAGCAAATCTAATTTTGAAATGTACAGCCAGCATAGCAGTGCAAACTAATATAAAGCAAAATATATTATATCCTCTCTGAATACAAAAAGGCCCCACTGGACCTTTGTTTCATTTATAACCAGATCAAGCCAAATTCAGCTTGTCACAGGGTCATAAGTCTGAGATATCCTAACAGCGAAAGCTACATTTTTTTGCAAGTTTTATTTTTCCACAGTGATTTTAAATGTTTTCTTAAAACAATTATTTCCACTCCTCTCATCTGTAACTTATTATGCCTCATGCGTGATGGAAAGACAGAAAGACTGTTTTTCTTCTTTTTTTTCTCTTTGTCACTTTTTGTCTTGTTTCTTCTGCTTCCTTCTGTTATTTCTAGTCCCTAATATTTTTTTCCAATTCCTTGTCTTTACCTCTTTATCCTTTAAATAGAAAAAAAGTCATCCTTCTATATATATACACTCCTTACACTTCCCTCCTTTGCACTGTCAGTGTCATGGTAATCTAAGGAAGGACAAGGATTGTAATTGTGCATGAAAAGTGCTTGGTAAAGCTGAGAAATTATAAACTAGAGATGGTAGGTTAAATGTGTCACCTGGGTTGAAACTGAATTATCATTTTTTATTTAAAACTATTGCAAATGAAACAGTTCTATTAGAGGATTTTAGATATATCCAGCCAAAACTAATGTATAACTAACCTAATGGAGATTTCACAGAATTATGGAGGTTTCAAAAAAAACTGGAAGAACATGCAAAAAGGGTAAAAAGAGTGAAATAAATGTGAAATACTGTGTCATAGACAATATAATTTTAAGTTTGCTGTTGAATTCAGAATTTAAACTTTCTCCAGTAAGTGATGAAGCAGGCTCAGTCTAGACAGCTATATGTCAACACAGGCACAGACACTTAGGATCTGTACTAAGTATTTAGTGCTTCTTTCTCTTGGAAATATCAATTGCATGTATTGCATCAGGGATCCCAGTGGGGAGCCTTTATTGTTGAGTCCTTTGAAAGCTCAAAGGAGTTTCAACCACACGTGGGTTTAGTATTTTATTATCTCCATCTGAGCTCTTTTCCATCTTTTCTACACCCATGCCTATTGTTGTAAAGGTAATGGGTCTGTAACATTCAGTTTTATTTCTACATTACTTTGAACTGTACATTTACAAATGGATTAATTAACATCAGGCTTGCATCTGCAACGAGGTTTCCCTATCACCTCAAAAATAACTTCTTTCAATGTTAATAAATGCATTTTATTATTTTATTTCATTCCTTCTGGACAGATAAGTGTTGTTTGATGGCTTTGAGAGGAATGCCACTGCCTTCCTCTTGTCCCATAAGTTAATACGTGCCTGCTTTTTTTGAAAGATAAATTCATATTTTGCCAACACTGAAAGCATCTTTTGTTTTCTAGAAATGTGAGAATATAAAAAATCACAGGAAAAGATTGTTGGGATCTACTGTTCTATTTGCCACAGAGAAAACTAAATCCTTACACAGTTAGTAAAATTCTAGAAACTAAATCATGTTATCTCAAGTCTTAGTCTGAACTTTGATTTGTGTAAACAATATTAAATGTGGAGGTTTGAAAGTACTGAAGCTATAGGAGCCCATCAAAACACATTCAGACTCCACTGCAAATGTCTCCTAGACTCTACATTTGAAAAGACAAAATTTTACCGACTTCATTTTAACACTTTGAAACAAATCTCCCAACCTTTAGCAACAAAACCTAAGTAAGTAATATGACTTGAAGCATTACCAAAATTTAGAAATTCCCAAGTTCTTTCTAGGTTGCTATTATTATTAAACATACCAAAGAATCTTTTTGGAGGTAAATAAAAACATATTACTCCACTTGGATGACTATAGACAGTCCCTAGCGTTGGAAGATTATATGAATAAACTATTCTCCCACACAATTCATTGCAAATCATGCTGGTTTGGCATTTTTAAACCAAGGCCTTCACTAAAGTCTTTCTGAATGGGTGAAACAACAAACAGGTTAAGCAGAACTGTTGATCTAGAAATGGTACACTGTATCCTCATATTTAAATATTCCAACTACAAGAGGCATTAGATGGTCCAGGACCTTTTCAACTTAAATTTCTGAAATCCTACTATGACATAAAGTTACCAGTAACTGACAGCTGTTTAAAAGTCCAGGTAAACCTAAATACCCCAAATATAATTACATTCCTGTCCATATACTCTGAAATGAAAATGACTTTGCGGTCATTTATTTAGTAATGAAATCATAGGGAATTATGATTTTGACCAGATATGATCCTATGCGTGTGTCACGTTGAACAGCAGTAGGAATGATCTATGATTTCATTAATTCATACATGAATTAAAATACAACTTCATTCTGTAGATTTCTTTTTCTTCTGGTAGGTATTTTGCAGGTATTTTTATCACTCTAGAAGTGCTGTGACCCATAGGTTCATTGGCTAAGAAACATTTTGGTGAGTTTAAAACACATGACGGTAAAGAAAGATGGTTTTTAATCATTCAGGAACCATATTAGTACTTTTTTTCATGATTTGTAGCTGAACAAAGAAGTATGACCTTAGGAGAATTCAAGTTGAATTTAAAGATGTAGAAAAATACAATTAGGAGTTTTCTCTATCAGCTTCAATTCAGAAACAAACTGACATATGGTATAATTTGGCTTGTGAAATTATACAACAACGAGAAAATGAAAATCATGTGATACTAAACAGAAAGGGGATTTATGAAAGAAAACTAGGCCATCAGAATTAGAAATGAAATTTCTAAGTACTTCTGCCTCATTTAATTCTCAGACCAATACCGGGACAATTTGGATTAGCTGTCACTTATGAGGAGAAGAGGGATTAAAATCCTTTAAAGCAGCAAGGAGAAAGGAATTTTAAGAAAACTTTAAGACGAAGTTCTGAGATAAATACTAATTTCTTTATTTTAGTAGTGTGATGGCATAAATGTTGAAAGAACCAGTAGTTTCTGGGGTTGGGATTCCTTACACTGACATACAAACTGTTCTATCTGTGATATTACAAATAATTTTCATAATTTTTTGTCTTCTCAGAAAACTACAGCAATATCTACAGAAGCTTCTGAAAAGAAGCTGCCCCTGTTTTTCAACACTGTTAGACAAATCACATCTCCACTTGTGAAAGGTTTTTTGTCATTTATTATTTTCTCAATGTGATACAAAGAGAGTAACAAGTGGCCTACCATTCAAATCCATTTCTTCTTAGCAGAAAAATTTTATCATAATTTGTTTAAAGACATTATTTTTTATATTTTTGAAGTTGCTGTAGTTGCATTTTGGAACAGGATTTTTGGGGAGGAACACATTTAAATCAAATGGACACTATTTGAGATACTGATCCACATAAGGTGTCACTGACAATATTATTAATTTTGTACTATGTTAAGAATGCTTAATTAATAAAATGGTGTCACACATTTTACCTATGGAACAGAAGATTTTCATCCACGATACATTGCAAACACAAGGTCAAATGCTGTTCATGTTCATGTTTCTGTAAATTCTAATTTTCCTAAGATCAAAGAAGACCAGAGCTGTTCTGATATTTTTTCTTCTGTTCACATATTTTTTCAATTTTTTAAAGCAATTTGTAATAATTTCCTACTTTCTTCCACCCTACATTAAATTTATGCTATGTAATAAACTTGTTTTGGGATGATCAGTCATTTCCCTCAAAATAAATTGTTTTGAACAACCCAGGGATTAGCAAAGCAGTCATATACCATATTTTTGGATAGAAGTCATTTAATCACAAATCTTTCTCAGCATCTCTTAATGACAAGCAGTCATATTCTAAAATTATTTATGACTCCGTGTATGCACAAGGGTGAAATCTGGAGAGAAAATTCTAGCTTTGACTGTGAGGTTTCTGGCTTATATATAAATTTTATATATATAAATAAATTTTACCTTTATGCTGGGAAAACAAAACAAAACAAAACAAAAAACCAAACCAAAACAAAACAAAACAATTGTTTTGTATTTACACAATACTGGCTTCAACTATCTCTTCTGGGAACCACATGGACATTTTTTATCCTTTACATTTACTAGTTTGTGACTAAAGAGGATCTGAATAGGAGCAGACACTGGGGAACAAACCTCAGAACAGAGAAGCCCTGGCTGGCACAGCACCTTGGGCCAGGTGACCTCCCAGTCTCACTTCCCACCTATATTGTTTTGTGATTCTAAGAAAACTCTTCCATTTTCTATAGTCTTGGGGAATCTACCCAGTCCTGACTTTAACCCTAAAGCTCCAAGTAGCTTTCCTGAACACTGAAACTAACTGCTTGGGATGGAGTTAACTTTTTTCACATGATAAGATGTTTTAGCTTTTCCTGTTAAATTGCCTTTATTTTGACTCATAATGTGTCTTGTTGTCACTTTAGCCCTTCAGATTCTGTCCACCATAGCACTGCAGGGGAGTGAGAGAGTGGCTGGGTGAAGACTGGGCTAATCTTGAGGGAGATCTGGAGTAGCTGCCAGCAGAGAATGAATGCCACAAGAGGGGGAAAAGTGATAGAATCTGCCACTACAGGTGCTCCTGGCTTTCAATAGAATGTTAGTAGCTGCCAAATTTTCTACTGAAATCCCAGCTTTCTTTGCAGAGAATCACAATTATATTCTTCAAGAGCAGGCACTGAAGAGAAACTATTTTTAAGGACAAATCAAGTAATTTGTCACTCCAGGACACTGCAAAACATAAAATCTTAGCTAGGAATCTCTGTTTTGCCAAGTATACAAGAAATACAGCAGTGAGAAAGGATCAACCAAGAGAACACAACAGAAAAAAAAAGTTCTGAGTTATCTTTTTAAATCTCTGTTTACCTATCAAAGAGCAGCACTGTCTTGCTTCTCAGTGACTGAGGTTTCAGGCAGTCTTGCTAGTAGATAGCTGTGCTGCATTTGGGAAATATTTTACTTCTTCAAAGTGTATGTCCTCACCTACTATATATGAATATTCTAATTATATTTAATTGTCTGGCTCCCAGTGGGTTTCTCAAACTATGTAGTGTCTATCTAGGCCAATGCAGGGCTCAGCTGGCTTAGACTTCCTAGGAATTCTTAGGAATTCTTGATGTGCCATCAAGGTGTTTTGAAAACCTCAGGTGATTATCAGTACGCTGTATTTTTTCCCTAGTTACAACTGAACCAACATCCCGTTGTGGGGTTTCTTCATCTTCTGCAAAAAGTAGCATTTGAGAAGTTGATTGGATAAATGAAATTGCACACTACAGAGGAAACCCTTCCCACAATAATGCTTATATATCTAGTGCTTTAACTATCAGAAGTTAGACTTTCAGAAAGAAAACATATCAAATAATAATAAAGATCTTAAAAAAATCTTTCCATATACATGCCATCTTTCAAGACAAAGACAAAAACTATTTCTTTCAAATAAAAGCAACTTTCTTTCTCGCCTCCACTTTTTATTCCCTTCTGTACTTTGACTTCCATTTACAGAATTAGCATCTGGCATGAACAGTGAAGCACAGATAACTTAATCTACAAATGGAACACCTTAAACTATTGCTTCAGATTTGTTTTCAAGCTGTATTTCAGTTTTTGTATTAAAAGTGAAGAGGAACTTTGCCAGTCTTCCATTTGCTCCTATCAAAATCCCTCAAATCACTCTGGTGAGTAAAAACATAGCAAAACAAACTATTAAGAAGATAGTTCTAATTTTTTCCCTCACATTGCTTGGAATTTAATATACTTTTAAGGCACTAACTGCAACTTCTCGTGAACAATTTCTGAAATAAATGTATATTCTTCTTTAGAATAAATCTATAATTCTAAACAATGGATAAATTTTTCACCCTCTCTGTGACATTTGTCATCCAATGGCTATAGTAACTTAATGCTTTTTCATTCTCCATGCTCTCAAGAGTGAAATCAGGATGGACATGTTTGTTGTCATGGCAGCAAAACACTATATGTGTTTTAACCAAAACAGATGGAGAGAGTGCAAATCCCTGGATTATTTGGTTTTGGAGAGCTTTGAGGTGGCTCACTTAACTATAAGTTCCTGCATAAAAAATAAAGTGGAATATTTCCCTGCTTTTGAATATTAAAGAAACCTGAATATGCTGTACCTCAGCTTGTAATTGCCCTGAGTGCTGGCATCCAGCTTCTGTACTGCATTTTTTCCTTTTAGGACAAGCAATGAAATATGTTGCATTAAATTTGTTGTTTAGAAGATAATTTTTATAGGAAGTTTTGCAACAATAGAAAAACTTTCGGTCATATCATAGTAGTCCACAAAATGACTAATTTAAAAGGAAGGAAGTTGGTGTGATTTATGGTAATCTGAGAAGTAAAACCTAGTATCTAATAGCAGTTACCTTTAAAAGGCTGCCCAGCTGGTAAAACAAATGTGTCAGGCAACAGGAAGACTGAAGAGTGGTCTTTCTTTAAATACTGCCTCATCTCACAAAAAATTATGTGTCTCAGGTAGCATTCACCTTCCTTCATGGTCCTGTTCACTGCAGAATATCTGCCTGCTGGGTTGCTCAGCCCTGATAGGAAAGCATGTGCTTGACCTATGACAATACACAGCAGAGGTGCCTTGGAAATAGATGAAATCATCAAAATTTAATAAGGATTTGGTACAATCTGCTGCAACCACTAAGCCAGTTTTTTTCTTACTTATTCTTGCCTTTCCCTAAGTTAGTACAACATTTCTGCAGAGCACCAAGTGAGTGTCAAGCTTTGCACTTGCCTGAACTGTATTAGACCTCTTTTCAATTTTTATAATCCTATTTGAGTTGTTCTGGTGCTGTGACTTGCACAACACTGTTTTTACTTCAGAAACTATAATTAGGCAATTTCTTGTAGAGAGGGCAATACTGAGAACTGAATCCACCTGAATGGATAAGGACAGGATTCACCCCATTTCTTGTTCAGAAAAATAAGACAGTTATGTCCTGTACAAGAAACTATGGCTCCTGAAGTGCCTGCAGGCAATCTCCAAAATCTCTCCCTGTAGCTTTCTCTGCAGGGAAGCAATGATGCTCTGAACTGGCCCAGGATGAAAATATCGAGAAGGCACAGTCTAGATCATTACACATTTCTTTTCCAACTACCAAAGACCTCTCTTGAACATGCCTCTAGCTTCCTCTCTCTCCTTCCTCCACCCTAAATATTGCAGGAAATAAAAGGATCTCATAAAGCTGAGAGCAGCTTGTGTGCTGAGTTTAGTAGTAATGAAGTAGGCACTATACTACTAACCACTTTAATACAGCCTCAACTGCAAACAATTAGAAGTTCTATAGATGGAGGACATAAAGATATTCAATCTTGTAAAAACAGCTTAAAATTTGTATTGAAGGGGGAAATTCAATAAAGAGTGACATTTGCTGTGGTTTTTACTTTATTGAAAGTATTTTCTGTTATGGCATATTGAAAGCTAATTTTTTTTATTAGCTATTACCTAGCACCGAGTATATTGCAAGTAACACTTTTTTAGAAAGGCTTTAATATTATTGTTTGCAGCATATTATTATAGCAGTGAATAGTATTTTCTAGCATAAAAGGAGCTTAGAAGAAAACATGTATTAAATAAAATCCTGGGAATTAATATTAAAATTCCAGGCATTTCTGCTCTTCCTCTGTGTTTGTTTTGTCTACTGACAGTATCAGCTAATTAGAGTGGTTAAAACAACCCTTCCCTGAGCTGAGGTCAGGGGCTGTGGGCAGGGTAGGGAAGCCCTGGCAGACTTTGCAGGGACAGTTAATCCTGGTGCTGCCCTCAAGGCCCTGCCAGCAAATTCTGCTGCCAGCAAGGTGTCCTCACAGCTCACAGGTGCAGGGTTTGGATGTTACTCCCCATGAGCACCTTCCAATTTCTGCCTGTGAACAAGGTGGTGCTGTCTGTGAGGCCCTAGCAGCAGGAATCACGGGGCAGGACAAGGTAAGGAGTCTGTGGAGCCAGGAGTGCTTCCTGAGAGGAATGAGCTTTCTTAGAAAACAGGTCCACAGTCACTGGGTCATTGTATTTCCCTGCAAGGCTATCTGCTTTGCGGTGAAATTAGAGCTGGAAGGTGGATGGAGCTTTGAGGAGACCAAGTGCCACACCAAGCTGCTTGCAGTGTCCATGTTCAGGGCAGAAAGCAGGTTTTTTGTTCATTCCCTTGCCAGATTTGAAGCAAATTGTAATGTTGTCAGAGTTTCAGTTTGGTTAATTTGGCCAAGCCTCTGAAGACTTTCAGAGAGCTCTTGGGGGAGAGGCAAGGGATATTGGCTCCTCACTGAGATATCTGTAATCTTCTCCCAGGCTAAGATCCCCATACTTCTTTTTGATAAAATATATGGGGTCCAGCAGGAGAGGTTAAGAGACAGATCAGCCTCAGTGCTAGACGGTTGTTGAGGTACTTCTCAGGAGCACCAACTCAGGATGTGCCAAGGCACCGAGATGTGCCTGAAGGAAACATTAGCTCCTAGGATCAGGAGAGTGGGCAGTTATGCAGGTCGTGGGCAGCAGGGTTTCTTCCTCTCTCCCAAATCCATCAGCCACGTTGCTGTGCTCCTATAGGTGCACTGGTTAAGGCAAGGCTTGTTTCTCTGGGGCAGGGGCAAGGGCACAGGCATGGCTATGGGGTCTGTGCAGGTCAGGGCTGCATCTTATGGGGCTGCACTCAGCTGCAGATCTCAGGGCTGTGGTGGTTTGGTGAGGACATGGTAAAACAAGGGATCAGGATTATATTCAGGCACATTGACTGTGGCCATTGTGTAATTACATTCCTGGGTTACAATCCTCAGGTGGAAGAGAGCTGCCACATTCAGGAGGTGTCTCAGCAGCAGGCATGGCTAGGGTGGTGGCACAGCCAGGCCACTGCTCATACAAGGCAACACTGGCACTGGAGGACTATGGTGGGGAAACGGCCCCGAGAGGATCCTAAGGTTATCCTCAGTCTCTGGGTAACCCCTTTCTACAGAGACTGGATCCCACTTGGCATTGAAGAAGGAGAGTGTACCTCCCCAGCTAGGGCAGCCCAGGATGAGGGCAAAGGAGCAGGTGGGTGTGGGGAGGGATGCCTCAGTGCTGGGGTTGGCCCAACAGGAACAATTGCAGGGCGACATCCCCCGGCTGCTCCCCCTTTCTCCAGAAGTGACAGTGATGGAATGGGTCAGGCTGGGGAGGTCTCTGGGTCTGTGGACTGGGTGAGGATCCCAGGAGAATCTGATCAAAAGACCTGTTGGTGTCATCAGGATCAAAAGGTGCCAGTTTAATGAAAATGCCCAAAAGGTGACAGTTTAATGAAAATTGTACTGGTAGAGGGCTGGAACTCTGCTTTCAGGAACTGGATCCAGGGGGAGAAATAACTGTTCATTTCATGATTGCAGATGTCACTGGCCAAAGAAGCAGAAAGCAATCCAAATGAGGGCAAAGGCTATTATGGTTTTGCTTTTGCCCCACTATGAATATTTCACATTCATCAGTTTGGAGAAAATTCCCTCATGTATCTTCAGTGCAAACTGACTGAGCATTCAGGGGAGCCACTTAAATTAAAACCGTTCTTTAGCTCATAATGTAACCAGATGATACATCAAACATTTTTGCTTATTGATGCAGGATTTTGAACATGAAGGTTTGTTCCATCTTCACCAATTACCAACCTGTCAATTCAGCCTGAACATCCACACAGGATAATGTTATATTCTGCCTTAAATTTCTATGTCACCACAGTAGAGGAAAGTGCTGAAAAAACTTCTATTCTCAATCAGAAAACTTTGATGTACTTCAAAGATAAGACCACTTCATTATGTTCACAAAAAGTAGAAGTGTCCTACTATGACATGAACTCTTTTACTATTATGGTTAAGTGAAGCTTTACATTAGTTTCATATGAATAAAAGCACTTGCTGATGTCAGTTCATTTTTCATATTTAACCCTCTTCAAGTCCCCAGTTCTCACTGAAAATGCTTACGTCTTTAAAAAAGATTAGGTTTTGTTTCATAGCATGTATAGAATTACACTGAGTTGTATTTCTTGCAGTAAAATGAAACATATAAGTCATTAAGTTGACATTAGAAATAAAAGATTTTCAATTTACTATTTATAAAGCCACTCTCTGTTTTGTGTAGAGGAGGTAGCTTAATGGCTCTCTTGAACCTTACATTTCTAGACTCTCTGAAACAGCTTTGCAGTGACACAGAACATGTCTGTGTGTTTATACTAATGAGTTAAGTGAATCTTTCTTAGAAAGGAAGCAAATTTCACTGTGCTGGAGAAAAGGATGCCTAAACACAAGTCTTCACCCTAACTAGTTGTGCACATATATTTTGTCACCTTTTTGTGAGCAATTTTGTCACTCTAATGAGAGAAAGTGAGAGAACATTTCTGGACTTTAACTAAACAGTTTGTTTGTACTCTACCTACTTATAAAATTCATGACAAATTGTTATTCAATTTTTTAGATACCAATCCAAATAGAAATTAACTAGGAAATAAGAAAGCCTTGTCCCTTTCTGTGGGGTGAAGTTTGCAAATACATAGTCATCTCTTTCCTTTTAACAGTTTTCTCCCCTACTGTTCATAACCCTGACTTTCACATCTCCTGCTGCCCCAGAGTTCCTTTGCCAATAAGGATATGTAATAGCTGCATCTCCTAAAATGTTTCCATTTTCCTTATGCCTGTCTTTAGAGAGCTGCTTTGCCATATGGCACTTACGTCATATAATCATATCTGTTATGGTCATGTCTAAAAGTTAACTGAAAGGGAGCTTAGTAGAACCAAAGATAAAACTGTATGCAGTGTAAATATTTAGGAATTGTGTGAGTAAAAGTTGTCTCCTGCTTAAACATATATCTTTGCTACATGTTTATAGTCCCTTTATGTACTATGAAAAAAAATGAGGATTTAATCTCATTCTGAAAAAGACATCAAAAATAGGTGAATCAGAGGCTGTGGTGCCTTTCTGGTGAGCAGAATGGCAGTCTAAGGAGAATAACTCAGTTATATTCAAGATCTAGAGGCAAGATTACTGTGGTTAGGTGAAATGAATTTCTCCCCTGCTGACTTGGATCAGGTCCACTCGACCGATGAAACTGAAACTTCTCATGTGGCATCTCATGAAATTTCAGGCTGTAGTATCTACCAGTCACAGTTTCAACAAATTATGTAGGTTTTATTTTGTTTTGACCTTGTCAGTGCAATTCTGTGCTTATTAATCAGAGACACAGTGTTTGGTCTTTAAATTAAATATTTTGATTGCATTGTTGCTCATGAGACCTACTTAGAGGCAAAAATGCCATTATATCTCTCTTGGGATGGAAGAAATAATTTTGGCTATGTTGATGTTTTTCCATGTGAAGCTTTAAAAGCTGAGTTCTCAAATGCCCATGTGCACAGTAAGGGTGGGATCAAATACTTGAAGGCATTTATGCTTGTAAAATCATTTGAATAAATAGGATTTCTGGAAATTTAATAATAAACTTAGTCCAAAAGCTGTATTCTATGGTTCATAGCAAATACCAAGTTTCATAGAGCTAATTTTCATGAAGCTGGAAGAATAAAAACACGAAAACCAGTTATGCATGTGGAAGTATTCTGGATTTTTAAAGTCATACTTTTTGGGACTATATATTTTTTCTTCTCTCAGATTAAAATTTACTTTTATTTCCTTTTGTTAAAAAAAAGTCTTTCAAGGTACTCTCTTCTGTTTTAACTCCAGTGGGCATCTCAGCCCCACCCAGCTGCTTGCTCACTTCCCCACAGGGCATGGGGCAGAAAATCAGAAGGGTAGAAGAGGGTTTTAACCACCTCATGGGTTGAGACAAAGCAAAAGCTGCAGGTATCATCAAAGCAAAATCAGGAATTAATTAGCTAATTCCCATTATCAGGCTGCAATGGTTAGTTGTGAGAACAAACACAGTAACTCCAAAGTTCCCTCTTCCTCCTCCTCCACCCTGAGTTATATGCTGAGCATGACACAGTATGGTGTGGGATATCCCTTGGGTCATTTGGGGTCAACAGTCCAGATTCTGTTCCCTCCCAACTCCTTGTGCATCCCCAGCCTGTTTGGTGTGACAATGTGAGAATGAGAGAAGGCCTTGATGCTGTGTAAGAGCAAGAACTACTCAGCAATACCTAAAACATCCCTCCTGATTTATCCAAGACATAGCACCATGCCAGCTATCCCAACCAAAACCTGTATGTCTCTATAGTCATGTGCTTCACACAGAGTTGCAGATTTTTCCATGCCCCTCACCTGTTAGAAGAAAAATAACAATGGATGATAAATAAGAGGCTCCCACAATTCAAGTATGAGATTATTATCTGTCAGGTCACCATGGTTCAAAAAACTGTACATAATGGGACAGACTTTGAAGCTGACACTAAGAAAGTTGTCTGGTTTTTTTGCCACTATATTTTTATTTATAAACAAAAAATGAAATAGCAGTTCAGACAATAAGATACAGTATTATAGTGTGAAGTATAGTTAGCATATGAAAACGAGTGTATGTTGCAATTGTAGGTACCAGATTGTCATCCCAAGACTTTGCTACATATTTGAATTTCCAGTTCTAGGTTTAGTGAGCACAACTTAAAGCTAGAAGGTGCTGTGAAGAGATGAAAATATTGAAAGAGCAGAATAAAAATGTTATTGGAAGAGTTGTAAATAACCCCTAGGCTAAGAAACCATAATGTTGACAAAGGTAGAGATGCTGCTCTCTTCGTATATATGTTTGTTTAAAAATGTTTGGTGAATACAGAGCAGTATCATGCAGTTGTAGTTTAGATTACAAGTAAGTACAAGTTGTAAAAGACATTCATGATCATGAATTGTAAATGAAGCAATAACTTCTGACTGTGTAATTAATATGTGTCCTGTTGATTCAATTTGTACTGCTTAAAGAGTTTGGTTCCTTCTTGTGCCAAAAACATTACCTTGTGTGTGATAAAGTCCACTGCATCAGAGAAAGAGATAAAACCGACCATCATGCTGTTTAGTCTACATTTCAGGGAAAATACAGAGACACTTTTTGAAAGGACAAAAGAATCTTTATCTGATTCAGTGTAATTGAAAAGCTCTATATTCTCCATTAGATGGACTCAGGAGAATTTTGACTCAGATATATAAAGCTTTTTACAATCCTAAATCCCCTGAAATCAAAGGAGCTGGAAATCTAACTGTGGTTTTTGCCAATGGCCTCTCTTTTTCTGTAAACCCAGAGACTGATTTCAGTTCTCCTTGAAGTGCTCTGTGCATAAAGTTCTTACCTATTCTACTTTGAAATCCTCGATGGTAAAGTTAGATGACCCATATGTTCAGTGAAGCATGTCCTAGATATCTTTTGGTCTCTCACATTTGAAAATGTTGGAAGGAATAATTACAGGATGAAATTTCCCACCTCCAGTGGAAGGTCAAGAGAAATTGAAAGCACTTTCACAGGGATAGCCTGCATTGGCTGTAGTCCATGGAAGAAGCTATTTGTCAGCTATTATGTCAGTAAGCAAAACTTCTGGGTGGATTTCTCCAGGAATGAGGGAGTGCTCAGGGACTTGGAGCAATAACAAAATTCCAGACTAAGCTGGAATTAGTGCTTAATTAAAGCTATAGACTACAACACAGGAGATATTTGCTATTTGCTTTTAATTTGGGCAAGGTAGAACTGTGCAAGTGATCACCTTGATTAATTGTCTAGTAACTGCTAAAATCTCCTTTTGTCACTTCCAATACCTGCCATTTAGTGTGGTAATGTATGGGAATAATAACCTTCAATTTTATTCATGATAACAGTTTGATAGTTATCCCTCAAAGGCTACAACAAAGTCTGTGCCTGATGTATCAATGATCTTCCACAGCTGCTGCTGGGAGGGGTGAAGAGGGAGAAGGAGCTTTCTTCTCTGGATCACAGCTAACTGAATAAAAGGACTACTGTCCTGCCTTCAAATCAAATTAATTTTAAAAATGGCAAGAAAGTTGTCTTTCTTACCCTACAGATGACTTGGTTATGGTTCTTTGGGCTATCACGTATAATTTTTTTCCTTAAGTGGCTGCCCTCAAATTGTGTTTGATTCAGTCAAACATTATTCCAGTTTCTTACTATATCTGTTGTTACTATATCTATTTTTACTGTATCTATTCTATTCTATTCTACTATATATATTCGTACTATATTATAACTATGTTTATTTCAATATCTTTATAATGCCACAAAGTAAAATGAGTATTTATAAGGAAGGAATGGGCATCTATGCAGCATGGAATAAATGACTTAAAAGTCAGATATAAAACTTGTAAAATACTTGCAAAGTAATGTTTCTCCTAGAATTTCACTTTTTATTTTTTTAGATATTTGAAACTATACTTTTGCTAACACTTAAGCTGCTGTAGAAAATAAAATTAAACTGCCACAATGATTATAATATGTTGTGTGTAAGCCACATATGGTACAGTAGAGCTGAAGATAATCTATAACATATTTGAGCATGGAAAAGTGTTGTACAAGCACACTAAGTTGGCACTGGTGCAAGGTACAGTGGAATCTTTCAAGTCAGAAAACGCCAATGTTGACCTGATAGTAATAAGGGCAAATGTCAGATGCATTAGCAACACCTCTGGGATGCTTGGTAAGAGTCTAAATGTCCAATTTAAAAGTAATATACTGCTACAACCCCAAAAGAAATAATTCATGGAAAGTTAATGATTTGAATATAACAGATCTTGGGGCTAAGTCAAGACACTTGGGCTTAAGAAATCTAGATTCAGTTTTTGCTTTGTAAAATACTTCCTTAGGGATTTTGAGGAAGCAAATTACTTTGAGTTATCAAAGATCTCTTTAAAAATAAAGTTCAGCATGAGTCTCGCATCTTTTCCTAAATACACATTTTAGGATTCTTCAGCACAGCAATAAGCACTTCGTGAGAACCATGAGTTAGAGAAACATGCAAGTCATTCTTGTTAGTCTACTTAGCAAGAGATTTCCAGTTAGCTAACACTCTTCCAGTAGAAGATACAAATTTACACAAATAATTTTGGTCAGTACTATAGTAAATATATTTTCATTATATAATGTGAAACATGCATTCCTGTATAAAAAGTATGCATATAATCACAAGTTATTATGCTTTAAATACTGTTATAAGCAATGCAATGTAATATTACCCCCCCCTATATTTTAAGAGCTATTGCTCAGATGCTAAACTTTGTCTGGAATTCCCTTGTATACAGGGATATGTATAACATATATACAGATAATATAAGAGGGAAAACACTACATATGGTGTGATGCATCTTACATTTTTATGTATAATTTTTTTTCCCTAAACAGAAGAGGAAAAAATAAGAAAGACAGAGTTGTAGCTCATACTGTAGCATTTTGATGTAACTTATAACAAAGTTATTACTTATAGCAGCACCACACTCACTGCCCTAACAAATGCTAATAAAAAAAGGCAAAAGCTAAGTAATTTTTAAAAATCAGATCATTTGCATTGCTCTCCAACAGAAGGGTCTCATTTTTGATTTTTGTTGTAAAATCATATTGGTAGCAAGTCATATACGGTGAATTTTTATTTGATCTGCGAAGATGTTTCTTTTAAAGTTATGATCATTTGTTCAGTCCTCACATGAGCATTTTCCCAGACAGTTGTTCTGGAATATAAGTTTTTTGGTCTTGTTTATTTGTAATGTTGAAATCAGCTTGACTTTTCTTTTAGTCCTTCCACTTTTAGGTACTTGCCATCTGGTCAATGATGATGACTCTGTTTCTCCATGTCTTCTTAGTACAAATTCAGTTTGTGAGACCTGAAGAACCTGGGATCTGAAGATGATTGTTTCAATACAGATAACTGTGAGAGGACAAAGAGGAGCCCAAAAATGGGAACAGGAGATTTAAAAATTAATTCCATGGGGAAAAAAGTTAGAAACAATATTGATAACCCAAAGACCTTATGTAAGTAACAAGAATAACATAAAAGAAATGTTCAAAGTGGGGAAGGCAGAGGGCGGGGCAGAAGAGTTTTGCAGTGTAGCTATAACACAGCTATGACAGTAGTCTTGTAGCTGCAACTAGTTTGCAGGAGCTACAAGTCACTGACATTTTAGAATGCTAGAATTTTGGATTTACAGTAGTGTTGGATGTGAATCAAGCACAGTTACCATAGGCCTCCGAATAAAGTCCTGTTACCAGTTCTGTAAATACTTCTTAAGCTGCATAGAGCTCTTGGTTTGTCCACCTTGTCCTTCCTGTCCTGTCTCTTCCACCTTGTCCAGAAGTTTCTGTAAGATGGCTCACCCTTCTGACACATCCTCGTGACCCAACTTAGTGTCATCAGCAAACTTGGTGAGAGTTCTTCAATTCCAGCAACCAGAACATGTTGTTTGTGTTTAGGATGAGGTTTGACTGTATTCTTTTTGTGGGAAACTCACTTGTATATGGGGCTTGTTAAGAAACCGAAAAAAAGTTCATTTGCAACCTACAACTCCCACTTCTAACGAAGAACACATATACAGAATAGATATTCTCTATTTATGACACTTTCTAAATGGTTTGCTTCATCAAACATGGCCAAAGATTTCTGTCTTACTATGAAATAAATACAGCAATGTGTAAGGTATCCATTTCCTTTGTTAGCAGTTTGTGTGTGGTTTAAATAAAATAAAGTTATTCAAAAGAGTTCCAAATTTGTGTGCGTGAGGTCACTTATATGGTATAAATTGTTCTGTTTTCAGCTTCTTTTAATACATTTTTTCTTTCTATTAAAACAAAAAATAATTAGTCAAAATTAAAATCCATTTCCCAGAAGACCCAGTTTCTCGTATTCTTGTATTTTATTGTGAGCCTCGTGGTATCATTTGACATTTTTAAAGAAGAGTAATAGCCAAGCTGCAAACACATGCCAGCTACACAATACAAACCTACAGTATATTAATCTGTTGACCTTTGCACTTGGAAAATATCTAAAGTTCTTTATTTATAAAAACCTATCAGCAGTACCCTTCTACAATGTTATATATAGTAAGTCTTGTATATATGTTGATCTCTGTCTATAGTTTATGGCATCTGAGGTGTAGTAAAAGGATACAACAAGGTTTATCATCTGCACCCTGCTGGTTACTTGACAGGCATTTCTGTTTAAGATATATGTCAAAGAGTAAAAATAAAGTGTACTGAAAAAAGAAAGGTATCTATTAAAACAGTAAAACTGGCAACATCTGGGAAGCCCATCAATAGAATTTTATAGCTTGCATTTGCTTGAAGTTAAGGTTTATTACATGGAACGTGTGGTAAAAGAATCATGTCATTTCTCACCTAGTTGTTATAGCAGAACATGAGGAGTGTGGGTTGTATCCATTCCTACAATAAAAATCACTTGGATATACACACACACATACGTGTACGCAACACACCCACCAAGTAGTTCATCTGGCTGGTGTGTGCTAAATAGTGAATAAAGTCAGATATGAATCAAAGTTTCACGTCTATCTATACAAAATTATTTAAAAAAAAAAGAAAAGCAAAAATATTCCTGTACAGGATTGGTATACACCAATATTCTTTGGATTGTATTTAGATTAGTGCACAGTCATTGCTAAGAACACTGTAAGTCTGATACTGCTGTGCATCATTTGTTTCAAATGATAAATGAATTGACATTATTGAATACCATGGGTAGAAAAAGAATGCTGGAGATACTTCTTGCATGCTAGGGGAAAAATATGAAGAGTTATAAAAGCTTGTTTAAAGGACTAACCCTCAGAAGTAAGAGCTCCCTTAAAAGACTCAGAAGCCTTTTATCATCTGATTTAACACAGTAACTTCTTTTGCAGAAGTGACACTACAACATAGAAATACACTTGAACTGCACTTAAGGGATACATTGATTTCCTTCAGTTTCCTTCATGATCAAGATGCAATTTTTTCCTGCCTCTAACACTGAAACATGTAGAAATTTGGCTCCTTCCTTTGTATGTAGACTGTCTGAGCCTTCCAAAAGATGAGAGAGCTTTTGCCAGTTCCAGGATGATTCATTGCCCTTTAAAATAGGCCGTATTTCAGTTCACGAAAACATCTTAACTTGAAGATTCAATGAGAAAAGCAAAGGAACAAGACTAAACCCTGAACAATGTTTTAAAAACCCCTTTCCTTTTAATTTTTGTATATTTTGTCAGAAATTATGAATAACCTCATCTCCACCCTCTTAAATAAGGACATCTGTTATGGAGGTCACATATTTGGTGCATCCCTTAATCACTATAATAAATGTGTAAAAATTTATTATAAGGAGCCATATGTAGAAAATGGAAGTCAAAATCACTGCTGCATTAAGAAATTGCATAAATTATTCCTTTCTCTCCAGATATGAGAGCCACTCAATCCTATTTTATTCCAGTAGAAGCTGTTCTCTATACAGCATTTCATGGATAGAAAACCTGGAAATCAGAACACTTATTTACACATTTATCTATGTACTTTTTTATCTCATTTAAAAAAAAAATGGTGAAAAGCCCTCAGGCTCCCTCCTAAAAGTAGTGCTGTTAGTTATTTTGGAAATGATTCAGCCTTACTACCTATACTCTTTTCTAAGCAACTGTTCTTTTCTTTTTGACTGGGTTAGGCTTCGAGTAGGTTTTTTTACAGAGCTGGATTAAATTACTGAAGTGTCCCATATGTTTAGAACATTTAGTTCTTCTAAAACAGGAATTATATGTGACTGCATACTATAAGAAAAATTTTTTAAAACATATGCATAAGAACAGAATAATATTTAATTATACCATCAGAGAAATTATATTGCTGTTCAATAACTTTTTAAAATTATAATAGCTATGAAGACACTCTCTCCAGATTTTAAAAATTAAATTTAAATAATCCAAATAATAAAGACTGCTGCTAAAGAGTCATGAATACAAAAGGAAAATCACAAATACAAGGTTCATAGGGATTTTTTTAATAATATAAAAATTGCCAAAGTTGTTATATTCAATTATTTTAGAAAAAAAATTATCAATAGCTAACTAACATACAAAAGTTACAAGTTCAAGGTTAGAGTTTAAGACTGCAAATTATAAAATAGTTAAAATAATTAAATGAATAGAAGTCTATTTGTGTTCAGAAACACAGTTGCTTTGTGGGTAAACATTTTCTATTATTATTTATTCTAAGTTGTTCTGTTTTTCTAGTATTGGATGAAATGCCTTATGGCTCTTATAGCATGCAGAGATGACTTACACAAGTGAAAACAGGAGGAAACAAATGGCTACTCTGATCTTGTTAAGGATCTTTTTCATTGTCAGCATTAACTCTTCTATTCTTAAAAGGAGCTAGACATCTCAAAAAACAATTCTCAGATACTTTTATTTTTTAGAAGTTTTTTTATTAAAAGAACATAATTTTTACTATTTAATTGTGATGATATTCCACATATTGAAGACAATGCAAAATAAAAATGAGTGTTCTGGGTCCAACAGCTACAAAGAATTACATTAAGTAAGCTTAATTTTTATGTTTTACAGCCATATTAAAAATATAAATTTAATTTTAAAAATGTGCTTAAAAATTAAATACAGCATATTTTTTCTGATTAGTTTTTTTTTAAAGGAAAGGTAGTAGAGTGGAACCAAACAAACC
Source organism: Leptocoma aspasia (assembly GCA_013399835.1). NCBI lineage: Eukaryota > Metazoa > Chordata > Aves > Passeriformes > Nectariniidae > Leptocoma > Leptocoma aspasia. The sequence continues at coordinate 623,763 of VXAX01003401.1, forward strand.
TACCTCCTTCCCCCACTCCAATCTTTCCATGTGTCTTGCAGGTGGCAGTACTTACAATCCCCTACTTGCTGGCAATTATCTGACATGGTATTAAGTCTTTTCTGATTAATTGCCATAACACTGTTCACAGTATGAAGCAAATTTAAGTCTATGGAGGGAGGGGCACAAAGGTAACACATTTTAAGTAATAGCTTTTATGCTATAGAGTAGTTGATGAGTTCTCATTTTCTGTCTGAAACTTTTCCTGAAGTGATTTTTGATACCCATCACATTACAGAACTTTCTGTGTCATGTCTTATTCACCTAAGGCTTTATCTTTAGATTAACAGACAGGCTAGTTTGGACTATTTTTAATGGAGGGGGAAATCTCATTATACAGTGAGAAGATGAGTATTTCTGAAATTAAAGATAATAAGCCAAAGGCATTAAACTATCAGCTGTCTTATCAGCTAAGATATTGACTCTTCAGAACATCAAAGCCTGGTCTAAATTGTCCCTATTATTTCTAGATAGGGGAAAAAAGAAAAAAAAAAAAAAAGAAAAAAAAAGAAGGTCCAGTCTGAAAATAATCTTTGTCAGAAAATTACCATATTTTCCACTTTTTGTATCTACACACTATGGTTATGGATAGTATTTTCTGAAATTGTTTGACTAATAATAGTGTCACATTTTCCTGGTTCTTTTAAATTGCACAGTAGTTTGTTTATTAAAAAGGAAACTGTATACTAGAATGAATAACCCTCCACTAAAATGTAAAACTTTGCCATTTTTTATAAGTAGAAGTAGGCAATATTTAATATTTGAATGATCAGAGGAAGAGGAACATTGAAGTGTGTAGTTCACTTGCTTGCTATCTGTTCTCTAGAACAGGCCTGAAAAAACGCAGTTTGACAACTGCAATGCATTACAGAGTGAGAAATCAGGTTTTGCAGAGTTTCAATCATCTACTTTCAAAGACTAACTTTATGCATGCATATAAATATATGTAAAGAAGATCAACATTTATATTCATTAAGATGACTTCCACAGACAATACCTGAGCTTTACAGAAAATACAAATAACCATGTCAAAATTGATTGGAACACACAAGACTAGAAATTATTCTTAGATTTTCAGTGAGACTCCCATTTTTCCCTATCTATAAGTTTTCAATTCATTCATACATGATAGCAAGAATTTTATGAGATTTAAACATTACCAGCTTTAGCTATTGGATATTTTCATACCTCAGAAGTTAAGAAATCACTACATGTTTGTATACTTAAATAAGAATATACCATCCAAAGGTTGAATGATTACTCTCAGTGGCTACTATGATTTTTAAAGGTTGCCACTGGCATATTTCGGCGTCTTAGCAGGAGGTAATTTTCAGAAATGTTCAGATTTTCTATGCATCTTTCTACTTAAGTTTGTCATGACTCTTAAGCGAAAAAAATGACCTTTTATTTTTTCCCCTGTAGTGTAGAACCATAGAACCATATACAGAACATCCTGGCTTGGAAGGGGCCCACAAGGATCATTGAAGTCCAAAGTCTGGCCCTGCACAGAACTATCCCCAAGAGTCACACCCTTGAGCATTGTCCAAACACCTCTTGGACTCTGTCAGGCTTGGTGCTGTGCCCACTTCCCTGGGGAGCCTGTTCCAGTGCCCAGCCACCCCCCCAGGGAAGAACCTTTTCCTAATGTCTGACCTAAATGTCCGCTGACTCTGCTTCATATCATTCACTTGGGTCCTGTCATGGTGTATAATACATCATTTAGAAACAAAATAAAACAAATTTAGATGTAAAATGGTAAAACCCTAATCAAACAAACAAGCCAACAATAAAAATGGAAACTATAATGAGTAAGATGCATCTCATGCAGGATGATGACACTCACCTTTATATCAGAATGAGCATATATTAAGCCGCTTTTAATTAAATAATAAATTAATCTTTCTCCCCACCCCCCTTTTTTTTAGTAAAACAACAGGATGCCTAACAAAGGTTTTAAAAGAGAATGGAAAAAGACAAATAGAAAAGTGCAGTCTTTTCTGCACTGCAAAAAAAAGATGTCCTTAAAGGCTATCTAATAGGACTTCAAATTTGGTAAATTGTCAAAAACTTACGTGACATCATAATTAATTCAGTAATTCAGCAATTCAGTAATTAACTTTGATTTTAAATGCAAAAGAACTAGTTACAGTAATGAATTAAAAATGGCAACAATAACACTGGAGGAGCATGATGCCTTTTTAAGACAATTTTCATCCCATGAAGTGTACTGGGAATGTAGGAAAATGTATTCTGCCCTTACTGCAGAAGATCACCTGCATCAAAAGGTTTGTTTACAGTGGAACTGGCTGTGAGAGGTAAAATAGGTCCACAATGGCTTTATTTTGGAGACAGCAGATGCAGTGCAGAACCAAAGTCTGTGGTGCAGCATTCCTTTAAACTCATGCCAACTGTCATAAAAATTTATTCAAGATTGTTTTGTTAACTACAAATTACCTGGGTAGGAACCTGGATAACCTGAAGAAGCCTGATGTCCTCTGCTCTGCCAGAGGAAAGTGTAGGCAATCCTGACGGTCTCCTCTGGTCTACAACAAATTAAATTGAGTAACAATCAGAAGCTCAGCCCAAGGAGAGGCCTAAGATGCACAGAAAGGCTGAAAGATGATAGGGAGAAAAAAGCTATGAATTGGCATTTCTAATCCAGTCTGCCCAGCTGCCAGCTTCTCATAACTCCAAGCAGTTCAGAAGTTTCTGGCTGAAGCTTTGTGAGAAAGGGCTTCTTACATGGATATGCTTGTCTAAAAAGAGAAATCCCTTAACAGGTGCACAGCATGTTCCTGCCTTTCCAGTTCATCAGCATTATTAATCTTGTCCTTAGAATATTTTAGTAAATACTTCTTTTAATTTTTCAAAATTTATGCAGATGTTTGGCATACACAAAAGCCATAAACACTTTGTCTCTCTTGAAATAGGTATTTAATAATAACTTTCACCTTTATAAGACAGCTTGCAATGACAGTGGCTTAGATTCTTTGTCAGTATCAGTGTTACATCTCCAGTAATCTTAAGCATTTTTATGTAAAGCTTTTGGGATTCAGGAACTTCTGAAACTGTTTTAAATGAGAGAGCCCTACAGCTGATTTTCTAATATAAAAAATAATAAAAATGTTTGTTTCCAGTAATGGCATATCAGACACCTTGAAGTATACAATTTCCCAGAAATGCTATATATGTTATTTCAGTTAGATGTGAATGGAATTTGAACTTGTATGGAAGATTGCAGTAAGTGAACTGTGTGACCGACAAGATATTGTAAAGGATCAGTGCAGCAAGAACAGATTGTCAATAGCAGTTTATTCATGATGGAATTCCAGATGAGATGTCGAAAGATAATGATTCTGATATGATTTGTTTCCACTCTCTTCTCTATCTGTTTGAATATACTATATAAAACCTAATCAAAGTAAAATGGGTTACAATAAAGGTCTATGTAAATAGTGAAGAATTTGATAAAAAATAATAAGCTACTATATATTTTTAAAAAATTAAAATTAGTTCCAAAGGGTGAAGACCATGTATTTAGAGCAGTATACTGTATTTTTAGTACTGAGAACAATTCAAGGTGTGAGAGTAACATGTCGGAGGTTGAAATCAAGTAACTGTTCCAAAATTACAAAAAATGTTACATCCTTTCCTATGTTTACAAATGACTGTGTCCTAAGAGGAGATGGTCTCTTTGTCAGGACACCATTTCTGCCAGGAGACAGAGGGTATCAGCCTAATGTTAACTTGAAACCCAACTTGCATGCTCTGGTGGAAAACTACAGTTCTGCTCATTGTAACAGTTCTCAATCACTTCCTTGATCAATTTTGTAATGCAGCTTTAAAGGAAGGAAAGGACAGCTGAGAGAGGATGTGGTTATTCAACATTTTCTACTCGGACTATGCCAAAAAATAATGGATTTGAGTTTATTAGAATATATTGGTTATTTCTGTCCATGCTTTCGTGTGTCATACATTTGTATATATTTTTATAAAGGCACACTGATACCTAAAGTTGTAGTGTTTTCTCTTTTTCTGAGAATGAAATTTGGGGTTTTTTATTAATTTAAATGTCCACTATTCTGTCTTTTTTCCTCAGACTGAAGGTCTGAACCTGCACTTTAATATAAATGGCCTCCCCTGAAACAGAAGCCCTACACAAGAAACATAATACAACATTTTATTTGTGATATTCTAGCTTCCAGGGAGAAAACTGTGATGGACTAATATATTTTATAATTGTTAAACAGTAGTAACTGCAGCTCTAATACTACTCACTCATATGTGCTGAACTTTTCAATTAGCTTGCTTTTTTTGTCCCTCAGGAGTTTTGCTGCCTTGCAAGGATTCTAGTCAGATTAGAATTCACCTTTAAGTTAGATATCTGCTCTTTAGAAAGCACATTTGACTTACTTTTCAGTCATCAAGCCTGACTGGTGAAAATCTTCCTGGGGTTATGAAGAGAAGGTAATGATGACACAACCATTTGTAATCATTACTTGTATTAGGCTCTCTCTGCACTAAGGAACCTACATGAGAAATCTAGTGTAGGTGGTTTATGTAGCAGATAACTTATCACACATCTTATGTGAAAGCAATGAGAGGACTGCCATTTAGGAGCTCATACCACTGACCTAACTGTCTAGAGCCATGTTAAAGGTATTTGTAACGTTTCCTGGCTTCATGCTGGCTTCACTGATTATTTGTCTAGAAAAACACACGGCAATGTTTTGCAAACAATAACCAAATGAGAACCTTGTTGGGCCTCCTCCTTCTATATATTAATTTGAGAAACCTTGTCTACCTTTCCCCAGAGAAATTAGGGACGGATTTTAATGATATTTTTTCAATGGAGAGACATCTCCTTTCTATCTTTCTAACTGATTATGAAGCTATCCTTAATACTGAGAAAATCAAAAGCCATAATTTATTAAAAAGTTAACATATAAAATATGAATTCTGAGTGCTCAGTGATTTTATGTACATGTTCTTTGCATCTGAACATATTATATTCCAAAATTTTCATTAGTCTACTATTGCATAAAGAAGCCCACTGCCAGTTCTGGACTATTTAATTCTGCCATATAATTATTCTTCTGTTCCTATCTTACACTGATTAGGGAAGCATACACTTAACTTCTTCAAATGCTAAGAATGGGAAAGGTTATTTTTAAAGTGGAAAATACAAGAAATTATAATTAGAGACCACTTGAGATAAAAATCTCTTAGGGTAGTCAGAGAGATGGGTGTATACAGAGCCTTGTGTTCAATGTGCAGGCTTTCTTGTTTGTTTGTTTGCTTTTTAATATTGAGCAATTTTACATAATAATATTTTTTTTTTTTGGAAAGCAGAATCCAAAAGGTACTTTTGAATAATACTGATGACTTTTTTTGAATTAAAAAATTCTTTTATGGATATATTTAATGAATAATTACATTGAGAAAATGGAGAATAAGCTCAAATACAAAGGATAAAATAATTCACATTTGGCTGGGGGAGCACATGGCTAAGTTGTACTGTTGTGACAACCATGGCCTTCAGCTGAACTTCTCTGATTATTTGAAGACATGAAGGAACTGAAAATTCTAAGCTGAGGATCAAATAATGTCACTAAAAGAAGAAGGGGAGAAAATGGAGAGTGGAGTGAAATTAAAGAATAGTAATTCTAATTATTAACTTAATATTTGGCTAGATATTCATATATTGTGCAAATCTATCACACTGGTCTTAAACCAGATATTCCATATTTCTTACTGAAATTACATTCATAGTCCTTATATGTCAGAAGTTGGTGAATGCATGCAGGCCTTTGATAGATTCCTTGCCTTTGAACTGATAACTCAGATAATCAATGTGTGCCTGTGACAGGCACAAAGGGCAGGTCAAAGTGCAAAAGTCAAGACACTCAAAAACGTTTTTCAAGATTAGATAAAAGTAATTTTGAAGGCAAAAATAATCTTTTAAAAATCATTCCTCAAACTTACAGTCAGCATCACAGAATGTTTACTTTCAGCATCACTGAATGGCTTTCTCCTGCGGCCCATCCTGCATCACACTGATAAAATCACCTGAGACTGCATCATCTGCATATTACCTCAATATGTCTCATCTGATTCTGGTTAAGTGAAGCATCAAAACAAAACCAAGCAACAGAACACCCTTCTCAGATTGACCCATACTCCAGAACCTTACCTGCAGAAATTGGCTCAGTTTTCAGATTTGTGCTGAACTGCAGAGTCTGGACTAGCTCAACCTCTTACATTTTCAAGATGAATATTACAATTATTATGGTCTGTGTAAGAGCAATTCCTTCTTGTTTCCTTGATCATCTGAACAAACTAAGCAAAGAACATGTGCATAAAATCACTGAGCACTCAGAATTCATATTTTATATGTTAACTTTTTAATAAATTATGGCTTTGGATTTCTTCAGTTCACAGTTACGCTGTGATGGGGCATATACTTGACTAATGCTTACTGAAAACAAAGGAACACATGCTGTTTGTAACAGGAGCTACCAGCACTTATTGTATCACAAAATGAAGTCATCTTTAGGCAGGCAGAAACTTTACTTCAGTGAAAGTTTCTTATCATCATTGACACACAACCACAGAGCTGACAATGGGCCAGGAACAAATATTTCCCTTAACTAATCAAGCAAAAGCTTGAATGTACATCATAGTTTACAAGCCTCTTTGTTCTATTAATCATAGAGAATACAATTGTGTTACTTGAAACATGGCATAGCTTTCTGGTAAGAATTCACTTGAATATAAGTATTTCACATACCACACTATTTAAGTATCTTCACTAATGAGCTAATATTCCTCAAGCTATTTAAGCATATGGAGGCCATTATTTACGGTTGAGTTTATAGAGGGTTGCTGTTTTCCATCCATAGCTGCTGTAAAGTGAGACGAGATGTGAAGGAACTTCTGAAGTGTGTGAAGGCTTCACATGTACCAGCCAGAAAGTTTTCCCTCTTCTCTCTGTTTGCTTAGTAGTCCCAGGAGGCAATAAAAATAAAATGGGATATAAAATAGGACATATGCACAAACTTGCTGTTGCAGCAGGTATGGATTATATAATGAGAGACATCAAATATCTGATATGAAACAAACATCAGCTAGGTGCCCAGTCACCCTGTGATACTGACTTCGAGAGTTTCTATGGGCTCTGCTTGAATAATTGACATTTATCCGAACAAGAAATCTGTAAGTTTGGCCTTATCTTTGAAGCTGTCCTCTTGATCTGATCTCCTGCCTGACAGCCAAGTCTTCAAACATGCAACTATGTCAGTTCACATCTCAACATGTAGGTAAATCAAATTACTAATACACAGTAGGACTGGTGTGACTATTTTAGTTCCCTAAGACAAGTTCAAAAAAGAGGCCAAATCTTATGGTGCCATATTACAAGTTTTTAGCCTTAGCTGCTCTAGTAATAATGGTGTGACCTTCCAGGCACTGTGATAATTAAAAAAAAACTGCTACTGTGTGTATTTTCCTGTGGAGTTTCAGAGCTGATGTGCAATCAAAAATGTAAAGTTATGAAAGTTGGTGGGGTTTTTCCCCTGGAAGAAAACAATATTTTGTATTATGGCTGTATTTTGTGACTCTATGGGAACACTTCATCAAAATATTTGGTTGAAGTTTAATTTCTGACTGTCTGATGTTCCACAAACACATTACTTCTGTCCAAAATCAGCATATTTTTCAGGTTAGCAAAAAATAATTGAAACAATAAATTGATCCTGGTCTGATTCAAAAATCTGCCTTTGAATATATCTGAGATTGTACTGCAAGTTCAAATTGCGAGGAGATCTTATTGCCTAAACTTATGTCACCTTGGAGTGAAATCCAAATGATTTTCTACCTTTTTTTCAGCTCCTTTATCATATCCCTAAAACCTACTGCAGTGAAAGTGAAAGAAAACCCAGCCACAATATAAAGCCATGCCAACTTAACTGTTTAGGCTTTTTTGTTTGTATCTTGAGCAAGGCAGAAGAATTGAGGAAGTAATTATTTTGCTTCCCTTGTTTTCTGTTTTAGCTTTCATGAAAGTATATTACTATTTTATGATTTTATAGCAATTAAGGAAATTTTTTTAGACCCACAATTTCTTAACTTCAAAATTTCTGCTTAAATTCCACTGGGATTTATAGATTAAACACATCTTAAAGTGAGTGTGTAATTAGATGTTTTGCTGAATTGGATTTTTAATTGCTAATTTATTTTTAGTAAAGTTTTATTGACATCCCTGTTTATGTAAAGGAGCTGTTTAGGTTTTCAATGCAAGATTTCATTTGCAGGATTTCTGAGGAATTACCTACATTAAAGCAATGAGGTAGAATTAATTATAAAGACCTTACAGACAAAATCAAACAGGGAGCAATAAAACTGAAACCCCATTTATTTCTTTTGGAGTTTTTCCATTCTAATAAAGGTGAAGTGGACAAACGCATTATTTCATCTATGAAGTACTTTGATATCTGCTTTCCCTCACGTACAGTGAAGCAACTTTATGGCTGGTAAAAGCAAGAAGGGCTGGGTTGGGGGTTTTGGTGGTGTTGGTTTTGATTATTTTTTTCCTAACAAAGTCTGCTTTGTCACAACAAAAATGACATTGTAAAAATAAAATAGACATAATGAAAAAGATTAAAATTGAGACTTTACCTTTATGAAAAAGCAACATAGGCCACATAACATTTACCAGTGATCTTACTCATTACAGGATATCCTGGTGGCATCTATGTGGTCTTGGGTGTGTTTAAATGAAAAGATAAAACTCCTGACGAGAAAAATTTATGTACCCTCCCTTTTCTAGGACACCTTTTTCACTCAACAAGCCTTTATTTAAGTCTTTGTAATTGCTTTCAGTGTTGTCTTTTTTGGACTAGACTTCCCCCTACCAATGCCGGGGGGAGGCTGCTGTTCCTCCTCGGAGCTGCCTAAGAGGCACAAGGTGGGACCAGGGTGGGGGCTGTGGGTTCAGGCAGACAGGAGAGCCAGGCACAGAGCTGGCAGCAGGCAGTGCCTACAGGGATTGACCCCATGTCCCTTCAGAAAGCACTGCCCTCAGCAGTGAGGATGCCTCTAGTTCTACGCAAAATAAGGAGTGAATCTTTGATATATTTTTGTGATTTATAAGCTTTACATATTTTGATTTTTTGTTTCAACTGTTCTGTCTACAAGCAGCATATTTCTTGTCCTCAAGTCAGACATTATGGTATAATGAAATCAAGTTTTCACTGCAATGAGGCAACGGCCTCTTTTCCTATTTTATCTTATATGTAAAATCCATTGGTATGAATACAAGACTCTGGAGCAAGCAGACTAGGTATACTGAAGGCCATTCAGGTTTTGTACATTCATTGCATGCACTTCTATCTGACATTTTACCTGGGCTTTCAGTTGAAAAGGTGCTGAAAAATAGAAGACAGGCAAAGCCTCTGGAGCAGCCAAATCCATCAGCTTAGTGCTGTGCTAATGTCACCTTTTAGCTTTCTTTTTGCTGTAAGAGTAGAAAAGATCTTACCTTTAACTGTAATATACCTTCCGTGAAGCTGACAGCAAAAACCCCCTTCTTACTTAGTACCTCCTCCAGGCTTCTCAAAGAAATATCCCCCAGTCTGGCATTTTTCTGCTGCAGACCTTTGCACTAGATCTGCAAAACAAGAACAAAGAATTTGTAAAGCAACCAAAAAGCCCCCAAAAATGCACTTTCCACGTTAGTTTTGTACCAATGTAAATGCTTGCCTAGGTATAATGGAAGGCCACAGGAAGTACAAGAGTTATACTTAGAAACAAGGTTAAAGAAACATCATTCTGGATTGCCCAAGATAAAATCAACTTTTTGATACTATCAAGTCTTAGTACTTTGTGGGAGAATTCCTTATCATTGGGCATTTCACATGGAATGGGTATCTCACTAGGGGAACACATCAAACATTTTTAGGCACTTCACATCTGTCCAGAAATTCCAGATCAATTACTTGCATATAATAATCTGAAGGGTTCATAAAAATGCAAGTAGAGTTCAGAGTGGATTAAACGCAGTCAAAAGCTGACATAAGCAAAAAAATTCAGATTCCTCAGAAAAAAAAAAACCCTAGTAGATGGCTTCCTAAACTTTTTGGGAGCAGAAATTAATTTAAAAACCAAGCATAACTCTGTGTCAAACCAAAAAATCGGTAATATTATCTACCAGCCAAAGGAAATCTCCTGAGGATTATTAGTATTTTTCTGAAATAGATCACCTGAAAGATGTCATCCAAATAATTACCTGATTGTGTTAAAAAATTGAAGAGCGGGATCCTGCTTATTTAGGGGAATTACTTTGGTTTTTAGAAAAAATGGTCCAATTCTGTTTCCTGTGAGAACCAAGGCAACCACCCAAGTCTGGCAGGTATAAAACAAGCTCTGTAAAACCTAAAGCAGCACCTGGGGAGCGTGCAGGATAGCACAGGGGCTCCCACATGGCCTGTGACTGGCCTCTGCAGGAGCAGCTGAGCAGGTCCCTGGGCGTGTTGGTTTCGTGGGTCAGGTCTGCCACATCTCTCTGGGGAGCTTGGAAGTGAGCAACTCTGCCTGTTATACATCTCATATCTGATCACAGAAGTATGGAATGATGGAATACTTTGGGTTGGAAGGGTCCTTAAAGGCTATCTAATTCCATTCCCTGTGCCACGGACAGGGACACCTTCCACTACATCAGGTTGCTCAAACCCCCTCCAACCCGGCATGGGGCCTCCACTTCCCTGGGCAACCTTGGCCAGTGCCTCACCACCCACGTCAGGAAGAATTTCTTCCTAATATTGAATCTAAACCTACCTTCTTTCAGTTAAAACCACTACCCCATGTCCTATCACCCACCCCCTGATGTCTGAATCTGATGTCTGCATCTCATCCTGAACAGATTATGTCCATATATGTAGGTTCCTCTATGAGAAAAAGCTTTTGGTCCTATATGCACATAGGCTATATACCTCTGCTGCCAACAGGAAATAGTTTGGTCTTTGGGCAGTGTCCCAGTGAGTTGTCCTCTGAAGAGACTGATAAACCCCCACTCTCTCTCTACCCCTGGAAATCATCTCCATCTTTTTTTTCTATACCCACAGCTGTCTGTAGCTGGACGATTTCCCAGAGACATTTTGTTTGATCTGTTGACAAAAGGTCAACAGCTAAAAATACAGCTCGTCACCTGAGTATTCCTTAAAAAAGAACACTCTTCAGATGGTCTCTGCTGTATCAAGGAAAACATGACAAGTGAGAGGTGTGACTTGTCAGTCCTTGTGAGGGAAGTGATGATCACGGAATTCAGTCAGCTCATGTGTTGGCACTGTGCTGATGAAGACGCAGTAGCTGGAAATTTCACAGGGACTCAATACACTGGGTAGAAAGATAACTTTAAAGAAACTGCATTGTGGATGGGCTATGTAAGAGGATGAGCCTGAGCTGATATTCAGACTTAGCTGAAAAAACAATAACTGCAACACTTTTCACACTGAAGAATGTTTCTCCAGAGAGGGAAGGAGAGCTGGAGAGAGCAGAATCACCAGTCTCAGTCCACATTACACCAGGACTGGGCTCTTCCTACCTAATGGGTTAGAAATCTAATGATGTGGAGGAGGACAAAAGAAAGTTAAAAAAAAAAAAAACCAAACACCAAAACATGTATATATCTAAATACTTTACTATTTTACACTGAATTTTATATTTAACTTGGCCTGCTCTTGGCTCCTTCAAAAAACAAGCCAATAGTACCAGACTGAGGTTGTAGCAAATTTCATAGTGAATATTTTTCAGAAAAATCCTGAATCTAGACTCACCTAAGTCTCTCAAAGGCTCAATCAGTTTAGATAGAGCTTTATGTAGAAGAAAACACAGTTAATAACAAATTATGCAAAAGAGAAAGCCAATGTAAGTAATCTATTGGAATTCAATGGTAATTATTTGCTTTGTTTCAATCTATTAGAATTCAATGGTAATTATGCAAGTTTTGTTTCTATAACTTCTGTCCTTAGTCCAGTAATAATGAACTCTATGAAGAAAATGCCATGGCATTTCAACACATACAGTTAAAAAAAAAAAGTAAAACACCTCAGGACAAAATAAATCAGTTTTGGCCTTATGTGAACTAGTGCACAAGATAGAATTGGGCAACTTGAAAATTAAGTTAACACTTTTGTAAACATGCTGTCATATAGAAGCAAAATATGGCAATTTTTTTATAGAGAAGATGGGAAAATATTATATGCTATATTTAGTTATGTTTTCATATTTTTCAAGCCTTTGTCACTCCTTTCTCTAAGCGTACAGTCTATTTTCTTTATTCATCATCTGGAAACCTTTCACGAGAGAACAGAAGAAGAAAGTTACAAATAAAAATCTCCATTTCTTGTCTTGTTCATAAACAACATAGTTTATGAACACAACATACTAAGTTTAAAAGACTTTCACAGCAATTTTAACAGCCAAATGTAACAGCTCATTTAGAGTCTTACTTTGCATGCAGCCAGAAAGTTGATCCAGATTGATGAAGAATTCTGAAAATATTGTGGCAAATTCCTCTTTTATTCAATATACAAAATACAGCCTGACTAGTTTTAAGGGAGTTGCAGATTAAATTTTCAAAGATGTCATAGATAGAGTTTTTCTCAATTTCTAGATATTCTAATAGTAATTAGACAACAGAACACCCTTAAAAATACTAAAAATATTACCTCTTAACTAGTAACAGTGATCATCTCCTTTCCACTAAGGACTATATTATTACACAGATGATGCATAGCACCTCAGGCAGGATAACACATATATAGTGAATAAAATACCTGCAGGATCCGAGTTTTTAATACTATTCAGGACAGTAACAGTACATAAGGATTATTTTAATCCATCCATATAATTATTTTTAAGGCTTCATCTGTTCAATGTTAAGAGTATTTGTAAACCATGGTTTATTGAATAAATTAAACTAAAATAAACACTGACAACTCCTGATGCAGATATGAAAAACGCAGGTTTGCTCCTTACTTCAAAGCCAGTTTCTGAATCTGTGTGTTAAGTTTATTAAATTACACTTCGCACATAAATATGTATATATGCATATGAAAATCCAAGTAGAAATATTCCAACATAACAGTGGGAGACTAGAAAATTATTAAAATACCAGGACAACTGGGATATGAGGTGAGGGAAGAATGGCCATTTGACTTTTGGCTGACACTTCGAACCATATGTGACACCTCCAACCATATGTTATAATGAATGTAAAAAATCAAATTATACACTTGACTGAACAACATCATGGGAAAATTTGTAGCCCAATTTGTTTCTTTAAACTGAAACTGATACCTGATTTCTATATATGATGCCACTGCATTAGGTAAAAGCTGATCTGGAGTTAATTCCAGTTTCATCTCTGGCAGAGCTATCCCTGCAAACCCTATGATATATTCTGCATTTTCTAGCAGCAATAAAATTGCTTTGCCACATAAAGAAGAAGCCAGAGGGAAGAAAAATGATCACTTAGATGTAAAATAAACAAATGCATTGAAAAACATGAGATGGAAATAGTTTTTTAGTTTCTGTCCAGCAGTTTGCTGGAAATCATTTAAAAGTTTCATTTCCTCAGAAAGGTGCAAATAAAAGTGGGTCTATGCCACAAACACTGGAGTCAGAATGAGACTTCCCTGGTCTCCTAAACCCCCCATTCCTGTTGTGTTTGTTTATACACAATCTCAGTCAGATTTGAGTGTATTAATAATTGAGAACAAACAACATTTGCTAGCTGATTCTTAGTTGGTGATTTAACCCACTCAAATAACCTAACAATTAACATGTTGTCTTCATTTTTGGCTGCACTGTAATCATATTGCTAGTGAAATAGAGAACTACCCTTGACTAGAAGTGTAATTAATATAGTGCATTAGAGAGAAGCCTTCAAGTAACAAATTAGGCTTCCTTTTCTTATTATATGATCTGCTGTAGCCAAGTAGTTTTGCTGTAATTTTACAGTCGTTGCAATTTTGTAATTGACAACCACCTTCCTAGCCAAGGACTGGAGAACATGCCCGTAAGGACAAGGTACAAATACAAGGACAAATGTAGGCTGGGCTGAGAAAAGCAGTAACCCTAATGAGTAGGACTTGGTGGTGGTGGAGGATGAGAAGCTCAGTATGACCCAGCAATGTGCACTTACCCAGAGAGCCAAATATATCCTGGGCTGCATCAAAAGCAGAGTAGCCAGCAGGGAAAAGGAAGTAATTCTGCCCCTCTGCTCTTGTGACACCCCACCTGGAGTGCTGCATCCAGCTCTGGAGCCTCCACATAAGGACATGGACCTGTTGGAGTGATTTCAAAGAATGGTCACCAAGATGATCAGAGGGAAGGAGCTCCTCTCCTCTGAAGACAGACTCAGAGAGCTGGGTCTGCTCAGTCTGGAGAACAGAAGGCTTCAGGGAGATCTTTATATCAGCCTCCCTGATATACCTTCAGCACCTGAAGGGGGTTGGCAACAGAGCTGGAGAGGGGCTTCTTCCAAGAGCATGCAGAGATAGGATGAGGAGTCATACCTGAAAACTGAAAAAGTGTAGGTTTAGATGAGATATTAAGAGAAATTCTTTATTTTGAGCATGCTGAGGCACTGGCACAGGTTTCCTAGGGAAATTTTGGGTGCCCCTTCCCTGAAAGCGTTCAAGTGTTCAAGAAGGCACCACTCCCCATGGCAAGGGGCTGGGAACTAGATGATCTTTATGGTCCCTTCCAACTCAAACCATTTTATAATTTCTTTCATATATCTTATAATTTCCCATGAATTAGTATATCAATCAAAAAATGATACTCACCAAAACTAACCAACTAATCAAACACGTAAAAACGATCACAAACCAAGAAAAAATTCCCTACATTTTTCCTGACTTGACTCCTTCCCTAAGTTTAAACAACATTTTAGGGAAAAAAATCCCCAGGAAGCTGCACTGGAAAAGAAAAGAGATTCATACTGTCCTATTGACACAGAGCCACAATGCATCTTCTTTTGGCAAATTAAGGGGTAAATATAAAACTACCACTCTTAAACTGAAACTGGAATAACCAATGCCTTCAGAAGACAAGATGCTTATTTGTGCATTTTTAAGCTCACCTCTTAAATATTCTTTTTTTGAAAATACTCATCCTGACCTATAGTATTTGAAAGGTTGTATAGTCTATTATCCTCCATCAAAGAGAACACACTCAAAATTTAAAAAAAAAGAAACTTACAGTTTGTTTTTTGGAAACTTCTCTATCTAAAAAGAAGACTGACATCAAAATGTTTCAGGAGAGAAACTTCTAGAATAGACGATTAGTTTATTAGAAATAATCCTTTCAAGCATCATTCTGGGACTAAAAAATTAGAAAGACAATGTGTCTGTCTATTCAGCATTTCAGGTCAGGGTCATGAGTGTAATTTTCAAGCGAATCTCCCAGTTGACCTTTGATTACCACTGTTTTCCTTGATATCACAAGTCATTTCAGAGCATGTGAAAAAATTTTCTCTCAGAAACTAGACCAGAAAGCTCCCTCTTAAGGCAATCCAACTGCTAATGGTCACTGAGAACCTGGGAACAGATTTAGCACTACTTCAAAAGTAAATCCCTCGCTGTGATTTTGGTGAATGCATCCTCTGCAGTGATTGCTTCCCTTGACTGTACTGAAGACAGCTATGATTAATTTTTCTTCCTGTGGGCATTCACTACAGTTTTAATTTTTTGGTGACCCACAGCAGTCCCTAACTTTAAAGCATCCGTAATTTGTACTTTCCCTGCTCTTTAGTCACATTACTGTAACTACTTGCAAGCAGTTTAGAGTGAGACAAACCCTTTTTTGTTCCCTATGTCATTTTTTCCCTCAGTATGAAAACAAAATATATCAAGAAAGCAAAGAACTGAAAAGGGAGTTCATTCTGACACCTATTTGGTTGTTAATTGTTCCATAGCTGTATTTAAGGCTCAAGGGTGGTTACTATTTACACGTACCTGTGCGTAAAAAAAATCTTACTAATCATATAAAAGCATTTCTGCTGTTTTTAAACCTGCTTGGTTTAATAACTGTGTAGATGCAAAGATAAATACCTATATTAGTACTGTCTGTACATACATAGTTTAATTTTAATAAAAGATACCATTGAGTGATAAAGTATCACAGTCCATCCCTCCCTCCTGCTAAAACAACAATAAACCCCCAGTAATTGAAGTAAGAAGCTTCAACTCGTTAAAACAAACTGTAAAAGGAAACAATTTGCAGACAAAGCAGATGTTACACTGGTCTCAGCTGAAAAGATTTAGTTGCAGTTCTTCAGCCATTTCGTTTACTCAAAAGGAATTTCATGCTTATGGTTATTCCTTATATCATTCAAACCAGGCAAATGAGCATTTTAAACTAGAGACATCCATATCTGAAATAATGATTCATAACAGAAGACAAACAAGACTTTAGGAAAAAAATGTCTTTGCTGATAACTTGGTTTTGGAACAGCAGTGTTTTTTTAATGAACTCTGTTTTCCATGTGTCTGGAAAAGTGTCAGCATTTCCTACAGTAATCTTTCATGTGACCTCATGAAGAAGGTATTAATACTTTTATAACTTACTATCCTACTCACTTAGCCCAGTAAATTATAGGTTCTGTAGAAAACTCATCAACTGCATATACATCAGCTGCAAATATGACAAAAACACTTATATTATTTGCTGTTGGCATTTCAGCTGACACCAAATTTCACTTACTGATGGCAGCACAAAAATTCATTTTTTGCATTTTTCCTCCTTAGGTACTTACATTGTTTTCTTTACTGTCACATCTTCCTGTTCCCACCAGTCCTGAAAGACACAAAACTGAGACTGTATCAGTACTACAAATGGGAAACCAAGCAAAAGAGGAGACAAGTCACTTATTTAAGTGTCAAGTGTAGCAGTGAAGTGAATTGAAGTCTTGCAAATCTCATAGAAGCACAGTAAGCACTGTACAGTCTATTTTCTGAGGTGAAAAATTATAGTTTACATCAGTTTGTCTCAGTGTAATGAATACCTCTCTAGAGAGATGGAACAAAGAGGGGGAAACCGTTTCCAGGACCAGGAAAAATTCAATACAAATTCTTTATTTTAGGAAGAGTTATGCAGAATTTCTAATCCACTGTATTAAGACATAATGTGTGAAACTGGTGAAACATAGTTTTAGATATCCTTATTGGTGTCACTCTTTAAGCCATAGGAAATTATATTTGCAACAGACTAAATTAAAAAAAATAACAGAATGAACAAGTGAGTAAGCACTCTGTACTCAAAGTTCTGTTTTGAAATTATTATTTGGTTAAGTCTCAGGTGAGTTCTGCAGCAAATGGAAAGTACATTCTACTAGCATATTTTTGTCTTTTTCTGTAGATGTCCCTCATACATACCCTCTATTTTCAAATCAACACCTTTTTCAGAAAACTATGGTATGTCATGAATTGGAACACTGACTGAAACCCTGAGTTAGAAAGCGTGTCACTGAACCACATGATAACTCAGGCAGGAAGGGATCTCAGGAGGTCTGAGTCCAACCCCTGCCCAAAGAAGCTCTGGGGTATGGGGAGGCATTATGCTAATATGGTGTAATAATAAAATAAAATTAATAATGCTTAATAATCATGGACTTGGTAGAACATGCCTACAATCTTGGACAATATTTATTGTGAATATGTAAGTTAACTTTTTACAGGAACCTTTTCTACTTGAAAGAAAGCAGCTGCCTTGCAGACAGGATAGAAACAAAAAAGAAATACTTCCAGTGTCCCGATATGGGGATATCTACAGACACATTCACATTCCTTACATGCCACCAGTTCATTTGCTACTGGTGCAAGAGAAAACACACCATCAAATACTGAGCATTGCTAGTTTCAAGTAAAGCTATGAAATGAATTTGCATACTTCAGCTGTATGAATGCAATTGGAGAGCTAATTCCATAACAGAAATGGTCTTTGAAAGCTGTTGCTTTTCTGAGCCTCCCTCCTTGTCCTTGAAATCTAAGGAATTGCTATTGAGAGAAATGTTGCATACTGCCATGAAGAATCATTAGTTTGAATGCAGAATCTCTGTCCATGCATATTTGGGTGTTCTGACCAGTCTTTCCATGTGATCCAATTCCATGAAATATCAGCGCAGTTTCTGAATACGGAGACTACTCTTGATTTCACAGAAACCACACCAGTACTCACAGGACTGATAGTCCTGAATTACAGTCAGTCATGTCCTAGCCAGTCAAACTACCCAATGAAGTGGCAGAGAGATTTCCCACATAGTGTCCTGTGGTGCTGTGACTGCTGTATACTCTGTCGTAAATAATTACAGAAAAATGAAATAACAACAACAACAACAAAAAGTATTTGTTTAAAAGACATGTAAGGGAATATTTTATTTTCTAAATAAATTATGAAAAGTTAGCACAGATCTGGAAGTTGTTTTTGCTTTTAACAGCTCCTGCACTGAAGGGGAAAAAAAAGCTAAATTTGACTCTAAGTGTCAAATGACTCTTCTGTGTTTTACTCTTAAACATATATGATGCCAGAAGGCAGTTTGAAGGCAGTGGTTGAAAATTTTAGAGCCAGGGTGGTTAATTGCCAGAAAAATAAAATATCCTATGTGAAGTTAGTCCTCATGATCCTGTGCCTCAATGCCAGCAAACCCCAGGTGGGGTAATTATTACCAGTGATCTGTGAAGGATCAGTACAGGAATTTCACTGCCAAGAGCTGAATCAAGCAGTCATAAACTGTTTTTTTCTCACTTTATGTAAGCCTTGAAATTTTCATTTAGGTTTGTATAATAGCCTATGCTGGATACTTCATGATATTGCAAAATATTGTGTTCATAACTGAAATCAATAGAAATGAACCTACTCTTAAAAAGTTGCTTTTTATGTGCAAGTCTAAGAAAGGGACATCTCTGAGATGTGGACTGCAGCACATATATATAGATATTTATTTATTTATTTTCTCACCCTAAAGATTCTGTTTTGACAGTGTGATTCCACAAACAGTAATTAGATCTTAATTAGAGACAGGAAGGCCATCAAAACCCCATCAAATTTCTGAGTAACTTGTAAAACTTTTTTTAAAAGTCATAAGAAGTTCACAGGTTGTGGTATTTTTTTATGGGATTGCCATGATCATCTTTAATCATGGAAAGGACACGGACTCCAGGACACAGTGCAGAATTATATGTCATCTACCCCACTTCAAAATTCTGTTCAGCAATTTCATTCTATGTCTGTTGCAGTCAACTGACATAAATATGAGGCTTTTACTTTAGTAACAATAAGGATTGCCTGAAACAGGTAAGACTGTCCTTCCAGTTTTGTATTTGAGATAATTTAAGAGTAATTGGTAGAAGTGGTCTGATAAAATGTGGCCCATGTATTTCAGCATGTCTTAAGCTCTCTTCTGCAAGCTGCTTTCAGTAAAGAGCTCCACTGTGACAGACAGGAAACCTGAAATGTATCACCTGAGTCATACTGCATTTCAAAACCTGGTATCTGGAGTTGATCAGCATTGAGATCTGTTCTCTAATGGGTCAGCAGCATCTCAGTAGGGATCTGGTCCTCTCAGTCCCCTGATAATGGGGCTGGAAAATGATTGTGATAGTTTTTCAATACTTGCCCAATTCACAGTGATATTATAGAATCAGAGAATGTATAAAATGGGAAGGGACCACAGTGGATCATCTGGTCCAGTGACCATCTGGTCCATCTTCCAGCTCAAGCAGGGTCATCCCAGAGCACATGGCACAGGATTGTGTCCAGATGGTTCTTGAATATCTCCAGTGAGAGAGACTCCACACCCTCTCTGGGCAGCCTGCTCCAGTGCTCAGTGGAAGGAGCACACACAAAGGAGCACTGCACAGGAAAGAAGTTCTTCCTCATGTTCAGGTAGATCTTCCTGTGCATCAGTTTCTGCCCATTGCTTCTTGTCTTAATAAAATGATAGTCCAAACCTGAGCAGAACAATGTTTGAAGCATTTGGGTTCATTCCTGATGATGAGGTTTTTCTGTGATCTTTGGGATATACTATCCCACAAAATGAAACAAAAAAAACCAACCCAAAACCACCAACTCCAGCCCACAAAAAAACCTCAAACCAGAAAGAAAACTAAATAAAACGCCACCAAAAAAATTTATTAAGCTACAGAAGCACCAATATGGATGCTAAAGCTGTGAGCATATTGTGAGTGTCTTGCTATCATAGAAGTCACAGACTGACGTGCGGCACCTGATGAATAACTATAGGCAACTTGAAAATCTGTAGTAGTCCCACTGGCAACATTAATCAAGTCTAATTTCTGTGGCAGTCTGGCATGCAACTAAGTGAACATTCAAATATATTTTTGTAACACCATATGCCACTGGCAAATCCAAGTTATTAATAGAGCTCATTGTGAGGGAGCCATTCCATGGCAGATGCTTCCTTAGCACAACAGATTTAAATCTTACCAAGTGCCACCTTGCCAACTCTGTTCACCTAGATTGCCCATTTGTCAAATTTTCTCATAAACACTATTATACTTTCTTCCAGCACAATCTTTATGGACAGAGAGTACTTTCTGTAAGAAAACTAGAACACCATACTATAAATCTTCATGGAATATCTTTTCAAAATACAGCTACATTATGATCAGTACAAACCACTCAGTGATGAGTACATGGTGGGTGTAGAGTTCCTGTAGACACTGATTGCTAAAATGTGTTTAATATTATTTCCTTTAACAATCCTCACACTGTTTGTGCTAGAATTAATTCATTTTTGGACAGTAACTGTCTTTATGTTGCTTGCTCCAGCATGATATTCCGATGCTATTTCAAAAATAAATTGGTGTTACAGCACAAGTGGCCTATTGTCATACACTGTATCAAAATGAAGACAAAATCATTTGGTAATTTTGTGGGCTATCTATGTATTGCTTTCTTTGATTTCCTTTCTAGACAGAATTTGGCACTAGTTGTGGTATCTAATGGGAGTGACAATATTTCCAGTCTATCAGAACTGTGGTACCCTGCACTATTGGATCAATACAATCCATCATATCAGTCTTTCCTGTCTTCTTCAGTTTATTCTACTACTCCAAATTGATTGGTATATTTGGCATATTTTTAGAAGATAATGCCATGAAAATACTAACATGACATTTTAATTAAGCTTAGCCCATATTTTCCCTGCCTTTTTATCACCAGTTAAACTGAGACATGAAAAAAGGACTAAACATCATACAGTTCCACACAGCAAATTTCTGGCAAAAGTAGTACAGTAAACCTTATTTTAAGTCTACAGAAAAAAAATCTGATTATGTGATACTATGAAGAAGATTTTATGTTTAATGTCCTTTGCATCTTCAGCAGGTATTGTAAAAATGTACAAAAGGACTTAATTATTTATACTAATATTAATAAAGGCACTGGAGACCTTGTAATACTCTAAGATTGTATTTAGCAGCTGGGATAATTGCTTTCTGCAGTGAATTTGTGGCAGTGATAACAAGGCTACATAAAAATCACCATTTTCTGTGAAAAATCAAAGACCCAGAAGAAATGTATACCAAGAAAAACACAGAGAAATGTATCAGCATTATTAAAAGTAGAACCATGGGAGCTAGGAAGAAATTGTCTAGGAGGAAAGCACATAAACCTTTCAGATAACTTAAGAGAAGCCAAGGGAAGTGTTAAAGAAATTAGGACAGTAAACAAAGGTTAGGAAAAAAAGAGAAAGAAGTGATTAAAAGGAAGCAAGAGCAATGAAATGGAAAGGTATGTTCTCTAGTTTGTTTTAGATGTGTCTTGAAAGACACAGAGTAAATTGGATATCCAGCTGTAGTGTGAAAATACTGCACTACCTGCAGAAAGCAATCTCCGATTTTTTTCTGTTGCAGTTTAAATAAGCTTTGATAACTGAAGTTTGTAGATTTTCAGACTATGCTGGGTTGCAGCACATGCTTTGGACATCCATTTCTGCCACCTAGTAAGGGTCTTTGGGGAGCACTGACTTCAAGGATGATCAAGAGTCATCAGTCACCACTGCAGCATTAGAAGCATCTAGTTAATGGGATCATATATAATGTAATATGTGGAAAATTAACATATAGATGGTTCTATGATTCATCACCTAATCTACTATATTTGTTTAAGATTACAAAATAATATTTGAGAGAACACGACTATTTCAGTTTTCCTTTCAGGCTAGTTGTAACTTACATGTGGTATCTGTAAAAAACCCTTGCTCTTGGTCAAAATGTCTGTGCTGGTTTACAGTGCAATCAGCACCTTCAGTGCTATCAGTATGATAATGTCATTTGCTGTTGTGAAGACCCCATTAGAAACGGTTGCAACTCTTCTCCACCAGGTTCATTTTGATCTCTTGGAGAGAATTTAAAGGAGAGAAACTTTCTGCATTCCAGGCGGGTGGCTGTAACAGATGAAGGGAAGCAACCTGAAACTGTAATAAAGACCATATTTAGGCCTTTTACTACAAGCATTTGCCTGTAAATTGTTGATAGAGTTCACAGTCCCAGAATGCTGTTTCATTAACTTCAATTTCTGAATGTAGCAATACTGCTGTGCAAGGACCATTTCAATTCTGCTATTTCTACTGACTGCAACATTATCGTCTGAGTTTACCATCATTTATAGATTTGCCATTTCAAATCCAAATTACTAGAGACCACTCCCCAGTAAACCCCATATTAAACATTTCAGATCCTGCTGACAAGTGAGACTGCAGCAGCCTGTTTTACAAGCCTCGTGCTAGATGAGAAACTAGGGCAGGATTTGCAGAAGCGGGGAGAGGAAGAAGCAGCTGGTTACAGACCACTGCCTGCCTGCTGTGCCTTGTGGGCTCAGTGTTACTCTCTATAGGAGAGATCATTTCACGAGAGCTTTTTTAGCATGTAGCTACATCTTGCCCATGACTGTTACCACCTATTGCATTTTTGAAATGAGAATGGCTTAGGCATTATTTTTTCCTTCTTCCTCAGAAAAAAAACCAAAAAAATAGGAGTCAAAATTCTGTGTGCCTGTTGCTATGCATTTGAAAGCTCATCTACCTCTTTTGTTAATGAAGTGGCAAAGGAGGCTCCTTGAGATGGGCACCCAGCCCTCTGAAAGCAGCTGCCTTTCAGAAACTGTTCTCTGCTGGCATTCAGATCATGATGTAAAACCCCATCTTCCCTCCAACAGAAAAGGAACTCATATAAATGCTGCTGTTTCTTCAGTATGTACTTTTGATTCTTTTCCAGACAATTTCCATGAAGTTCTGTATCTATACTGAGGGAAGGATAGATGGAAAACTGTAGCTGCACATAAGCACCCTTTGAGTTAATAAATCATTTCAGAGTACATCTACATGACCTCATAGGCCTAACACTAACCTTATGCTCTTCTCTAAGGGACTACTTCAGCTCTGGAATGAAAAATTGAGTGTGATTTAGACTTTAATTCTCAAGAGAGCTTTGCTTGCTATCATTTACCTTGCATGTCCTGTCTGCTGTGATTTTTGTCTGCTTGAGTTTTTTTTTGCTTTGGGCTTAGAATAAACTTAAACTCCACTTAAAATCTAAGATGACATTGAAGTACTGAGGTAAATACATGAAAACTACAGTTGCAGAGATAAAATGAGAATCCAAGCTACAGGACTGTGTCTTACCTCTTTTATTCTCTATCATCCTAACTGAGATACTCTCTTGCCCTTTGAATTGGTTACAGGCAATTTTGGTAACTGATATTTGGAATTATTCCTTCACAGTGGCAGGAATTGTGTGAAGATCTTATAGGCTCTGCAAAAAATTAGGGATTTTTTCAAAAGGAAACAGCCATTGCTCATGTTAGCTGAGCTCAGTTTCCCAAAAGATTGGATAATTTTCAGACCCAGTTTCATTACATTGTCATGTTGTTGCACTTTTTTTAGCTTTATATCAAACTGATAAACTGTTTCAGCAAGCACCCTCCACAGTGGTACAGCCATGTACAGCCAAAAATAGACAAGTTTCTAGCCACAAGCAGCACACCAGCAACACCAGAACATGAAAGATCATAGGAACTATCTTTCAAATAATGCCATAAGTCTTAAGCCACTGGAAGTAATGCAAGCTGCATCTAATTTTAGACTGATTAAGACAACTAAAGAGGGACATATATATATGTATGAACAGCAGTATGGAGATTTGCTGTGTCTTCCCTGATGAATATTTCATTCTTCTGCTATTGGTACCAGAGACACTATACTGATATGCAGCTACCCAGTCTGGCTAATGCTCTGTTTGCCCAAATCTTCTCACAATCATGACTACCAACCAGATATTACCAAATTGCCTTTTGTTCATACAAGTGTTCATTTCTAAGTTATGATTACTTTAATTGTTTGCATTACAATAATTTGATTTTCTAAGCTCTTATTCACACAGAAAAGGTCTACTTACCCCATGTAAGACTAGACCTTCCCAACATAGTACTATTTAAGAACATTTTAAATCACTTATGACTACCAAAATTTTGGTATTAAGAGGCCCTAATAGTTAATGAATTAGGGACATCTGACAAAAAACTCCAAAAAAATCTACTTTATTGTTTCTTACAATAGGTCCTGCTTTATAAACTTTAAGAGTTAAACTGTTTTCAGATCTACTCTAGCTATACTTTGGCAGTGACATATGCAATCGACTGTTATTTGGAAGGGAAGCCAAATAGAAAACCAAAAAGTAGCAGAGAAATTTGATTTAAGGGCAGTTGGTGGTGGTGGTCTTCACCACAATGATAGGAAATGAGGTGAGAAGTAGCAGCTTATGAGACACTCAGGAGGCTGTAGGGAAAACTGAAAACAGAAAATATTTTTTGTTTTGTTGTCTTAGTGCTTTAACATATTGTTGGTTATAATTTTCTTTTCCCTTTTCCTTTTTCACATACCATGAATTCTTTTCAGGTGAGTGACAAAATGATATTTTCTACTTCTTTTTGTGCATTGCAGTATTGGTACCCTTGGAACTTCAACACAAATCCCTTCAAATTCTTCCTTAGAGATGGGGCGTATTGTTCTAATGATTTAGCAACATTTTTTGCATGCAATACATTATTTATTAAGAACAAATAACCATCATGAAGGGCACTTTTTCTCACATAATATTTATAAGAAAAGAAAAAGTTATTTCAAAATAACAAAATGCTTGTTTTTCCCCCATTACCTCTTCCCTTTGCCAATAAAGAGGGAAACTCTCATCGAAACTTTAACTCAGAAATAGGAAACTAAATTCCAAAAAAGGTATGAAACCTATCCAAACATCATGGAAGATAACAGTGAGTCTCAAAGAAAGAATTCCAAATCCGAGACAGGCTTTCCAACTCCCCAAAAATCTTTCTTTTTAGAAGGAACAGTAAGCCTGGACCAACCATGGCAAGGCTTTGTCCCGCTGGAATTATCAGACTGCAAAGGAGAAGCGAAGCCACTGTGAAACGGCACACAGCAGGTCAGACTTCACTTCTAATCAATCCCATACCACACTGCAGAAAACTATGCACTTCAGGACCATCATCTAGGGTAGGAAGAAAATAAAGTTAGCAGTAAATAGGAAAAAAAAAGACAAGCATTAAATAAAATCCTGCTTTGAGAAAAAAATTAGGCTTTAAACTATTTCTGTGTTATGCTGATATTTTTCTTTCCAAAATGTGCCATGCTTGCTAAACCATGGTTGACAGCTTCATTTTCAAAGACTCAAAACTGTGTTTATTAAAGTTTTGATGCTGGCATTTCTCAATTCCATACCACTATAAAATTTATTCAGCTGAACTACATGAAATAGGTTGTAACTTAAGGGGAGGAAAGGAAAAATGCTTCAAAAAACCACATTTAGCCTTTTGTTGAAATGGCCATTGTGAAAGCCCATTTTCACATATTCAATAGTGGCTTTTTAAAAATGTGCATCTTCTGTCTTCATTTATTTTCAGTGTTTTCTCCAGAAGGTGTCAAGAAACAGTGTTTATATTAAACAAAAATGTCAGGGTGCCAATGCTAGAGACTCTGTCTGTAAACAAATCAAAAACTATAAAGATCATAAAGTTTGCAGCAAAACTAAATATAAAAATGCAGCAATAAATCTTTACTTGGAAAGTTTAACTTCCCCCCCCCTTCTGATTAATATTCCACTTCCTATTTTGCTCTTAGGAAAAAAAACACAAAACAAATAAAAAGAAGCATTGTGCATTCATCAAAATAGAGCCATTGCCAAAACACTTTTGCTTTGTGGTGTGAATGAATTTGAGACAATTTAATATCCTGATATCAATGAAAAATCACATTTTTGTGATAATAGCTAATATAAAAAGGTAAACATTTCTTGCAGAAGCTTTGTTTCACAGTTAAATCTTCTGTGTTGTAAATCTTTTGTGTTTGTTTATAAGTTAAATGCTTTGTATGTTTTTTTTACAGTGCTTAAAAATCCCAATGTCAGATATTACATAAACAAACGTACAAAAGGAGGTCAGATTCTTATCCTGAAAAAACATAACAACCTGCTTTTTTTCTTAATATGTGTGTCCAATAATTTAAAGACAAAATGAGATGTATTTATTGAGTACTAAGTATTGACTCATGCCCTGAAAGCATGCTTTAGCCGTTCCCTGACAATTTAATAAATTTTGAAAAATCCATGGTTTTCATGGGACTGGATGGAGGAGGTCTATTTTCTTGTTCAGAGAACAAAACTAATCCTATTTGAATCTTCAGTTTCTCTGTTGTAATTATACTGTAAAGGACACCAGTTGTAAAAAGGAGAAGGGGGCAAAACTTTTAATGCTTTGCACTGTTAAGCCACCAGCTGATGAGCCTTTGTTCATGAACATATTTCCTGTTATGGTGAAGGCATTTATTATATTATAAAGAGCAAATATCTTAAATTCATATAAATGGAATATTTGGTGGGAGGATGATCTGCTTGTTTTTTAAAAAATGCTCATTTTAGATCTTTGCATACACTGCACTATTTCAGTTGAGGCTAATCTTGAGCCAAATGCCCAGTTCATCATAGTACTCCTCCTCTCCTTTAAGCTAATGACAAAAAGCCTCCCTCGCTTAGCAAAAGTAAGGTCAGACCTTAGGTGGGCTGCACGGCACTCAGGCACAGGATCCTTTCCCCATTGCACCGAGCCACTGCAGATTTCCAAGTAGCTCATTACAGATCCAGGGAGCATCCATGCTGTGGATGATCCATGCTGGGCAGAACAGCCAGCTGACCTCCACCTGCCCTGTCGGTGAGAAAGTTAATTCTCACTGTTCCCCCTCTTGAGCAATCAGTCTTGAAGATGGACTTTGGCCTGATGCAGGGCATATTTGGTAACTATAGAGTCACAGAATTCTTTCATAGCTTTAGAAAATGCCTGATATTTGTTTTTTGATGCAAAAAGTGTATTTGAGTTGGCTTCTGAAGCTCTCTGAAACCTGTTAGCAGTTTTATAAGCAAACACATAACTTTCTCCTTCTTAATTGCAAAGAAAATGTGGATTAGAGAAAGTACCTATAATATAAAAATATCTGAAAGTTATTCTGTCATCTGAGAAAGCATTTTTTTACTTAAAGAAAGGCAGCCAAAACCTGACTTTGCCTACTTTAGGGTCTCATTTAAGTATTTTATTTGCGTAATCTAAAATGAGACCGATTTATTATACAGACAGTGAGATTTAGTTACCATTAGTATCTGTCAGATACGTCTAAGTACAGTCACCCTAAGCTCAGTACATAGTCAATGCAATAATCATGTTCAGCACAAAATCAGCACAAGTTTAGTTATAAGGGATTGGTTATCCCCATTCCTTGCTCCAGGTGTGAAAGCAGCTGATGCAGTGGGTGACACCCACAGAAGGGCAGCTGAGCTTCAAGCTACAGGGCATGTAATAGACATTTATGTTTTGCATACCCAAATATCATTTGGCTGAATTAGGAGCTGTAGCTTACCATATTTTTATAGCTAAACTATATGATTTTAAAGCAGGTCAGTGCCTTAGCAATTACATGGCAGATGACTCTGGGAGGGGATATAGAGCTCCTTAAGATGTTTCCAGCCTGAAAGTGAAAGTGTACACACACCTATACCATAATTCCTCAATTAGCAAAACACAAACCCTCTCTGCATAATCCTGGTTATGACTGTTGGGAGTATATTTGCTCAGATATCCAGGGTTTGAAGTTTCACTGTTATCTAGCAAGCCAAACTGAAGCTAGTGAGTTTGCTATATGTGCTGCAGCCCAGGCCCCACATCACTCTGAGTGCAAGATGGATTTGTACCAGGGAGTGCTAGAACATGACCTGGGGTGTATTAAAAGAACACATTGCTAATACAATCACTCCAAGCTTCTTAGTCCTGTCATTAGATCAGTATAATCATAGCTCCTGATGCCTTTGCTGAGCACATGGAAATAAAAAACGTGACAGAGGAGAGTTCTTCACTAGGCTCTGGTATCACAACTAACATCAAAAGGGTCTTATATTTTAGAGGTACTCTTTATCATGCCACATTTTCCTGACATATTGCTACACCAATAAGAACATTTGGTCTTATAAATTTATCATCCATTTCCATACTTCTTTGGTTTTACCTGTTTATGAAAATTGCTTTGGTTATGATGTAATTTCTTATTATCAATTAAGAAGGATAGCAATTTAATGTTGCATAAATTATGTTTTAGTGACTTTTTGTGCAGCCCTAGTCTCATAGACAATACATGCCCCTTAGTATATTTAATAATGCTTTTGCTACTCTTCTCACACAACATGAATAAAAATTCTTTTAAAAATTTATTTCATTTTGTTTTCATAACTCTATGTTCGACATACTTGCTGAAAGTGAGATTTCATGTGACAGTAATTTTTGTGGCTTAAGATTCAATTGTTATTTGAGACACTGGAAAAACTGAACTCCTTTCTTCTGCCTTTCTTTTATTTTGCAGGCTTCTGATAGACAAAAGTTGTTGGTCATTTTTTAATCATAGACTTGTGCAATATCTCAAGTTGGAAAGGACTCATAAAGATTGTTGATAGATTATTGCTTTACAGAATCAGGAATTCCAATTTGCTGTTCCATCTGAAAGCCCTGTGAAAAAGAATTTTGGAAAAAAGATATAGAAATGGAAGAAATTACTGTTTTCTTCTTTTACCCTGAACAATATAGCTTGTATTTAACATGAGGAAGAAAGTGTACCTTTAAACATATCCTATAGAACTCTGACATTTATTTTTAATTTTAAATCTTACTTTCTTCCTTTTTTCCATATTATAAACTTGAAGATCATGACACATCATTATTATTGCAATCATCACCTATTATTTTTATAGTAGTACTGACTATATTCTTTCTGTGTATCTTTAACCTCCTGTAAATTATTCTCACTGCTTTATAGATATCAATACCAAAGGATACTGGTCATTCTGTAAAATCTCAAAGAAAATATTATGATATGATGATTTTAAAACACAATCTTCTTATCTAATGATCAGATTTGCTTTCCTTTAGACCATTTTGAAAACAATATTACTTTTATATAGTTAGTATCGTCTATTTTATTGAAATAATTTTGGCTAGATTTTTAAAAATAAAATTGTCTTTTTAAAAAGCAAGTTGTCTAGAGTATTTTTTTTTGCTACAGGGAAATGTATTTTGAGAATTACTAGACATCACAAATCTTCCAAGTAAATCTGAAATTTTCCTAATTATTTAATACATCCAAAGAGAGGTAGTCATTCCCCAAAAGACATAGTAAAATAACAAAACAACCAGACTTGGGATTAAATACTGCTCAGAAAGTTGAAAAACAGTGACCTATTCACTTGAAAATACAACAAGCTTGATCTGGAAAGCACCTTGACTTTCTGCAATATACAGAATAGACGCAGAGGTTAGGGGGGTCCAAAGTCTAAATTCATCTTGCCTTTGCATTTGCCTTTATATTGGTGGGTCATGCTGATCAAGCTGCTGCGTTCTTTGGTGTGACTTTAATCTTCCTGCTCACTGGCTTTTTTTCAGTCTATAAGACACTTGTGACCAGAAAGTTCAATTGTCAGTACTGCAACCAGGACTTCAGGTAGTGCTATGGTAAAATATCTTATAGTAGCTCAGTTCCAGGGTTTTGGGCACACCCTCACACTGGAAGGTTACCTGCCCCTGGCTCCATACTGGACATTGTAGGTGTGTTTGTCCCTGGCCACTCATTCCACCAGTCTTCATCCTCACCCTAACCTGTGGGCTGGATCCTGGTCACACCTTGGTCCACACCACTGCTGAGGTTTCTACGAGGCTTTGCCGGTCTCTGAGCTGGCCCAGATCACTGTCCCCACCCCAGCCCTGCTCCTGTGCTGCACGTTGCCATGGTCCTGCTGGATCTATGAGCTAGGGCTGCTCTTGGCTCCCAGCTGCTTCCCTTGGAGCAGCCATTCCCTGTGGGCCCCTGACACTCTTGGGTTTTTTACAATCTCATCTTTATATAGAATTAAATGCCACATTAGTTTTAACAGAAAGTAAGCTGGAGAATGGCAACAAGAAAGACAATGGAAAAGAGTGTTTTAGTAAGTGGTAAACCTAAACCAGTAGTTGATTATCACATTTTTACCTTCTTTTCTGCCTGTGTCAGGGTTGGGATGAAAGTTCTTGAGACGTTATCTCATGTTTGGACTCAAATGTTTATTAATTCCTATCTATTTTACAGTCTTACAAGTCGTGAGCTCTACAGCAATCCACTAACAAGCTACAAAATGGCCCCTTCTATCTCTCTACAAGGTCTTTGAAGGCTAAAGTGTCCAATTAAGAAATGACACCTAAATTATTTTTACTTTTAACCCAATAACCAACCACCCATGGCCCGCAATGTGGACTTTTTTAACCAATTACACAATATAACCCAAACCCATGAAGAAGAAGGTGAAGAAGAATGACTGGCCACTGCCCTAAAACCTCCATCTTGCTTTAGATATATATTACTATACTCTAAAACCTCAAACTCTAAGTTTTCCACCCTGTGATATTACACACTTTTATTCAAACTACACACCCATAATCCCAGTGCTATCATTCAATTTTGAAAGCCTTCTCCACGGCCTCAGGTCAAATGTAGTTTTTTCTTGAGGGTCTGTGTCTTTCAACATAGAAAGTCTAAAATTCTCAATATTCAGGGTTACAGCAGTTGATTAGTCGTTACATTTTGTGTTATTGCTTATATTATGGCTTTAAATAAGGTATATATTTGTTTTGCACTGCCAATACTGAAACTTTAATGGAATTCTGTCATTTTTAATCCAGTTCATATTAAAAGCAGAAATAAAAAATATTTTTCACTGTCATCTTTCCAGTCACAAAGAAAGTATGATGGACAAGACAGGGAATTGTCATTTTCTGACCACAGGCTGTTGAAGAGTTATTGACATTATTTTTTTTGTTCTGTATTTATAGCTGACTTTTCCTTTCTTTATTGAATATTTTTATTGTTATCATTGGTATTATAAGAACAGAAAAAATAAGACGTACATGAAAAAGCTGAAAGATGAAAGTATTTCTCAGCTCCTAATGTTGACAGTATCATACCATACAAAACCACAAGACTGAAAGAAATGCCTCAGCAACTGAGTTATTTTTTCTGTCATCACAGGAAAAAGAATTTAAGCTGTAAATGTCCTTAGACCCTCTGGTCTATGTGCTGCAGCTCTCCCACATACTGCTAACTACAGGCCACAACCACAAACTAAAAAATTCATTGTAATATGCAAGATAAAGAGGAAAGACAAAAAAAAAATAAAGAAGATGTTCCAACAATAATAGGGCATTTATGTGAAAATTCTGGATGATGTGAAGATGTGAATTCCTTCTCCTTTTCCTCAAGGAAAAAAGGAGAAAAATTTCCAGGCTCCAAACCTAACACCTCGGAAGAGCAAGGATATCTCTAACTGCAGACAGCTTCCAGTCTTCCAGAGAAGAGTTAAAAAATACATTAAATGTTTCTAAGATAGACATTAAAATTAAAAAATACTTCTGAATGAGGCAGATTATTTATTAAAGTTATGAAGTATGTGATTAATATAGTAAAGGCAGTAGTACAAACATTTGTCATAAGGAAAAAAAACAATTATACATTCTTTCCAATCCTTCTGGATGCATGAATGACATGTTGCTTTGGCTTCTTGATTAGGATCGACCTTATATGTACTTACAAATTCTTTTATCGATGACTGTAACTACTATCACCTGTGAAAGAGTAAGAAAATTAAATAAAATATCTAGACAGTGAAAAACTGTGAAGTGAAATTAGGTTTTGTTTTATGCATAATTTTGTAGCTAAAAATTAGCCAAAGCATTTGAAATTAGTCATATTAAAACCTTTGAAAAATATGAGTGTTTTTTCTGCAAAACAAAATATTAAGTTGTTGTATGTCTAACTATAGAGTCACAGATTTTCTTTTATTAATGGTATGTTAAGTTAATATTTTAAAAATTTAGTACATTGGAGTGTAAGAGAAAAAAGAAAAACTTCTTATCTTCACTTTCCAGGAAGGAGAATTATGCAGAGAAAGACCAAGTGCCTTCTTTAAAGTCATGCAGGGAATTAAAAGAGAAACCTATAATATATTTGAACAGAAGGTATTCTTCTTTCCTTCAGTTCTACTATAAGAAATAGATTCAGTTTATTTTGATCCCCTGAATATTTTGCCTTGTACAGAAGGAATTATGAACATTGAATTTGTATTTTCTTTTCCATAGGAAATTGAAAGGAAGCAGTCCCCCAAACCATATTGATGATAACTGTAATTGCAGTTAAAGATTCAAGTGACCAGCAAGATTTTGGCCTATGGCATGATCAAGAGTGGGCCTTTGTTGGCTTTTCAGCTGACAATATCTGAAGGTAAGAATTCTAAATCATGGAAAAAATAATTTTTCATGTTGTTATTTGTGACTCACTTTGCTTCCTTTGCCGTAAGCCCTACTCTCCAAATTGTTCAAACGAGAGAAATGTCATTGCACTTCAGCCCAGATTTGCAATGAACCAAGTCTATCCTGAGCCAGTGAAACCCAGCTATGGCATCAGCAGCCACATTTCATGTGAACAAGGTGATAAGCACCTCTCAGCCAGGAGACAAGCTGTGCTCACAGTAGGGGTGACCTGCTATGGCTTCCAATCCCAGTCCAATCAGCCTCTCATGAATCTTCCTCTGGCATCAGTGGAATACATTTACATTCAAATTTAGTGGTAAATCAAGGATTCTTCTGCCTGTGTTCTAAGCCAAACAGTGTATGGAGCTTGCACTGGGTTCCCACTAATAAATCTGAATTCCAGTTGGATTAATCATCTCATTTTCAGTAGAATCCTACAGTGTTACATGGTACTCTTTCATCTCAAGGAATGGGCAAAGCAAGAAGCCGGAATGAATTCCTATATGATGGCAATATATAGTGATGATGCATCATTACATTCATGGACAATTTTAATTAAAACACCTGTAAAAGGGTGTAATTCTCTCAATAAAAAGTGTATAACTTGAATAGACTGTCGTTTTAAATAGAAATTTAAAAATTATTTTCAAGCCTGGTCTTTTAAAAAGTGTTTCTATTTAATAAAACAACTGGTCTTCCAAGACCACCTAGGAAGAGCATGTAAAGCAAATTACCACTTAATTGAAACCAAACCTACCACTCAACAAATAGTGTAAAGTTAATAAAGCTGGAAAACTATACATATTACAGAATATTTCACTAAACTAACTAGCTAGGAATTAACATCCCAGCAGTACATACTTGATACAATCTGGCAGGTTTTCTTTTCACTTTCCAGTTTTATTATTTGATCTGAGTTTCTGGACAACTTCAAGGCTCTAAGAATTGGTTTGCTTGGTCTAGTAGCTTTATTTGCTATAAGCAAATTTCTTTATGGTGGCAACTTTGGACATAGTCTCATACAAGTACAGAAGAGGAAAATCAAAGGCCTCTCCTTGAAAAGCTGGTTCATCAAAATGTTACATTCCAAAGAGTTCACATTTTTGTCATGCCAGATATTTATTCCATAACAAGGCAAATTACAGTTGTATCTCGACATGGTGTCATGAGTTGCAGGTCTGATTTGCATTTTCATTAACCCCAACAGATAGTATGATTCTTTGCTGTTGCACAAAAAGAAAAAAAATACATGTCAAAGTATAACTTGTCTTTTGAAATTAAGTCTTAAACACATCTCTTAGCACTTTTTGACATCAACACTTATCTTTACCAGGATGAAATGTCCTACTTCTGCATGCAGCCACACACAGTAATATGACAGAAAATTTGTAGCAATTTTCAAAACAAATGCTATTATCAATTGGAAAGATACAATAAGGACCTAATTTTCAATGTAAACAAGAAAGCAAAAACACATTAAAACGTACTGAAAGGAACCAATTAGGTAATAACTTAGATTATAATTAGATCATGTTTGAACCTGGAGTAGAAACCTCTAATGCACAGAGAGAAAAAGAAGGATGCAAGTATGACTTTTTTAACTTTGTATATAAAGGCTTGATTTTCTCTTACTGTTTTCTCTTTATATTTCCTTTAAATTTATATTGGAATTTTGTTTGTCACATCTAGAAAATTTTTAAGTCATAACTTTTTTTAATATGTTTTTTTCTTATCTGTAAGTAATATACTTGGAAGAGTAGGATGGCACATGTTTCTGCTTTAGTAGATTAGCTCTGACCAGGCCTGCTAATATTCACTATAAGGCCATCTCCACATTCTTACTTACTATGATATAGTGCATAAAATGAAAATTATGTGTGCTCTGATAGTATATATTTTAGTACTCTATATAATTGTCTCCACCTGTGAAAAGTCATAGAAGCAGAGGAACTGCTATAAAATATCTCAACGGGATCATACAGATGTTGGTGGTTCCTTTTAAGGCACCACCTTAAGGCAAACAGAAATAAGTGTAAGATTTGCTTCAGAGATAATTATTCTATGCCATGGAGGGATTTAAGCCACTATGGGCTTATTCTTCATGGTCAGTTTCTGCTTTGAGTTCCTCAGGTGGAGGTTCAAAAGCAAGCTGAGTATGAGGAATCATTCTGGAATTAGCAAGGCATCGACTCCATAGGTGAAGGTTTAATCCAGAACCTGACCTGATGTATTTTTTGTATTGTAGCAGACAGATAAAGAATAGCTAATTCCTTGTGTCAGATTAGCTACCTAATATTCCTTGCCTCCAGACTTAGATCTCCATGGAAGGACTGCTCTGTGGCTAGACTTATGCATCTCAAAAGGCTGCAGAGATAATACAATGGAACAGTGTGCTACTGGTTAGGATTTGCTCCTAAATGTGTTGTATGTGTATGAGACAGTTCATTTGTATGTTTCTCATACAAAAAACAACAGAAAAAATATTCATATGTCTAGAAAGGCTTGCAGTCAAGGAAGAATAATCTAAAACGATGTTTATGAAAGTTCCCATTATGGGTTTAGCAAACGCTGTAAATTTGAAAGATTCAAAGAAAGGATCAAGGTTACACAATTTTGTATTTCCAGTCAGAAGCATTACAAAAGACCTTCATTCTTCATTTCAATGTGCTGCTTCATTCAAACAAGAATTTATGTTGCCTCTCACAGCACCAGGGTTTAAACATTTGTTACAGCATCCAGTCCTTATCTCCCACAGAAAAGTAGCAAGCGCAAGAACTACAGGTATATCTGTGCTGGAGGGTCTGAGTATCCAGGCTCTAGGCTACCTTCAAAATCCTGGTAAAGCTGTTTGAAATGCTAAGAATTAGTTTTTTACTGGTATTGGTGAAATCACATATCCAAGGAAAAGGAACCCTGAAATTGTCATAAATTAAACATATCAATTTGCAGGGTTTGGTGGACACTCTTAATTTTCCCTGAGATTATATTAATCCAGAAACTGTTGTAGCAGCAGAAAATTGATCTACTTAGAGCTGAAAGTCTTTCTAAGAGGTTGCTCTCAGTGCATGGTCACTGGCATACAAGTGTTCCTTTGTACTTGGTCTGAAAATGTTAGAGGTGATGTGCAATATAGAAAGATTACAGCATTCCTTAACAGAAATGTTCAGTTTAACCACGTGAGTTGTGTTTCTAATACTAATGCACTGCTAGCACAACTACCTTAGATGTCTCTGTATTTGAATCCTGTTCAAAACAGGGAATGACAGAGAAGAAATTATTTTGAGTTTATCACAAATCCTCATCTATAAAATGCAAACAATAGAATTCTTCCTACAATGAAACAAGTCCCAATACCCTTGCAGTTTTGAAAATTTAATTGAATTGGTGAACACTGGGTAGCTCTCTTAATAATTCTTTTAGACTCAGAGAATATTCTGAAAGGTCTAAACTACTTGTTATGACTTGAGGAATCTTTTGCTATATCAACAGACAAGGAGAACCCCAGAAAATATTTTAATCACAACAGGAAACCAATTCAGATATTTACTACCGTAGGCTATCATAAGGAATTTGGATTTTAAATTTTTTTTAGATTTGTGAAATTGTGAAATTTTTTGCTCTGAATAAGACAGAGAGAAAGAAAAAACAGGTAGTGTAATCTTTCACATGGGGTATTGCAACCCACTTTGCAAAATCTAGCAAATATATTGTCTGCACACTTAGTCTTATCATCGTTTGCTGTCTTTTATCAACCTCACATATTCCTTCACATCTTTACTGAAGCAGTGACAGCCTCCACAAGTAGAACAGTCTAATAACTCACCAACAACTATTTCACATTGACTAGACTTTGAAAGTGATGGGCCCAACTCTTTCTTATACTCACATCTTTCTGTAAACAATACATCAACTGAATGTAATACCAGTCAAAAAAAAAGTGCTATTAAAAATAACCAAGATCCTCAAACCATTTCCTTTCTGGCATCAGTGATCGGAATTATTTATTACAAGTTTGAGCATTATCCACTAAACCATTTTATCACAGTATTTTTGGCACCTATGACAGAAGTAGTCAGGCATTAAATGTGAAGCTTTCTTGCTGCAGTGCCTGGAGGTAACTAATCAATGTGGCAAAGATCTTCTGGGTGCATAATATATATCTCACCTTCCAGTGATTAGTTTGTCAAAGCCACAAGATCTATGAATATACTTATTTCATCTGTCAAAAGGATATAGTACAGCTTGAAAAGTCATCATCAAACCTGATGTAGCAGAAAATTTCAAACTATGGATTGGATTCAGACATTCACTTTAATCTGAACATGTACTTTGGTTCATCAATAGGTCAAGTAGCTTATGAAAGCAACCCAATAATATTTGAATCTTGAGTCAGCAAGTTAATACACCCTGAGTACTTCAACTTATTTTTTCCTGATACTACTTTTAAAGAGAAAGGAGGTTTTGTGTAAGTACAGAATAGCAGACTGAAGTTGTGTTCAGCTACAGCATCTCTCCCCTGCAGTGATGTGGGAAAGGTTAAAACAAAAACAAGAGAAAGCAAATCAAGATGAGATTTATCTAAACCTGCTATCACTTCTGTCAAGAGAAGCTTAAATGACAAAAAAGATTAGTTTTGAATCCCTGAAACAGTAGCTATCTAAATAATACTGCATTCTTTTTTCTGAAAGGACAAAAAGTGCTGTGGCCAGTTTTGTTTCTAAATACTGGAATAAAGTACCTACTGTGTTCACTTTAGAAAATATTGTATAATTCATCATGCATGTCATGATCATACGATTAGATTTGCTGTACTCCTTGTTGATAATATTATTGATAGGATTTTCAGCTGTTTGGTTAGATAAAATATTATAGTGTGTATGATTTGTTTTTACTTTACTTTTGCATTATGTATTTGTATATTTTTTGTATATAATATGCTTTTGCATATTTAAGCTTCCTGGACTAGTGAAAGTTGATCCTGCCCATGATGGGGGAGCTGGAACTAGATGGCTATATCCATATAGGACTATAAAGTTCCTTCCAACCCAAACCTTTCTATTTTTGTATTAGTATTGATAACAGACTCCTGGATATTTTATGCCATGTATTTCCTTAGAATCAATCAAAAAATAACCCATTTCCTTTATTTCCCCATAAACAGTAAAATCCTTTATGTGTATTCCACCAGATTTCCAAAAACAACGGGAATATGGTCTTTAGGAAAGTTAAGAAAATCAGCATTTCTGAATCTTTACATAGTTGATGAAGTCAGCAGGAAAAAGTGATGATCAAAAACATGAAAACTTCTACTTTTGATTTTATTAAATAGAACGATAAATACAAGGAGTTATTTTGCATAAGTTATGTGCACATATTACATTCTTTCTTGCTACAGCCAAGAGCTATTTTACTGATTATGAAATATAAAAGTTCAATAATTAACCCAATTAAACTGGAAAATGTGTATTAGGGGAAGAAAATCCTACACATATGTAAAAAATATTATAGAATTACCTTTATGAGAAACAATTTTCACTTGTAGCAAAGTTGCTTATTTTTTATGCTTAATATAATGGAAAGAAGTGCAAAACAGGATGTAATATACTAAATGTACAGACTATATATCTCATTCAGGAGCAAAAAATTGCCCACTTCAAGTTATAGTTCTTCTCTGTTGAAGGAATGCAGGCAAGCATCCCCATATATATCCACCTTCACAAAAGAATGAGAACTTGGTGGGCTTCCCCTTACCTGAAAATTCAGGCACTGGGGAGATAAAGCAGTTTAGGCATCTGAAGGAAGAATTTGTCTCTTTAGATATCTAAAAAATCTTCTGTCTCTGACCTCCACATCCATTGTTGGTTTGCCCTGCTAGAGGCCATGCAAGGAGAGAATCATTTTCTGAGGATGGTCCTTCTCACCTGTTGTAAGATTGGTTGACTCCAGTTGACCCCATCTGTGAAAATGGCTGGGTATCTTCCTGTTAACTATTGTAGGATCCTACGTGTAACATTACAAATTCAATGTGAATAACACACCCTAGAGTAGCTGAATCTTTCTTGAAAATGATGAACCTTCCTCGTGGATGGTTGAGGCTGAGGTTCTCCCTCAAACTGAATTCCGACCCAATTAACCAACAGCCACCACTCTTTAAACAGTTGTCAGATTGCAAAGGTTTACATTTTCCTGTCCTGACATTGGAAAAAATCAAGAAATCCATTCACCATGTGATCAACCGATGAAAGTATAAATCCCACAA
The DNA here is from genome assembly GCA_013399835.1 of Leptocoma aspasia. Lineage (NCBI taxonomy): Eukaryota > Metazoa > Chordata > Aves > Passeriformes > Nectariniidae > Leptocoma > Leptocoma aspasia. The sequence continues at coordinate 663,019 of VXAX01003401.1, forward strand.
AAAAATTTCTGTGAGTAATGCAAGATGCTCAGCAAGGTCTTACTGTGTTGGGGTCAAAATCATGTAACATGAAATATACTTAAGCTGCTATGGCTTCATTATCCATTAAGGTTTAATTTATGAAGCCTGCAACCACACATTTAATTATTCCACTTCTAGTCTCAAAATGAAACTGTGCATATAAAACCAAGTATTTTTTGAATTAAAGTATATAATTTAGATATCCATACATAACCGTATCTATATTTACAGATATATACACTTTCACAGATATATACACACATGCATAGTTTCAGTGTGCTTTATTTACAGGTGCATAATTTATATATATTTTTCTACATAGATCTCTGTGCTTTGAACATATCCATGTAACTAAATACTTTGTGCAGATCCTTCTTTACCAAGGGTAAAAGAATATATTGATAATTTTTTTCTTATTGTCTGAATTTTAAATAAGAAATAGCTGCCCATTCCTTGCAGTTTTCTGTAAAGATCTTATTCCTGAATTGCCCTTGCTTTTATGTAATAACAATGCTAAGAAATTATTAAACAGGAAAACAATACATAAAGTAAGGGGTTTTTCTTTGTTGACTTTCATTTCACTGAAAATAACTGAGGGAGAGGACCATCCTGTAACTGCCAGCCCTTGTTCATCCCTATAATTCTTTCTCTCAGGAGAAAGACTAAGACCAGACAGGTTGGGCTGCATAAAAGAGGAGAGAAAGTGGGAGGTCAAGGATGGAGCGCATCTACATTGGTACAAAGAGGAGGAGCCATTTGCTATACCTTGCATTTGTGGTGCAGCTTCCAGGAAAGCAGGTTGTGGCAAAACATGGAGGAAGCTGCTGGAGGCACTTTGGCACACCCAGTCTGTGATTCAGATGTCTTTTGCACAGTTGCTTCCATGAATGTGGGATGAGCCACGCACAGCCTAAGCCCACGCACAACTTTGGATGCCAAAGTAAAGGATAATGCTGTTTCCTACGTGCATCCAAAGATCCTGCAGTCTGGTGACCCCCTCACAAAGGAGCCTGACAGTTATAATTTTGTGCCCTAGATGGATTGAAACAGACCTGTTTATTTATTTACTTTGGGCAGCAAATCCCTGTAAGGCAGATGTAGGCTAACCACCAAAATAAACCACAGGCAGAGGTTAGCTGTTTAAAGTAACATCTGCACTAGCATATGTCAGAAGGGCTTAAAAAGAGAATTTATTTCAGTATTTCACTTAGACTAATGATGCCAGCAAAAGGACATTGTTAAATAGAGAGACTATGGATTTTGGAGACCATCAGTTCGAGAGAACTATCAGAGTGAGAATCTAAACATATTTAGGTCAAGGTTGGATTATAAATTCAGAAACTTCTTCTTAATAGAGTATTTCCCTATTGATTCCTTGCCTTCTGACTCCTACTGGGTCTGCATCTGTTCCTTCTCTAAGTAGACAGAATGTGGAATAGATGCAAATATGATGCAGTTTGTTGATTAAATTCTTGGCTGTGTTTATCTGTTGGAAGCCTCATCATCAGGCAGTCAATTTAATCAGACAATAATCTTCATTCAGTGGTGATCTCTTATAAAAAATGTATCCATGGTGCCTGCTGTGTCCTGTATTTACTGAAGATGTATCTCTTCATGGGTTTTAACGCAATTGTGTAAAATTGATAATCGAGAGGATTATATGAAATAACATGCAGTACCACACATAACTTTTTTGTCCTATCCCAAGACAATACTGCTCTTCTTCAGGAATGGTTGACATCCCTCTGGCACGGGCCAGATTATTATTCATTACATTTCTGACATTCCCCATGGCTATACAAAAGAATGAAAAAATCAGCTCCTTTGCCAGTTCAGTGTTTTATTATGAACACTGTGATTTGATAGTCAAACCAAACTAAATTTCTTGGTATAGACTCCTTGCTATACACGTGATTAAAAGTAGAGGAGGGAAGGAGGCATTTCTGCTAATTCTCTTTCTTTAGAGAATTAGCTTCTCTAATTTTTAGATAATATAGCATTTTAAACCTCATAAATGATATAGGCAAGCTGATGTTAAAAAACAGTGAAAAATTAGGTCTGTTATTCACATTAGAGGTAAAAAACCTGCTTTTCCCTTAAGACCTAAGGATAAGAAAGAGTATGAATTCTAAAACAGGTTTTATTGTTATTTTGAGGGCTCCCTTCCTCTAGAATACCCTTCACCTTCTTCCCAGAAGCCACTGCCCAGAGTGAAAGACTGGCTGATTTGCACCTTCCTGAGACAGAACAGGCCAAAACCAGATTTTCAACTAACTCTCTTGCCCCATCAGGCAGGACATACGGCTCCTAAACCTTTCTTGAAAACCCCTCATAAATGAGACTCCACAATGTGCCCCAGACAATCTGTTCTAATATTTCACTGGTGTTTTTCAAGTGGCTTTGTAGTCCATTGCTTTTTGTCTTTTCCACACTGATATAGACAAAATTTGCCCAATTGTTCAGCACATCTTGTACCTGAACACTGCTGTCACATAACATGTTGGTCTTTTCATCTTTAATTTAAACATTCCCATTTTGTTCAATTTTTCCTGTAGTAATTTTTTGTAAAAGTCTCTGGAGTCTCTCCAGTAGTTTCAGAAGGTTCTTGAAGGGCTGCCAAAAACCAGAGAAATACTCAGCTGAGGTCTTGTCAGTGCAGAGTAGAGCAGAAAGATCATTTGTCTGTATAATATCTGCACTTTTCACAGGAGGGTGACATTGATGACTCATGTTCTTGTGATCCACTGTAACCTGTAGGTCTTTTTCTAAAGGACTGACATCAGTATAGTTCAATTTTTAGGCCTGATTTTTTTTCCCCAGTGTAACATGTCTGACTGCAAAGCAATATATTCTCTGTAGTGAATTAAATCTTTTTCACACTGATTTCCAAGATGATGTTAAACTCTGTGTACATATTCCTGGCAGTCCTGCCAGCCTTAGTATAATCTCCAGATTTAATAATAACATTCTGTATCAGCCAGATATTAATATATTTTTTAGGTAGAGCTGGACCAGGACAAATACTGAAGGAACCAGATCTGTGTGCCCTCCAATACCAGTGAAAACAGATCCTCTGAACTTGCTTTTTCCTCTTTCACAAGGCTTCTTATACTGTGATAGAATAAATCTGATGCATTCAGCCCTTCCTTTTCTTCCACACAGGCCCCCAGATAGCCACTACTAGGAATCTGCTGTCACTAGGCTATTGATCAAACTACCTCAGGTAACTGATAATTTTAATAACAATTAGAATACAACTTTCAAATAATTCAACACTGTGGCTTTGAGATCTATGTTAAAATATTTAATTGGAAAAACCACAGAAAAATATCTCTTTTTAAAAGTTGCTTTACACAAGAGGAAATAAATGTATTTTCTCTTTTTCTCAAGAACAAAAAAAAGAAAATTGATATTCATGGAATCATAGAAAGATTTAGGTTGGAAGGAACCTTAAAGATCCTCTAGGTCTATGCAAGCTTAAAAGTTACTAATTTTGAAAAATATTATTCAGTTTAAAATTTTCTTCATTAGCCAGAATTGCTGTAGGGCCATGGAAGTGTAAAATAAATAAAAAATTACTCAGATAAACTCAAAAACTGCAGTTTTATTTTCATAAGGAGCACTTAAATCTCTTTTTATCAGTGCATATAGTAATAGAATTATAAAATAATTCTGCAGTAGGACCTCTCAGAGCTCTCAGACCCTCAGGCTCGCAGTACTTGAGGAACCATTCTGGAAGCCAAGGCCTGGGTGGATGCCCCCTCACACACATCTCCACATTCCTCAACGTGCAACCCTTGCCTGCTGGGAAATGCAGTGGGATATGATGTGAGTATTTCGGTAAACCTGACGGGAGTTTTTGATAGGTACCTTTACAGATACAGAAATAGGTACAAATATTGTTCATCCTGTGGACATGTGAATTGATTGTGATACGAATGTTACTATTTCAAATCTATAGTTAAGTCAATGTTATAATTTTAGTGAACTCTACTGAATCATTTTCCAAATGTTAAAGTATTTAGTGATGAATTGCTGCTAAACCTTTTGCAATCTTGTCTTTGCATCCGAATCTTTTGCATCCTTACCCTCTTTTGCATTCTCAGCTTTGGTGTAAATCTTTCCAAATAATTTCTCTTTTGATCTTCCTGTGTGCCTCAACCTGTGCAGTAACACAGTGAACCTTTCCATTGAACTCTGTAAAGCTGCACTTTCACAAATTCCTATTAAACCTTGCTTTTGTCAATAGTTTTGACAGCCTAGCTTTAAGTGGCTAAACACATCTGCAACAACCATGACAGTCAAAGCATTGCTCCAGCTTAGCAGTGGGACAAGATTAGTATGCAACAGGGAGCCTTTAGAAAGTTTTCCTATAAAATTTAAATTATTTATATTTTACTGTTTAAAAGGTATTTTATCCTTCTTCATGACAATTCAAGCACTCTCCTACTATATGTATTATTAAAAGCTATCATTTTGTGGAAATAGTTGATTGACAACAGTTACAACAATGTGACTTACTATCATTTATGAAAAAAAATGGTTTAGGTGTGTCTATGTATAAATGCAATTAAAACTTTCCATGCTTCATCACATTTATATTTTTGGCCTAATCTTGCACTAGATTAAAAATTCAAATGTATCCCAAGGAAATAATTTTGCGAGGCAGGTCAGTCCTTGAATTTGACATAGACCATGTTATAACAGCTAAAAATTATTTTATTCTATTCAAAATAAGTAGTTTCTGGGGTAAAAAAAGCTATTCTGAGGGCATAAACAAAGTCATAATATTTAGTAAGCATATGCCATTGTTTGAGGCTTTTACTTTTTTAATTTCCATTTCTGTAAAGGGAAAAATGCAATAAATTTTAATTTAAATTTAAAATATGAAAGCTTGACAGACTACCACGTATTTTTAATAAAATATAAGGGGCTTATTGCTGTGTAAAATCAAGATTTTTGCTTTTTTTTTAATTTATTGTGGTATGTATTTTCAGGTTTGATAGCATTACCTGATGTTTTTCAGCTTTATATTTCACTTGAATTCAAAATAGCATATTATGTCATCCAAACAAAATCACAGTAATATATTCTTGTCCCCTAGGACAAATTTTTATATTTGTTCTATGGATTGTTCTCCCCCGTCCATTATAAAAAACATAATTAAGTTGTATAACATACATTCATGAGTGATTCAATGCATATATGTCATTTGTGATGTTTTCTATTTTCATATTTATTCTGTTTAATATTTATGTTGCTAATACAAATTTTCCATGCTTACAACTTAGGAAAATTGAAAAGTTCCCTTGTAGATTTACCATTAAGAATATTAAAAAAAAAACAAAACTGAAAAAGTATAAAGCTAAAATATTTACTTTGCATACTCTTGTTCCTAACTCATGGAATAAGTATCCTTGTGAAGGGAACTGAGAAAACAGCATGTCTTTGTATGTTCCAGGGGTTTTAACCTGAAAGGAAAACCAGGGATACTAGAAGTGATCGCATTTTAGACAAGAGATGTTTTGTTTTTCTTGTACTTTTTCTCCCTTTTGAAGCAAGTACTACTCTGGAGGTCTTAAACTCTTGAAGTAAGATATCCAGATAAGAAAGTGAAGAAGAAGAAGATTAAATATCAAAATATTATGAAAACTTTTCTCCTTTTTCATGGTTACTGTTGTCTGTAATAATACTTTCATTCTTTCTCTAGTTTGTCTGGTTTGATAGGTTGAAAAATATCTTTTTTAAAATGTAAGAGCAGAGAAAAAAAGTGATACAACCATAGGATTTAAAAGTCTTTGCACAAGTTTAAGTCAAATGAACAGATGAATTAAGTAAAATACTTGAATTTGGTTCAGCTAACCGTTAACAATACAAAGGAATCTGAAAGATCAATTTGCAACATACCAAATATTTTACTTAAAAAGGTCTCAACATAACAACAATAAAACCCACCCTCTTCCTTCCCAAAACAGAGAAACTACCATTATGTTTTAGTTTTTTGAACAATGAATATAAACTTTTATTTTGTTGGGGGTCCCAAGAATCAGCTGAGCGTAGACATTACACTAGAATATTGTTGAATGTTCTGCTAAAGTCCAATTACAACACTGTGGCTTTCATATTGGTGTGCATCTGCTTCTGCTTCTCATGTACTGCAAGGAAGATAATTTCCATGAAATTTTCATGTGATTAAATGCAACAAATCTTTCCATTGTCAAACCAGAGCAGAAATCTGTAAAGTACTACTACATTTGATTGAGTTAAAATATGCTAAGTAAACATCCTCTGGGGCTGGTGATAGACTGACTGTGTAGGAAAAATCAAGTAGACAATTGACAGAGAAGACATGGTAAAAGCTGGAGATAAAAAAACATAAACTCTTACTATATATATCTTTCAGCTATCCCCAAAAAATGGATGTATGCCAGCAGATCAGACGAGACTAGGAATAATCATGTTGCTCATGTTATTTAAAGGAATCCACAAACACTTATTGATAAAACTGAAAACCAGACACATTGCTTGTTATGAATACTCATCAAGGTTGTTAATAATTTTCTCATTGTGTTAGCATGTTCCCACAATGTGGTAACTTTGGCTAACTGGTAAATACCCACCCCGCTGCTCTCTTACTTTGTCTCCTCAGCAGGATGGGGGAAGAGCAACGGGATAAAAATAAGAACGAGAAATCTAGTGGGTTGAGAAAAAGACAGGGATATCACTTGTAACACCATCAAGGTCAAAGCAGATTTGTCTGTGGCAAATAGATTCAGCTAGCAAGAACAGAGACAAACATTAAAACATCAGCTTTCCTTCCCCCTAGCCAGGCTCTGCCTCACTCATGCACTCCAGACAGATCTACCCAGAGCCAGAGGTGAGGGGAGGCTGCCACAGGGAAAGGGCTGCTCCATGTCCTGCAGTGGGTCTGGTTTAAGGACATCTGGAACCAGCCAGGTCCAGCATAGGGAAATCCCTGGTTTCTTCTCACAGAGGACATTCCTGCAGCGCTGCCAACACATCAACACCTACACCAAATACACTTACTGATTTCGACTTTTAATAATATTCTGTTTTATCCTATTTTGGATTTTTCCATATTTTATGTTGTAGTTAGTACTATGCCATCATCACAAAAATAATAGTGACAATGACTATAGTTTATTCCTAGAGAGATAATAACTTTATGAGTTTGGAAGAAAAACATGTCTAGTGATGTCAGTGTAATTATTCATATAATATACAAATATTTGCACATGTCAGAATAAATCCCTTTTCAATAATGTCAGTAATTTAGATTACAACTCCTGAAGACTAAATCCAGAACAGTATTAGTAAAATGCAGATAAATCTGCATTGCTATTAGGAAAAAAGCAGCTTTGTGAGTATGTATGCATTACCACATAAATAAAATCAATGGCTGAGGTAAAAGGTCTTTTCTTTTAGGTATTTCAAAAAGTGGTGTTTCAGATTTTCAATAGCATTTTGGTTTAAGCTTTGGAAGAAAGCTTAAGGATGAGTTTGTGTTTTTTTCTCACCAGTTCACCTGCCATCTCAAGTCACTGTCTACAAGCTTGGGACTAAAATGGTCCATTGAGTAATTTTCTTTGGTTCTCTGGCCCTATTTCAGTTCCTACACTCAGTGGATTTCATTTGATTTTAGGGTTGAATGCCAGTGCTCTATCATTTTAGCTGTTCAAGGCAATACTTCAAGAAAAATGTAGAAAAGGTCGTTTCCATAGTTTTCCTGCAACCATATTACCCTGCATGATAGATTGTGAAACAGTATATTTGGACTTGCTAGTAACTGTTTTCCTTTGACTGGGAGATAGATAATGAGAACAGATAATAATTAATAGGTTAGTTTGTCTTCAAAATGTCTTTAAATGTTTTAATTTTCTATTTTATATCATTTTATAAAAAGCTGGAAAAGCCCCTTTTGCAGTATCTATAAATACAGCATCAGAATCCTTGGACAGGTTTGATGCTGTAGTGGTGGAGCAGATTATCTTTGAGACAAGAACTGCACTGCATTTAAAGTAATATACAACAGAAAGGTAAAATTAAAATGATAATTTGGGATTTTAGATTTGGTGGTTTTTTGGTTGGAAGACTATAGACAATTCTAAATTTAATTGCTGCATAAACACAATTTCCTGGCATGACATTCCTGGAAGCACATCAAGTGTTTAACAAAAAATTTAGGGTCTTTAGGATTGTGACAACTGACATTGCCAGAAGTAAGCCATCCAGTTCTGGAGAAGTAATTTTAGAGTCAACCGTGCTCATTGACTCTTGGTTCTGTAATGTAAAAGAGACAACAGACAGAACTTAGTGTACGTAGCTTCTCCTCCTAAATATTTATCTTAAGGCTGTAGTTATCCACCTAAATGAAACTCAAGCTAGAATTTTCACAGGATGACAGAATATACTGAGCTGGAAGGGACCCACAAGGATCATCAAGTACAACTTAGTCCAACTCTTAGGAGAATGGCGCATATGGGAATGAAACCCACAATCTTGGCATTATTAGCACCATTTTCTAACCAAGTGAGCTAATACCATCTTTCTCTGGTGGTTTTCTGTCTAGCTTTCCTACTGATTGATCAATTAAGTGTAATGACATACAAGCCAAGAAGGTCAGATATAGGTTTTATTTGTGTTCTACAGCCAGGAAAAAGAATACCTGGGAAATGTTCTAAGTCAGTTCAAAAGTTTTATAAACTGCTGGTGAAAAATTGTTCTTTGGATGAAACCTAAGAACTGCCTTTGAGACAACATCAAAATCACTATGATCTTTTCAAAAACCTATTTTAATATATAGTTTATAAAGGCTTACATATGTATGTTGCTTTCTACAGATGGAATTAATTTCCTACATTGAGGGTATGATTACAGCTATCTGTTATCAAACTTGTTTTTTAATGAGACTATGGCCCCACAATTTAATAAGGTTGTGAAAATCCTTGAATGCATCCAGAGGAGGGCAACAAAACTGGTGACAGGGCTGGAAGACATGTCCTGAGAAGCGTGGCAGGGATTGGACTGGAGACCTCCTGAAGTCCCTCACAGCCTGAATTATCTTGTGATACACCTCTAAGTACAGCAACATATACAAGAAAAGGGGCCATATTTTACTCACCTTGTGGGTTTATATACCTCAAATTGGATTTACACCTTCGTCAAATTTCATAATATAGGGCAAGTCATTTTCCTTCCATGAAAAAGAAGATCAGAAATAAATATTTTGGCTACCAGAGGGCATAGTCTTTTTTGCATTACTATTGCTATTCTCTATACTTACTTACTTGTCATTCAAACTTTTGTAATGAAAAACATTTGTTGAAATATTTTCTGGCAGCATTTATTATATTCAGTAAGCCTTCAGAAAATAAAACTCCCTTAACATCAACAGCAAGAAAATCTAAAACACAGTGACTTTCAGGTTGATTTGTAGATATTACAGCTATTTTGAAGACAATAGATTTGTTGCATTATGTCATTTCCCACCCAGCACAGTGGTACTTTCATTACAAATATATTCATTGGGCTTTGCTGAAAATATACCCAACCTAAGTCAAAATTAGATCCAAATGAGATCTCTTGAGTGTAGTGAGTATTGGAATGAAGGCCCCCAGCTAAAACGAAAATGTATAACAATATCCTGACAATAATATTCACCCTAGAAAGTGCTAAGAATTTAGGTTTATTATGCCTCACTGTGTTATAGCAGAGAATATATCAGCAACGATGGCAAAACTGGAACAGAGACTAAAAAGCTACTGAAAAGAGAAAACATATGTTCTAACAAACCATTCACTGTGCAATATTAACTGTTAGGTAAGAATGCTAAAATAACAAAGTCCTTGGAGTGCATTTCCAAGAAATTCAAGAAGTAATGGGTACAGCTAAACCAAAATTCTGCTTTGCAGATCAATGTTAATTTGTTTCTGTCAGACAGATTTGTACTTTTATGGGCTGTTGCCCTAAAATTTTTGTCTTTCACTACACAATCTCAATAAATACATTACATAACTGGAAATTAAATGCAGAAAATCTTACAGCTTCCCAAGTCAAAGTTATAGTAAATTATTATGAATATCTACACTACAGTCATTAATTAAGATTGGCACCAGGAAGCATTTGCACTGCCAAACAAACAAACCATAAAGAACTGAAGTATTTACACATGCAAGTGTCTTGCATTCATTACAGTTAATTAGATGTATAAATTAATACAGGACCATTGGACTGGTAATATGACTTCTTAGAATCCATTAGAAAACAAACTAATAGTTCTACTCCACAACACTTACATGAAATACTTCTATAAAAACACCAAACAACACCACAAACAAAAAACCCTCTCTAAAACTGGGATATAGTAATGTACTTTGACTGCAGCAACTCAGAAAGGATGACTTCTACGGAAAAAAGAGTGCAATAAAAGAGGAAAAACTGAATTATTCTGATGATCAGATGGCTGGACCACCTCTTCTACGAAGACAGACTGAGAAAGCTGGGATTGTTCAACCTGGAGAAAAGCAGATTCTAGAGAACCTTCCAGTACCTAAAGGAAGTCTGCAAGAGAGCTGAAGTGGGACTTTTTACAATGACATGTAGTGATATGACAAGGGGTAAAGGCTTTAAACTGAAAGAGAGCAAGTTTCAATTACACATTAAGAAGAAATTGTTTCCTGAGGGTGATGAGACCCTGGAACAGGTTGCCCAGAGAAGCTGTGGATACCCTATCCCTGGGAATGTTCAAAGCCAGGTTGGATGGGGCTTTGAGCTACCTGGTCCAGTAGAGTGTGTCCCAGTCCATGGCAGGGGGGTTGGAAGGAGATGACCTTTACAGTTCCTTCCAATACAATACAAATACCATTTATGAGCAGACAAACATACAAGCTGAAAATCAGTAACGCAAAATGAAAAATGGCATGCAGAACTTTCTTTCTTGTTGGGAGCAATTGAATGAAAAACTGAACTGTTGTAGTAGTTGATCAATAGAGGACTATGTATACCCATGACAATACAAGTCAAAAAAACAGCAGTGCTGAAGAGCTGACAGAGACATCCACCAATAAAAGGGAAGCATACACATCACTGACAAGGTATCAGAAATAGCATACATATCAACTCCTAGTTGAGAAAACAAATGGATAGGAATGTGAGAATACAAAAGGAAGGATTACTTGAATGATAAAGGGCATGAAAACTAATTTAGAACATGGAATTAAAAGTACATTGTTTCTCCAGCCTACAAATACAAAAGCCAAAAGGGATGTGAGTAATGTTTGTAATTTCCTAATGACTGAAGGATTAGAGAAGGAAAAAGAAAACCAGATCAAAACAACTTAAGGTATAGCAAAGGCTGGAACAAAAGCTGGTACATACAACATATGAATATGTATATGAATAAATGAAAACTAGTTATTTCAATAAATTTCCTAGCTCAAAGAGGTTATCAAAATGTTTTCTATGCAGTAGGTATAGCTCCTTATCAGGTCATGGAAAGGACAGGACATAGAAACAAAAACAAATACAATGCAAGCATCTGAAAAATTAATCTTGCACCAGGAGGTTGAGATGTCTTTCAGTTCCAGAAATTAACATGATGTTAGTGTTTTGATATATAGTAAGAATTCCATGGACTCAAGCAGTTTAGTTTCTCTGAAAATTTTACTCTAAATTTAAAAAGCAAAATAAAGAGTGAAGAAATTTGCCCTTTAGTTCATGTCCTAAAGTACACCAGTTGGAAAAAAAATACCAAAAAAAAGAAAAAAAACCCAACAAAAGTAAATTGCAAGGTGAGTTTTCATTACATAGTTACATCATTACATCATAGTTACAACTGGAGTTCTAGTGAAAATGAGAACGGTAGAATAGAGGTTGGAAAACTCCCATAATTTTCTTTTTTGTTTTTTAATCCCCAACTTTAAATTGGTTCCTCTGCTGCTTTAGGGTCCCGACTCCCATTCTGTATTCAGTTTTAAAATCCACATTGGTTTCAAGTCATAGTGTTGACTATATCCTCTTTATGCTACATTCTTGAATTTTTTTTCTAGAAGTGATCCAGAATAAATACGGTATCTCTTTCTCCCTACAGTTAAATATGTACAAACTGAGAATCAATTAAGTGAAATATTATCAAATGATCATTTATTATCAATTTCCTTTCTATTATTTATTTTCTTTCTATTTAAGTCATGGAAACTTTAATACTGGTTTTGATGAGAGAGAAATTATTTCAAGGAGGATTTATTTTTAAAATCTTATCTGTGAACCACAGCAAAGTAAAAACAACTTCTAAGACAGATATGAACCTGTCATAACTGAGTTCAAAACTTTAAGCAGTAATAAGCAATGAGTCACAGGTTTCTACAATTGAAGGAAACCCATGAGAACTCACCATGAGAACCCAACTGCTTCAAAAGTCAATTGGCACAAGAAATCCAAAATACATGTTTCTGAAATTGTCTTCTAAGATTAAATTCTAATCATATAAAAAGTGGAAAAATAAGTATTTTTGTCTGTGGTTGACTCAGTAATGTTACGGACAAAAGAGAAGGTTTTGCATGTGTTAAAATTTCATTGAATACCTCACCAGCAGGTTTGTGTTATGACACATATTTAACTTACATGCTCACCACTAAGGTGCAACTACAGCACAATCTGCATAGATATTATAACAAAGATATTGTAACATTATGGGACCAGATTTATGTCTGCCTCAGGCAATTTTTAAATTTATTTTAATGTAAATGTAGTGCATTGTTGTTCACAAACCCCCACCCAGACTCCAGCTGTCCATAAATTGGCTTGCAAGCCAAAAATATCATGATCAACTTCTCTGCTGAATAAAGGTCCTGAAAGAATCAAATAAAAGTTAATTATGCAAGAGATTCAGTTTAGCTGGAAGTCACAGAAAAACACCTTTGACCGGTTTTCTTAATTCCTGAAAGCTGGTGTTAATAATACAAAATGGACTACATTTTCTCAGCATGGAGTACTTTGTAAATTTTAGATTTAAATTTTAGATTTAGATTTAGTACTTTGTAAATTCTGCAATCTAATTAATTAGAGGTTCCATATATATATAGGCATCCATACCAATTTGCTTTAGCTTAGAATCTGTGACTATATATCTTTTTTAAAACCTAATTTTTGACAGTTATAGCACAAGTATATTTTTAATACTAATTTGACTAATTCCTCTCCCTCCTTGTTATGTCTGTCTAAGGTATTTTTCCTTTCTCTTCTTGTCACATCTGTTTGATTACTGTTGTCTCTGCTACAGCAGAAATGGTCTAGACAATGAAGTGCAGACAGAATATATCCCTGACCTTGAATAATACAGTGAAGTACATAAAAGCTTTTTTTGCAGTGTACTGTCAGGCATCTTAACATTATATGAGGTGGGAAAATTATCCTAATTTCTATGAAAAAAAAAAATCCAAGGATTAAAGCACCAAACAACATGGAAATGCTACTATTTGACTGATTTGTAGTCATTTGATTGATGCCTATCAATCACAACTCATTGACAAATCATTTTACTGAATTTTTTTGCAGGAGTATATATTAGTGTTCTTTAATTATTCAGTAATCCTTTTGATGATTCTAAAAAAGTTCACTTCTGTTTTTGGCATAAATCTGTAATGATATCTACAGATCAAAATGCAAGGTAAATATCTTTGCATTTGGTACTCACACCATGACAAATCTAAACTTGTGGTAATACATCATATTTTTTCTTTTATGAACATCTATTATGCACTGTATTTTCAAAAGTGTGAAGTCCAAATTGCATATATATTTTTTTTTCTAATTTGCTCTATATTATGTTTTTTGACATATTTTCATTCTCCTTTTTAAATTTCTCTATTTAAGATGAACCAGGGGCAGGTGTGGATTTGTCACAGGCTTAGATCATTATTAAAATATTTTAAAGTAGCTAGATACAGAGCATTTTCATTGATATTTGTTATATATATTAATCATGAAACATATCAACATAATAAAGAACATCAAGGATGCATTATTGCAAAACATTGCCTCTAACAGAAAAATACAGTACAATTTTCATGTATATATTGCACAGCATACTGTGCATATACTCCTTTTATACACAGTGGTGTAATTTTTTCAAATCAAACATAAATCCTGCTCCACACAAAAAAAAAAAACCCTTGAAGTATTCTGTCAGATATTGCATCACGTGACTTACCATGTAGAGTTGTTTCACTTTTGTAAGTGAAAAAGTTGCACAGAAAGTATGGAAGTAAAGGATATTCAGTCATTCATCAACCTCCACAAAACCTTGAACTTCTCCTTTTCGTTACCTTATGCAATCTGTAGCAACAGCTGTCTTCCTGAGTGATGGATAGCTTTTATATTGTCCTTTGTTTTAACCTGAAAGAAATTATTTTGTCACAGGTCAATATCTATATGGGAGAAATATCATATAATTTAAATTCTGTCCTGATTTCATACTCAGGAATGTATAACAAGGATTCAAACTGTATCTTAAATCACCTACCAGCAAGGACAAAAATCATGCTTACTTTGTCTTATTAATTCTAAAGAGGAAAACAGAGAGAAATACAAAGATATTATAGCTTTAGTTGTGGGTTTTTTAACCCATTCATTCTTTTTCAGACTAATTGGAGTGATTGCCCTTGCATCACTTTGGTACTGAATTGTCTCAGCGTGCTTTTGCTTCTGGCTCTCTGAAACATTCACTAGGGCAAAAGCAGACCAGTTCTGAGATTTCCAGAAATTATTGCCAATTCATCATCTCAGCTGAGAAGAAAACCTCATGTAACCACAGAAAAATTCCATGTAAACCTAATAGTCTCAAATAATGTGGATGGGTATAGTATCACTTTTGTTAAAGGATAGTAATTTTTAGTTCCATAAAGTGCACTCAGCTCTTCATTTTCCCTCTATTATTGATTTCAGTTTTTCACAAAGCACTTCATCAGTTCTGTTGTACAATTTAACAGAGCTGAATAGGAGCGGGAATTGGTCTTTTCTGGCTTTATGTAGGAAATTTTTTCAAAATTTATTTGGGACATGCAAGATTGATAATCTGGATCCGTTATCCCTATTCAGTTTTCATACATGAGAAAAATACTGTCCTTTGGAAGGGGAACAGCTGACCACACGTGGTAAATAAATTATGTTTTCTTCCTTCCAGTATAGACCAATTCACTCCTACCTTTTAGTGATGCTAACCATGTCACTGCTTGATCAGTCCATACTATTTTATAAGCTAAAGTTTTCCCACATTCATTATATGCCATATAACAGCAAGTATACCATAAATCCAGTCTTTTCCTTCACTCTCTTCCCTCTACCCCAATATCTTCAGTTTCAGCAATAGCAGCAAAGCTGAGTCCTTCCCCGACAGATTTAATGAGAAAATGTCTTTTATCCACTCAGCCCATTTTAGACTTCCATTCTATGATTTCAAGCTAGAAGTGATTATGTTCACTTTGAATCTAAAAGCACTCTAGATCAGTAACTCAGAAATGGACTTCTGAATTGGATTAACTTTATCTGAAGACACTTTGAGAGTGACTTAAAGGAGACATACTGGGATAGTTTCCAGTTACTATAGAAAAACCATAAGGAGGAAAAGATTAAAAAGGAGGTGAGAGACAGATGCAGAGTGAAAGAGGAATTTACATTATTTAGTCTTATTCTCTATGTAAAAATATATCTGATGATCCCTTGTCCATCAAAGTACTCAAAAACAAGTTCACCTGTCCAGCTTAATTTACCCAATATTTTCCTTGTATACTTCAAAAGAATAACCTCAATATATAATTCTGCTATTCTAATGGGGTAAAATATGTTTTTGCACTTCATATGAAAAACACCTAATCCTCAAAAACTGCTTTAAAGAACTGTTTTAAGACTGAAAATATTTCAGGAAATTAAAAGTTTTCACTCTGGTTGATTAGTTAGCCTTTAGGTGTTCCAGGCATTTTGCTGGCTTGCTTTTCTGTGTTTGTATGCTTTCACTTACAGAACTGTTCTTAATAGATTGTAAATTTCAAGGCTAATCCAAGATCAAATTTTTTGAAGACTATGTAATAAGCATATATGACAACAAATTAATATGAGTTTTCAGTGTAATAAGTATTATTTTGGGCAGAATTTCATGAGAAATTATGGAAAGTAAAGTATTGGTCACAGCTGGAAAGCCTTTTGTTATTGGCTTCAGATGCACATAGACATGTGGAAAGACTACTAAAGTACACTACCAGTCACGTTTTCCTATCTGGATACATTTAAATGTGTCATATATCTTTATGCTACAGTTTATACAAATAAACTACAAGATTTGCTGACACAATGGAGAGATACATTTAAGAGCCCTTAGTGACACAAAATACTAATGTACTTATGTACAGATATAAAATAAGTACTTGAAAATGCAAGTGTCATTTGAAAGTGGGTAAGCTTTAAATCTCTGCTTTGTATGGGGCCATAAATTAAGAGGCTACTTTTAGTCTGTCTTCATTATAGAGATGGAGATCCGTTCAATGTAGCTATTCTGAATTGTTTTTGAGAGGGATTTCTTTCAAGCATTGAACAAGAGAGAAATAAAAAGACTGGTTCTCTATTAAGGAGTGGAAATCAGGTGCTTAAAATTGTATTCTGTGAATAACTGAAATGGCTGTGCATGTCAGAAATACCTTTTTGGTACCTGCACATTAGCCTTTCAACCTTTTAAAAAGATATTGTTAAAATAGCACTCAAACACCACTGAATACCTGAATCAATAAATAAAATTATTCAAATGCCTTATTTTAAGAGAGTTGCATTTGTTTACTTTTTCCAGCATAACTTGTTTTTTTTTTTCTAGCAATACTAGAGCAGTTGGAGTCTTTCTTCTAATCTAACTTCCTACCCGCTCTCAAAACCCTGAATTTTTTTCTTTTCAGAATATCTAATTGTTATCTGCAATGTATGAGACTTAGTTGCTGCAGTGTCTGCTTTACAAATCCCAAAGTTACAAGTTTTTTCAAGTCATGTGAAGAAACAAGCGTTATTAGGTGCATACATCTGATTAGGCGCAGGCTTATCAAGCCATCCATGGTTACGTCAAGCTGAGTCTTGAAAATGTCCAATATGGGGAGTCCAGATCTTCTCTAAAAACCTGATACACTGTTCACTACTCTCTTATTGAACATCTTTTTATTCCTAGCCTGAAGTTCCTGAGTGACATATTTGGCCATTGCACTTCCTTTTACTGTTTCCCATAAACAAAATGAATTTTCTTTATGCCTGTATAACCCCAGCCAGCCTGAGGTGTACTCCTTCTTATGCTTTAGAATTCCTAACTAGTCCGGCTCCCTCAAACCTTCCTATTAGGTTGTGTGTCCCATGCTCCTCACAATCATGGCAAGTCTCTGGTGGATCCTTTTCATTGTCTCAGAGCTCATCTTGGGAAACTCAGTCTCACTTTTGTCTTTTAGCAGAAAGGAAATATTAGTAGGAAAAATGTCCTTTTATTCATTGGCAATGTTTCAAAACCTATTTCTAATGACTTGTGTTTTTCAAGCTGTAAGTTTGGTTGGTTGGTTGTGGGCTTTGTTTGCTTTACAAGTCCAGACAGCTGAAAGAAGGACTAACTCATAGTTGCCTCCATCAGGCATACTTGTTGTTGTATATTGATTTTCAATTGCACTATTCAGCTTTGTTTTCATCTATTCAACCTGTGTGACAGGTCACAAGCTCAGAGGCAAAAACACTTTTGAACTCATCAGGAAAGAAATTTTGTGAGATCATATAAGATTAATAGCTACTGTAAGCTCTGACACAGCTAACAAATCACAGAATCAGAGACCAGCTGAAGCTGCAAGTCCTCTCTGCATGTCATGCAGGCCAAGCCCTCTCCTCAAACAAAATTCAGCCTCAGGGCCGTGTCTGGTTGGGTGTTGAATATCTCCATGAATAGAGACCTCAAAACCTCCTTGGACACACCATTCCAGTGTTTGAATACCCATGCCAAATGTTGCTGCATTTCTGAAAAAATGCATTTCTGGCACATTTTTGAAAAAAGAGGGTGTGCAGTTCAAGACGAGTATTTTATCATATGTAGGCTGAGGTAGTTTGTTACAGAGCCAGTTTTTCTTCACCCTTTTTTTAGCCATCGATCTCCTGGGGACAGACCTGCACTTTGGTTACTTATACTAGGCTGTAACATGATACTCAAATTACTTTTTGTTTACCTGAATGTGTGGCTTTATATCAAATAGAGACTTTGAGGAATTAGAACAGGGAGAGGTGCTGCCAGAAACAGAAATCAGGATATAATAGCCAAGAGCGGGACATGATTTGCCAATAATGGATTGTAGCCCTTTACTTTCTCCCCAAACATAGCAATTTCATAACACAAAATCTAATAAAAAAAGCTTGAAATTAAATCCTCTCACCTCCTCAGTCTAAATTCTTTAACCATGAATCTTACCGTACCATTTAGATACCTAAAATCTTAGTTCCTGATTATTTTTGGATATTTAAATACAGATACAAACTGCGGTAACATTAACTAGCAAAGTAAAGCAGATAAATGCTGAATTAAAATAAATTTGAAAGTTATGGTATCTAGGTATCCAGAGGGAGGAAGAGAAAAACAAAAGAAAAAGTAATAATAAGCTATTAGAATCTAATATTACATAGGAATCTACCTGTTTCAGAAGTATAGAATAGTTACCACTTAGAGATGAAAAATGTGCATGTATAATATGTATAGAAAAGATGGAAAAAATATACATACAGTACAACAAATGTAAATATAAATATATAAATATAAATACAAATATATAATTATATAACTGTGTAACTATACAACTATATAAATATATAAATTTGCATTTATTTGCAGATTTGAAAACTTCATTTTATGTAAATAAAACCTAGTGTCCTTCATAGGAATAATTTCCTAATTCTTTGGAAACAATTCTGATCCTCATTCCATTTCAGTATTCTTTACTCTTATCAGCAGTCCCTTTGACATTACATGAATTGCTTTACAGTCAAAAGACTGTACATGCTCTTACAGTTTATTCTATCTAGAATTTATTATTTGGATTTACTGATACATCAGTTTCTCAGCTGTTGGGTCTGGAATTAAAGTAAATATAAATCTCTCAACTGACTTTAGGAAGTCAGCTGCTTTCATCCTTGACTTTGGAGAAAACAGAGCAAAGAAAATCATGCAAATTTGCAATTCTCTAAAATGCTTGAGCACCTTCTAAAGAAAATCTGAAACATAAGCAACTTCACTTTCAAAGTACAAGAGCATAAAGTGAGGGTGCTGTAGGACTCAGTGATCTTGAAGTGGTGGATCAGAACAGAGGTTTCCAGTTCAGCTCTGGGCTTGTTGCTTTTCCTCATTCCCTGTGCTTTAGTGCAACACCTTGGTTGATTGAGTTTCCTTTCAGAATTAAACAGCAAAGGACAGAATATTTTTATAATTGCAAATGACTGGTACAGTTTATTTTATATTAATTGCAGCAAGCAACCACACTGCATTTGGTGTGAAAGCACATATAAGTTGGGTTCAATTCATACTTCATAAAATTGTTTAAAGATCATATTTTACTCTGTTAATTCTGTTGCCTATGGTTGCTGAGTTTACAGTGGCCTTGACACTGTTAGAACACAGTAGGAGTTGCTTTGAATTATACTCTGTCTGTGAAAAGATGAAGGCACAACCAAAGATTGACATGTAACAAGGAGAGCAGTCTCTTTTTTTGCCTATTATCCTGGCAACAAGGAAAATGTGAGAAGTAATACCTTCTTTTAAACTGTCTGAGTGATTGTCTTAATGTGAGGTAAACTGCCTCCCCATGAGATGAAATACTAAAACATTATTATATTATCGGGCTGAAGCTTCCTGGAGAATTCTGTGTTAAAATATTTGTCTCAGACATCTTAAGTTCTATTTAGACATGCTGCAAGTGACAGTAACATGCTGCAAAGGAAATCAATGGGTACCTTATTTGTGTCTGAGATTCAGCTGCTGGAACACAGACAGATAGAGCTGTTTGTCAGGATGGAGCTTATCTCCCATAGTCTCCTGCTGGTACTTCAGAACAGCACAGGTCACCCCTACCCCTCGTGTCACCTCTGTCAGCCCCTTGGCAGTGTCTCAGAGGCTCTAGGTGATGAGAAATATTTCTTGGTGATGATGGTTAGATGACTCCTGAGTCCTGGGTGTAAGAGTGGGATACACACAGCCCATTGTCCAGGTTCCTTTTATCAACAGGACACATTTTTTTTCTGAAGCTCACTTCATGGACAGACAGGAATCTCCCTGACACTGCAGTCTGTACACTGTTTATTCATGGCACCTGTGCAGCTCATTTTTCCATAGCATATGAATAATCAGCATAGAAGGAAAACTAACTCAAAGCTTCTTCACACTTCCAATTCTGCATTTTTCTGCACTGAGGATGAAGGATGAGGCCTGAGACTGCCTGAGAGATTCAGTCTGTCACTGGTTTTCCTAGCAAGAGGATAGAAGAGTTAAAAGCAGTTGCTCTGTGTCCTGGGTTTTCAGGGCTCTGGTGTAAATTAAGGACACCCAAAAATCATATCCATAGGATGTTGAAACCCTGCATAACTAATAGCTTTTCTTTTGAGCAGAGCCAACCCAGGGCCAGAACAATAAATAGGGTATTGACACAATATTAGAAATCTGCTATAAGTAATAGATTTGTTCATGTATTTAATTTGATATAAATTAATTTTAACCTTTTATATTTAATAATTTCTCATAGAGACTCTATCTATGTCAAACTTTATATGACTTGCTACTCCAATTCAAGGCTCAATAAAATAGATGTTCTCCAAGGAGTAGTTTAAAGACAACATACTCTCTGACAGTGGAATTGCTTTTAAACAATGTACCATATTCTAATACAAGTGTCATTTTCTAATATTTAAAAAGCAAGGGGTTCAAAATTCAGAGTTGAGCCACATAACTCTGCTTCAGGTTTCCAGTTCTATACTTTCTCCAAGCTCTGCTAGGAAATATTAGAATACTGAAAGGACTCACTTTCATTTTTTATCTCAAGTCACTTGTCATGTGGAGTAGATCTTCATGAGAACATGAGTCATGTGCTGAAGGCTGGAAATCCTTTTTCTTACTACCATCTACCCCCTCTTTATCCTGCCACTGATATACTCCTTTCATTTCTTTTACCCAAGGACTTAAAGTGGCCAGTGGGAGTGATGTTAGAAGATGGGAAAATTAATGCTCTATAACTAAGAGGAAAAATGATCATATTTTAAAAGCTGTAAAATCATATTAAATTAAAGCAGAACAAAAGAAATTTTAAAAAAATTGCAATATGCCGTTCACTGTTCCATCATGTCCAGTGTATCTCATGATATCATGTCTGAGTCATTACTCACTGATGGCAACACCTCACAACTACTGTTTCAGAAAAATGTAAATGTTCCTGGTCATGCAAAAGACAAGCTTTCAGACAAACTATGGCAAGAATATTAATTTGTAAAGAGAAAGATCTCTTCACCACAGAAAGTGATTGCCATGTATAACAAAGCACGAGACTAAATTGCATTGCTTGTTATTACAAATGTTATTCATGATCATAAAATTATATAGAGCTTTTTAAAATTAGGCTATGCAGTGACTGAAATGCTTGTTAACACAAGTGATGCATTCCCTTTCCTATCACATGAAACAAGACAACGATTCTTTTAGTTTTGGTTTACTGTCTTCTTCTACCATAGTTCCTATGCAAGTAAAAATATGGGTTAAATCCATGTGATTTGATGCCATAAACCTTGATATGAAAGATCATCCTTTTATCCTTTCTAATCTTCAACTACTACACCATGAAATAAAGCTCTTTGTATTTTGAAGTCTTTGACTGAAGCAGCATTGTTAGTGTACAGACAGGCATACAACACATCAGTTTATATAAAATGAACACAACACATGCATTCGAATAAAATAGAATGCAATTAAGATCATAAGTTACTATTGTACTCTGTATGAGGATCAAGCAGCATTTTGCAATCTAGCTACCCCTTAATGCTCCCTAAATGCTTTTGCTGTTCTACTTCTAAGCACTTCTACTGTTTAAAAAGCACTTATGGTAGTGTAATAGAGTTTGCTTTCCATTTGCATCTGTTTTGAGCAGATGATGTGAATTATAAATGTTGGCTTTTACTGATTTATTTTATAAGAACATTATAGCTCTTAGAAGGAAATCAGCATATTATCAGGAAATCTGTGATATAAACATGAATAAATCCCAAATATGTTGGGTTTATAGAGAAGATTATGCAAGCATTTTGGTGGTCATCAGTGAAAAGTTTTTTTTAAAGTTAAGACCTATGATTTCCATTAAGCTTAAGGATTTACAGATAAGTTAGGCCAGTCTGTAACTTCATGATATTTTTATCCTTTTTTTTAATAGCAAATTAATTTCATAGCTCACTGATTATTGTTTTGAAGATCTGTCAGATATTCTGTTTGCTCATTGCTTGAGAGTATCTATTTGCATTAAGGAACTCAGAGAACCAAAATATTCATAAAGCATATTTTTCAAAGATTAGAGTGAGAATCATTTACAGTAGTTATGTTACCCTGGATCACTTCAGTACAAGTGGTTCAACCAGCTTTCCTCATCATAAATATTCACTATAATTTCTTTTTATATTTCCTTAGTTCTGGTATCTATTACATGTCTTTTGCACTCTATCAAGAAAGCTGTAATGCACTTACTGCAACCTTAACTTGTTGCAGGACAGAAAGTCAAAGAAGTAGTCTAGCATGACCTTGTCTATAATCCTTACTTTTGGATGTCCTGTATTTCTGTTCTAGAAAGTAGAACTTAATCATTTTTACTCGGGGTTTCTCAGAGCTGCCCCTTTGCATGTAAATAAGGGTTATAGCTACAACAGCTATAGCAGTTTAATTATTAATTACCATGCTAGCAAGAGTACAATACCTAATATTGCTACCATTGGAGACAATAGCACAGATGGTATAAAAGAATAGAAGTGTGTTACAAGTAAGAAAGGAAGGAAGGGAGGGAGAGAAGGAGGGAAGGAAAGAGAAAATTGCTCATATTCTTTTAAGGACTTTAATTTTTCCTGTTTGACAAGGGAATACAAGCTAGCAGCATTTTGGTGAGATAATAAAACTAAGAAATTACTATAATGCATCTTTATACACATATATGGACAAGAGTTAGCCAGGCTTTTGAAATTATATTTTCATTAAGAAGTGTACACATGCTCAGGTACTCACATGCCCTCAGATATGTCAAGCAGAAGCTCAGTTTTTAAAGGGTGCATTTATTAAAAAAATCTTTCCAAGGCCCTGGTATTTCAATCATTATCCACGACAAACACCTTGAGCTTGCATGGAAAATAAATCTATTCTCATTTGCTGAGCTGCTAGATTACAAGTCTCCTGTGTACTTTTAAATGAACCGATGAGTGGAAAATGAAATAAAACAACATTTAACTATTTTCATGTTCTTTGCTCAGGGAGCAGCAGCAGAGTATGAAGAGGGTACAAGACTCTACAAAAGCTTTTGCAGGTATATTGTACCTTTATTTGTCAGGTAGTGCGTTGATGACACATAACACTAATGGCTGTTCTTCTTTGCCCACCACCAGCTGTTTTAATGTCTGGGAGTAAAATGAAAATTCCACTGAGGAATTGACAGAGGTGCTTGTATGGATACTTAACCCACACTGCCACTAAACAACTCTTTGGAAGCTCAGTCTAATAGGTGAAGTGCAGCACTGTCAGCCTAGTGTTTCCAGGTCAGATGCTGTTGAAAGCACTTGGTGTATTTTCATTTGATAAAACAATAATTCAGAGATGACTGAACATGTCTATCTGACAAGGACAGGTCAAATATTCTGCTTATCTCTGAGGTAATCCTTCTGAGGGAAGAGTACAATAACTACACTAAATGATAGTTTCTCTTCTGCTAGTGTGATCTGGAAAATAGTGATCATTATTTAATCTTAGTGCATGAACTTGGTCTTCAGCATTACTCTAGCAGCAGCTATTCATCTTGGTTTGTTTTTATGAGATATGTATGCCTGTGAATTTATGACTTTGACCTTCAAAATGTGTTACTTTAAAAAAAAATAGTTATTCAAGGCATCCTTAAGATGAGCTAATTCATAGTACTGACCTCCTTATAGCTGTGTATTTGGTACTTTTATTAAACCCGAGAGTGTGCTGTTGAATTCTGGATTGGCTCACCAAAGCACATGCTCACTCCAAATCTTAAATATGTGTCAGGAGTACTCTTCTGACAGCAGTTTGCTTTCTTCCAGCTAGTGGTTCTTTCAGAGCAAATGATGGGAGTGTCTCTAATCAGTCTGGGCTACAGAAGGTAGAGAGGAGAGAGCTAAGAGTGTCTGAACCACCTTCTGTGCAGCAGAAACAAGATCCACATGGAGCTGAAGAGATGAGAGCTGCTTTTTTAAGCTTCTCTCATAAATGTTTAGAACTTTATTCTAAAATTGACATAGTGTTCATAATGTCACAAATATTTTTCCATTCTCCCATTTCTAATTGGGACACTGATTCATTATAATGAAGGAGTGGAAGCCTTTTTTCTCTATTTAAGATATAATCTGGTTTTACTGTGTGCTTTATTCCCAAGTGTATTTCCAAGGGTATGAAACTGAGAAAAACAGACCCAGGGAAACATGAAAGGGTTTCTAATATGTAGTGACAATGAAATTACAGTAATGCTACAGGTTCCATACTAAAGGCTTCTAAGCTTTATGGAGCTGCCATCCTTGAGGATTGCTTCCAGAAGAATGGCCAAAGATGTAAGAACATTATTATGTTCTTGAACTTGATATCATTATCATGAACCAGCTACAGTGAGGGAAAACATAAATGTTTTAAGGTGGTTTATCGCCAAAAGAAATGCAAAAAATATATCCACACCTCTTTCCAATCCTCATATTTAATTAGACATGCAAATAAATTTAAAAATTAAACCAGAAAAGATAGATAAACCATAGGTTTGATAAAAAAAATCTACTCTCAATTCCAGTGAGAAAGAAAAAAATGGAAATGTTTAATGGTGGGAGTGTCTTCAAATTAAATGGAAATCTCTGCAGAGGAAATAATTAAAAATAGATTCAAAATGTGGTTTTCTGTGTATGCAGATTGACCTATACTTTCATGGGAAAATGAGTAGACAAAAATACTGCCTCAGACACAAAACCTTTGCTAAATTAATACCTTGGTCTGACCTTCTTGGCTTGTATTCCTCCTCGTCTTGGTCTTTCCTTTAGCATTCTACCAGTTTCATTAATCTCTCTCTCTGGCTACTGAGTCTTTCACAGTGTTTGTATTATGTGAGCCAACTTGCCACTGGCCTTCAGAGACACCACAGTCCTGGAGATGGAGCATGAAAGTGGAGACAGGAGAAGAGGGCTGCATTTTGTCCTTTATTTCTTAAGACAATTCAGTCTATCAGATCCCTTTTTCTTTAGGTATAGTAAAGGACTGGTGTTTACTTATTATGAGAAAATACTTTAGCACTGATAAGCTTAGCAAGTAAAAATAGAAGCAATATACTTATTATTCATTGTATTTAATTTATACTTTTCTTGCTGTTTTCAATTTCTTCTTTGCTCTCTTTAAGCATAACTATTTCAAGCCTTTTTCTTTCCTTTGTTTTCTGAAAATTTATCTTCTGACAGCAACATAAAACAGCTATGAAATATTCTCACAGCTATACAAAAATCAACAGTTGCCATTTAAAGCGAGTAAATGAACCGAAGTGCTGAAGTTATTTATTTGTGCAAGTATGAGATGCATTTTAAATGTCAGGAAGCACTGAATTTTGGCAAATGTTGACTATTTAATGGAGAGCATGATTCATGCTACAAATATATCACACAGCAGCCAGAAGAATCTAGGTACTCCAATCTACTCACACTTGATCTACTGAAGAGCCTATTGCTGTCTGAGCAGAGACTGGATGGCTCTGGAGACTGAATTATCCTTTCTACTTATGGGCTGGTCTTGCTATCCATCTGCTATTAAAGCTGTTTTGCACACTGGAAAGGAACTGATTTAATTGACATGTTGCTCTGCAGGACTTCTAGCTCAGCACAGACTTAGTAAAATAATGTTTGACTTTATATAAAGAAGCTACCAGTTGAAAGTCTAACCATGTTTTATTTTATTCATGATTCACTGATGAGAAAATAAACACAATTCAGCTCATTGTGCTGACCTAGAAATGTAGTTGGACTATTCAATAGCGAATGATCTTATTTCAAAATAACCTGAAATATTGTGTAATAGAAACAAACATTTGTAGGCTGGCTTTTCCAAATGAAGGATAAATGTCATGAGGAGAGTAAATGTTTCCACTGTCAGCATCTTAGTCTGTCTGATCTCTGAACTATAATTTGCAATAGCATTGATCTAGTGTCATTCTTTTCCACAATAAATTAAATGTATTTATAAAAAGAGCTGCTTGCTTAAAAAAAAAGGGACTTATGGACATGTTTATAGAAACAAACTTCAGTGTCTAAGAAACATTGGACAAGACAAAATAAGATAGATGATCTTTTAATATATATGTGGTTATTCAATTTAAAGAAAAAAGTATTTATCCTTTGCTAGTTAATAAACAGATCACCAGTTTCAGACAATGACTGAATAGACTTGTCTACATCCAGCTGCACTTCATGTTTAGAGGGATGAATGTTGCATGGTGGAGTAAACAATGACACCCAGTGGCCATGTTGACTCAAGGCTGTCTGTGTTCTGGGTTTCCTCAGCACATTCCTATTTTTTTCTTGGTTTTACATAGAGTTTTGGGTGTTTTTCTTCTTTTTTTCTCACAGCACTAATGACACCATAGATGTGTTCTTTGAAGCTGAATGACGTAATAGATTTGACACACAAAGCTCTATCCCTCTAGAGAGAGAAGTAATAACATTTTCATCAATAGCAGGAGTCATAAATGTAAATCTATATAAATTGTGTTTATTGAAGAAACTGGCTGCAAAAAAAATTTTGGTCCACAAGATGTGCTCTGTGTATGACAAGGACTGATGGTAGATACTAGTTCTGTTTTCGAGAAAATGAAATGTTTTGGATTGTTGTATGTCATTATGTCAACTTCAGGGGGGAAAAACCCCCAACTACTCAAAACTCCACAATCCTTCCCCTCAACTATCCTACCCCTCAAAAAAAAAAAAAAACAACCCCAAAACAAAACAAAAAAAAAAAACCACCAACAACCAAAACCATACAAGACCAAAATGGAGCCTATAAATGAGTTATGGTTTATCAGGAGATATGGGATGTCTGACTCCAGCTGAGAGCAAAGCAGGAGCCAAGAGCAGCTGACTCTAATAAAATTGGCTAGAAGATACAGATCTGGAATGAATTATGTGGTTCTAACTTGCATACCATGAAACCACATATTTATTGCTTTTGACTTCTGAGGAACATCAGTCACTGTGTGATCTCCTGAAACAAAGCTAGTATGTAATTTCTGTAATGGGCTGAACCAATGTCTGGTCTTCTTACAGGCCTTCTCATTGATCTAGAAATAATGAAGTAATTTTTAAAATTAATTTTGTCTCATAAAATACTTATTTTCTGAATTATACAATGGTAAACAGGGCTCTCCAAGACAGCAAAACAGTAAGATGGAAATGAAAATTACTCTATTTTCAACCTCAGTGTTCATAAAAACAATGCTCCTAGAGATAAATGTAAGCCAATATGGTGTTGAACAGACCATATGGAGAAGACCAGTAAGAACTAAACAATGTCATGTGGAATTGTTGGTGCAAGGTTCAGCCAGGACAATAATGTGCCAAGGCATTTCCCAAGGAAGAGCACAACTTCATGCCTGAGGAGCACAGAGAGGATTGTAGTGGCTACTACCCATGGGAAGGTAAAGATGTCCTTCTACAGGTGGTTGATAGGAGACCCACAGAAAGCAGACCTACTAATTCCTAAGAGGGAATGAAGAGGTGTTGACAGGCAGAGTCTGTTACAGACTTAGTATCAGTGGCAAAGAGTCTGTCCTGTCACTGTTCTGTGTCACCAATCTTCAGTGCACAATGTAGGTGTCATCCTAAATGAGATAAGAGCAAAATAAAACTTAATGAAAAGGTGAGTAGGTATGGAGGAACCAATTGTAGCTTGTGTGTGGTTAAAGTATAATGAATAAACTGATATTAGACAGTAAAACTTATTAATACTTTATTATAGTATTTTTCTTCTCAATTAATTTGTACCTATATCTCAAAGTCTGTTTTAAATTTTTAACTATTTCATGCAATTTCTTTTTACTGACAAATTTCCACCAAAACAGAGCATCTGAAATGTTCTCCATCATGTACCTTGCCAAACTATCGATCTAAAGACCCATGATAGACTAGAATGATTTATTTAAGAGTCCATTAGATTCCAAGCTAAAAGAATCATAATTACTGTTAATCATTCAAATTGGTGAAAGAGAAGAAATACTAAGTTTTCCAATTCATGCTGAGAAACTGTTCTAGTGAGATGATTTCTGTGTATTTATGAATATCTGTAAAACCATTACTAATGATGGCTGCTGAAAAAGCTTTGGTGTGATTTCTGTTGAGAAGTCACAGAACCATTAAAGCTGTGAAGGGGCCTCAGGAGGTCTCTAATTGAACCTCCTGCCCAAAGCAGGGCCAGTTCTGGGGTCAGTCCAGACTGTTCCTGCCTGGGACAAATCGGAGCTTGAAACTCCTCAGGTAGAGATGTGGTGCAGACTCTCAGGGTGATCTGCCATGCTGCCTCACTGTCCTCATGGGGAAATAGCTTGTCTTTCTATCCTGTTTGGAACTCTCATCAGTTTATTCCTGGATCTCAAAAAGTACCGTTGGAAAAAATACCCAAGGAGAATCATGCTGCAACACAAACCAGTGAAAATTTTGTGATTGGTTCCAATTAGAAAATGGTATTTCCCTTTAGCTTGTTTTCATTAATGTGATTGCCTGTTCCTTACTGAGAGTAGGTCTCCACGGCCTCACTCTGCCTCAGAGTAAAAATGAATCAGATGAGACTCTGGATTCATACACCGTTCTCTTTGTTTATTCTCCTTTCTTTACAGCTGCCTCCTACAGATTAGATGTGAAGTAATCATGACAGTAAAGACTGGGGAATTTTAGTTCTTCAGATTCATTAAACTATCTCCTGCAGGATACATTGGACAAGCTTTTCATTTAAAAAGCAAGTGAAATCAAACTGTCACTTCTGTTCAATAAGAATCAAATGAAGAACACCAACAATGACAACAACAAAATGAAATTGTAAGAGCAACAGCAGCTGTCTCTTCATGGGGGACTGGTGAGACACTGTACACAGCTTGCCTGAAAGAAAAAAGAAAGGAAAAAAAAAGATGGCACCCCCGAGCCCCAGCACTAGAAACGAGTAGTCTATGAAAGAGCCCTTATTTCCCTCCCAAATTGCAAAAGGGATTTGTGAAACCTACTGAAACCTACTGCTGCTACAGCTGTCACCTACACTTACCTTTTCTCAGGGAGCACTGATGGAACATTTGTCTCTCTATATGGCCCTTCCAGTCATGCCATATGTTAATTTAATTATAGTACCACGCTGATGTGTCCTGCAAAAATGCTCTGCAACTGGGTAGGAGGACTTTCACTCTGGGAGGAAAAGAAATCCTCATCTCTCAGTTATGGCACTTTTTAGCAGACTATTATTTACTTTTTAAAATAGCCTACAATTACAATAAAGTATTAAAATTACAACAAAATATATTGATTTCATAGGAACCCATGTGCATGTATTATTGAATATTATTTTTATTGCTATAACAAGTATTATCAATTCAAATTGTCTACTTAAATATAAATAAATTTATGTTAGTAAATAATAGTTATTATTCCTTTTAATGTACATTTGCATAATTTTGTTTTATTCATCTGAAGAAGAAGAAAAATGCAATTGCCATAATTAAGTTTTCCCTTCTGTTTTTTCTTAGGATTCCCTTTTCTTATTGTCCAAAACTCCTCCAAAATCTCTTATAGACACTGCTCTTGTCAGCATACGGTACAAATGTGAGGTTGAAAAGAAGAAAAATCAATTTTTAAATGAAAGAATGTGAGGGAAAGCAAAAACAAGGCAAAATCTTTCAAGTAGGTTACACAGGCTTCTGTGCAAAGCCTCATGTACTGTACTCAAGGAGTTTATTCGAAGCACTGACAAGGCATGAGAGCAGCATGTACGGAATTGTGTGTTTATCACTGCTCCCAGCTGGATTCTCCAGCCAAACCAAATTTAGGAAGTACATATTTTGGCTTCATTAGTGAGACATATGATAGCATTTATTTTCTTATTAGTCAAAATCTGGGGTCTGTGAAGACATGGAATAACCAAGGAATAGGAATTTTCTTTGTTAGTTGCAAGGGAATGTCACATCTTTTGATATTAAAATATTCCTTCTTAAAAATATAAATCTTAATGTTATCAAACTTCAGAACATGCAGGAATAACTAGGGTGTGAATTCTAAAGCTATCTGAAGTATTAATTTCTTTTTTCCTCTTTTGTTTGTATGTTTACTGTGGTGGTCACTATTTCCATTGTTACAAGTAGTGTATACCAGATGGGATATTTGCACTTCCACAATCTGGTCACAACAGCAGCTTTAAGATTGTAGACTTTGCTCTATGACATACTTCAAGAAGACTTACGATGTGTAACCACCTCTTCTGCTTTTAAATGAGAAAATTCTAAGATTTTTTTCTCCTATAACTTAATCTGCTTTCTTTCTTCATGTTTTGCATTACAAAGACCTAAAAGATAAGGTCAGTCTGTAACAGCTGGGCCTGAAATTCATACCATATTGAATTCTAGCATCTTTTTACTGCTAATTCTTAAACTATGATTCCAAAAGATATGTTAAATAAATTTCTTAAATATGTTAACTAATTTCATCTTCAGAAAGTTTTGGATATCCAGCAAAAAGTAATTCTTAAGACTTTAAAACTGTTGTAGAAAATAAACTCTTCTAAAAGAGACCAGAATATGCTACCTCATAAAATGAATCATGCAAATAAGGGACCATATTGGAAAATGTGGGCTGCAATCATTCTCAATCAGTAAAATGTAGATAATGATTCTTGTCATGCTCCAAGGATGATGTGAAAATTAATCTGCTAACAAGGACAAGATAATGATTTTGTCAGTTAAGCATTATGAAGCATTGACATTATTTTGCCTGTAAATCTTTTCAGTAATATCCTTATTCATTATTCTGAGATGGAAGACCAAAGTTTTTGAGATAATAAATTTAGAAGAAACTCTCTAAAGCTTCACAGGACTTTTTTCAGCAGAGGCCCTGCCCTCTAGGTTAAATGGAATTGCATTCAAAATTCTGGAGTAAATTTTTCCAAAAGTTATGTCAAGAAAACATCCCAGTGAGATCAGTAGATATATTTGCCCCATCAGCTGTAAATGTAGAAGATGAAAATGAGATTTTTTTGGAAAACCCATTAGAATTAGTTTCCAGGCTGAAATTTTTCGATATGTGAAATCTGTAAGTTTAAAGCCACCTCAGAGACAGTGACAGACCACACGTGTCCTGTACTTCAACCCATGAGTAAAGACTGGGACAGGGATACTTACTCGAAGTCTGATGGAGCCATTTTAAGTCCAGCATCAAACCTGGTGCTTTGATTACTAAACTGGAGTAATCTACCTTCATATCTACCTACTCCACAGACAGCAGCATGCACAAAGGAACTCAGGTAACCTGCACGTACCCAGCTGCCACTGGGCAGCTGTCAAAGGACCTACCCACTTCTCAAGGTACCCTGTTGTCCCTACTCAGCCTAGTACTTCAAGAAGACTGGCCTGTAAAAACACCTTCCTTACAAGAGTTCAATCACAGCCCCTGTAGCTCTGAGGATCCTGCTCTTTCAGGCAACTGTTGCCTTCTTACATGTGGTGATGCTGAAACCCTTGAAGCGTAACCCTTAATTGCAGATCCTGATGTCACCGCCTGAATGGGACTTTAGTCAATCACTGATCCTCACCATTTGCTTCTAGGTATTTTTGAACTACTCCCTGCACAACAATCTGGCTCCCATGGATTCCAGTTTTGGTCATTATTCTCTCCATTCATTGCAGCCTGTTTATCCATCTCAAGCTAGGCAGCAAGTCATTTAAAAGTTAATCAGTGCAGTGCTCAGCATTTCAATAGCTGTCTCCTTTTATGTGTCTAGACATTAGTTGAGGGAACCAACTCAAAGAAATGAGCTACAGTTGTTGTCTGAAACCTCATACCTCATCCTTTCTGCATTTCAGAAATGGTTGATCAGGAAGCCTGTGTTCCAGACCTTAAGTTCATTCTGAGTAAAATGCAAAGCCAAAAGAGATCATTTTCTATGCAGTTCACACCAATGCCACTCTCAATACAAGAGTTGAATTCATAAAATTTCCATCAGAGGAACTGATTGTGTCCTTTTTCCCATTTAGGATTAAAATTTTAATAAGAATTGCTGTATGTAGGCCTAAGGGCATTACATGCATTAGATGA
The DNA here is from genome assembly GCA_013399835.1 of Leptocoma aspasia. Lineage (NCBI taxonomy): Eukaryota > Metazoa > Chordata > Aves > Passeriformes > Nectariniidae > Leptocoma > Leptocoma aspasia. The sequence continues at coordinate 695,656 of VXAX01003401.1, forward strand.
TTTACTAAACTGGAACTGTAAACATTTTCCTAATTCTAATCCATATGTAGTTTTCAGTATCATATAACTCATTTTTAAACAAGAGCAAATGTTTCTATGGCTAAGAGTGAGTGTTAAAGAGCAAATAGGTTCTAGAATTTTATACTCTCATACAAATGAAATGCATTTAAAAAAAGGAATATAAAACACAGTGATTTTTTTCTGTGTTCAGTATAAGCAAATAAATCCAGTTAGCATCTTTGAGTGTTGCATAAGCTATTAAGAGAAATTAGATAGCATTTGTTTTTGCCTAAAGTAGAAAAATGGTATTCATGATGTACTTCACCTTTGTATTTCATAACCATTTATTAGTTATTGCTTGCTCTGTCATGTGTGTTTGTTTCTGTAGCTCATGCATAATTGGTGTGATTGCTGCATAACATGCTCATTTATAATTGTTTCCAGGAAAATTAAGACCTGGATTTCATTCTCTTAATAAATGTTTTATTAACCAAGGTAATGATATCAGAAAGTATTAAATTCTCCAAAGAAGTAAACGTGTCATTTCTTTAAGCTCTCTTTCTCTCATTCTCTTTTAAACTTTTTTCTTTCTTTTTTTAGTGAACATGAATTACAGCTGCAGCAGGGTGGAAAATGCAGTCTGGTGTGCAAAAGCCCGTAATAACAAAAAAAAAAAAAAAAGAAAAAAGATGCAAGCAGAAAGATCTTGNAGAAAAAAGATGCCCAACTTCTCAGAACATGAGAAAATAGTATGCACAAAATCAATTGAGGCATAAAACAAACAAAGAAGTATTTTAAATGTTAGTCTTATAGAAGCTCATGAAATTTCTTTCTTTTGTAATTAGCTACTTCTACTAAGAGAAAAATAATCAAAATATGATATACTTCCTCGTCAGTTCCTTTGTTAAGGGAACATTAGTAAGTCAGTGTTATTCTACAGAATCATTGGCTTAATCAAGAGTTCAAAACAGTAAAATCCAACATTTTTACTGTACTTAAGTGGACAATCCAGGCCACATCTGTTTTTTGGCTACACCTCAGTCTGGGACGCAATGCTGCTCCATAGCATCTCTGGATTTTAAATTATAGCCTCAGCTTCTTCAATTCTCAGACATCCAGTTTTCCTTTCATGTATTCCATCACTTAAAAATAAATACAAGCAGGTAATGCAGACAATAACCATTTACAATTACTGTGATACCATTTTTATTAAAGATTTATTTATTAAAACATTTTATTTTGGTTTCATTTTGCCATTATCTAGATGTGATTTTCATATTATAGGGAAAAAAAAGAGTAAAAGTATGTGACATTTGTCTATGCTTTCATTTTTCTAACTCTGAAGTGGGTAGAGTCTGAAAATTTTCCATGGGAACTTCTTCTTTTTGGAAATATTATTTTCATGGAATAAAAGTAGTTCATTTGGAATATATTAGCTAGACTACTTTCTTGACTGGAGCATTGAATCACAGTAATTTATGACAGTGTACTCCTGTCCAACCAGGACAACTACACAGCAAAATTGGTGACAATACTTCCAACAATTTACATGGGGTTTTCTTGACCATAAAAATTCATTCTTTGTAAAATCTGAAATCTTTCACATTAAATACAAATTTTGATGGAAAAAAATTAACATTAAGGAAGGAAGAAAAAGGTTAAGTAAAATGCCCAGCCTTTCAGAATGGACATTCTGCCACAAAGCTCTGGGAAACTTTCAAAAGATTGCTTTGATTACTCTACAATGTAAGAAAACTTTTCTCAATATTCAAAGATGTCTGGCCAGTTTTAGTGAAAATACTCTCTTAGAAGGCAAGAAACAAAAAAAACCCCACTCATTATTACAAGTATTTCTGCACTGTCACATAGTGAGAGTTTCAATCCTTTTAATTTTTTTTCAATTCCCACATAGGTTTAAGTCCGAGTAAAGTTTCAGGTTCAGAGTTTAGTTCTATACTTATTTTACTACCGTGTCCTACTTTATCTTAATTATTTCTAATTCACTTTTCTTTACTGAGTGAGATTGTCTCAATTTGCTGTCCTTGGGAGAGAAGTGTTCAAACAAATAGCCATGCCAAGGCAAATTAAAATGCTGAAATATAAAATTTATTTTCTAATACCTGCACAAGCCTTGCCTGTATAGCATTTAGCTTTATGTTTAGTGAATAAAGGGCAAGACTGCCAAACAAGGACATTTAATCTTGATTTTTCTAACGGGACATGAAAAGGAGAGAGTAACAGTTCTGGCTGCCTTTCCAGTGTCTCTCAAGACCTGGAAGGACCACCTGCAAAGATGACATGAAAATGGTTTAGTCAATTTAGTAATTGGCTTCTCTATATTAAATAGACAATTTCATTTAGAGGGACAATTACTGGCTTTTAAGGTGGTGGATTTGGCACATAACTATATCCACTAGGAAATGAGTAGAGCACAAGGAAGTCATTTTTTTCAAGGTATGATACAGGAATTGCAAATAGCCAAGCCTACACCATTCCTAACTTAAAGTGGGTAACAGAGTGAAAGGAAACACGGAGAAGCTCTTCACTCAGTTGAGTTGTTTGCTTTGCTGTCTTTGGGCCATTGGTACAGATGGGGCAACAGAGCAGCATTTAAGCAAGATTTAAGAACAATATGCCATTAGCTCATAAAGGTTAGCTGAAGGCAGCTCTACAATTGCTACTCAAGCTTGTCATATAAAAGAATCTCTCACCTTCAGGTACAATTTTCTTAAAAAATAAATTAAATTTTTTAACAATTTGAGACTAGATAGTCAGATTTGGATTTTGGAAAAATGCCATAGACAGTTCAGGATATTTTACAGAGACACCTGGAAAGTAGCAATTTTCATTATATACCTCCAGAATAAAACTTAAGTACCACTGAAGCCAGATGAAATTCTGGCATTTGCTTGTTTAGGATCAGATCTCATCCATAGGACAAAGATATTTCCTACTCCAGTCTCCCTAGTTTTGTTTCTTATTTGAGTCTCTGTGCTTGTATTGCTACAGAAAAATGTAAACTTCAGACCATGAAATCACTTCCTGTTAACACCAGATAGAAGGTGAGAGATAAAGGGACTCTGGGATTTGCAGGTACAACAGCTTGAATTTTAAACCAAACAGCAGAAGCGGAGTAAGAATGTTGGGAATTAGAGTGCTGTGTGTCTTATGTGTTGGGAGTGCTATCAAGTTTCACATCTTATTTTGCTATACTTATTTATAGAAAAATATTAACTAAATCTTTGTCAGCTTCTAGAGGACCTCAAAAAGCAAAGAGCAACAACTGAATTTACAACTTTTTCCTAAATTCCTTTGTGCCAAATTTAGAACAAGCTGGTGCCTAACTCAATTTGCAAAAATACCACTTATCTATGAGAAAACGGAAGGTTTTTTTGGCAAATTCTATTGAATTAACTGCACATGGCATCTAATTTCCTTCTGGTAGGCAATTCTACTACATATTAGTCATTTAAAAAATGTTCCAAGAAGACAAAAATTTTTACTTTCTGGATTTAAAAATAATAAAACCACTGTTTGGTACAGAAAGGTATTCAACAAAGACAGCTTTATGGCCAGAATGGCTTCATGGCCAGAACAGTGAAGACTGCATCGATGTTACTATACTCTTAAACCCTGCAAACCAAATTTAAGTATAGAAAAAAAAGAGCAAGGAATAAACTAGATAAGACCTCTGCATTTTTCCCATTCAACCTCTTGAAATCAGTCTTTTTTCCTGAAGAAACTAGATCTTAGAAGAGGAATGCAAAACCCAGAAGCTGTGAATTGGGGTAAAAGTAAACCCTGTAAGCTCCTCTGCTAGATTATAGGTTTCTCAATATAAAACACTAACAAAGTTCAAACAGTGATCACTTCCAGCAGAGGATTTATAATTTAAATGGAGTTAACTTTTTAGATGAGTGATGGCTAAGGTTGACTATTTATTTTTTCTCAACAGGAAACTCTGTTTTGGCTTTAGGATTGTTCATGAGTGATTTACAATGTGTTCCAAAAGGCAATCTGCAAAACACAGAAGTAAAGAAATTACACAGAAAGCTCTGTCTTCAGATCTGCTCAGCCAAGGGAAGTAGCTTTCTGGCCACTGCACTGCTCCCTGGACCAGCCTCAAAGACTCCCAGTCTTTTGTCATTTCCAACTTCAACGTTCCCACATTTTTCTTTCTTCTATTATGTCATCTGGAGGTAGCTAGAGAAGACTAAAATTATTCCATTCTTTGTATCCCGTTTTTGACCTATATCTTAAGAAGATGGTGAGAAGAGCAAAAGCATTTAAAAGAACAGTTCTGACAGTTCTGGAAGATCTCTTACAGGCACTCTGGAGGCAGGAGGACACAGCCTAGAAACCTAAGCTAGGAAAGAAAAAATTCCTACAGATTATTTCCATTTTGAAAAATATAGATGTCCTGTCTGTTCTTTCTGACAATGATTGCATATTTCAGAATCTTTACTATGGTACTTCCTGAGAAAAAAATCACATTGGAAGGTGACAACCTGAATTCTAAGGAAATTAGCAACTGGGTGTTTTTTAGCAAATGTGGTATTCTTGTATATATTTCCTCAATTAAAGTGGATGGGTTGAAGTGAGGAAGAAAAGTAGTAAGAGTCCCCATATTTCTGACTGTATTATAGTTTTCTCCATAATGTCAGCTTCTCAGGGAACATTAAGCAGCATTTTTGTCCAGGGAGAATATATTTGCTCAATCATTTCTCTGCAGTTGAAGCAACAGTTTGGAGATGGGTGTTACCCTGGTGGCTGAAGCACAGAGCATTAACAACAGAGATTATTTTTGCAGGACACTACAGAGTGTTAAAAATCTGATGAACCCAAAGAATTGGAATGAGTCTAAAACAATGAAAAAATATTAGAAAGATTAGTGCATTATTTCATCTGTATCTAAAACATCTGCAGAGTTCTGCGAGACTTCAAAAAAATGCTGTAACTTGGGACTACACTTTAGTGAAATTCCTGAGATAAAACATTCACTTTTACCTATTTCTGGTAACATTCACTTCAAACACAACTTAAAAGGAAAAGAAATATGAGAAAGGTGAACAAGAACGAAAATAACATCTCCCATTAAAAAATGTTAGGAGCTAATTTAAAAAAGCATTTTCAAAGTCCGACTGGAATATAAATTATTTTTAAAGTTCTTAGGACTACAAGGTGAAGGTAAAGATTTGTTCGTTGTCATTAAGGCACCTGAATAAGATCTTTTGACAAAATGTTTTTACTTGGAAAATGGTTAATCAATAATCCTGAAAGAGCTGCATTAAAGGGTTAGACTTATCCCATTTCATACTGTAAATAAGACAAATATGAAAAAAAAAAATTCGAAGCTGTCAGAAAATTTTAAGAATGAAGAATACAGCAAGACACCTCCCAGTATGCAAAAATTTTTAAATTAAAAATAAAATAGAACTACAATAAAAAAATTTAATCAATTAAGATTTTGAATTTTTTATCTACAAAAGTTTATCTATTTATTATATAAGAATTGTTTCTGATAAATTATATTTTATTTATGAGCTACAAATATTTTAATCAACAGCAAATGAATTTTATAGTGGAAGTACACATTTTGTATGTATTTATCAAATGGCTTTGATAAAACTTTGTAGTGCCACACATTACATTTACCTGGCTTGTTCTGCAACTTTCAAGTTTGGGCTTAAATAAGTGGGGCTAAAGTCTTTGGAAGTAGCTGAAAAAGTAGGGCAGAGGGATTTGAGAAGTGGTGAAAGGAAGACTAGTTTTAGAGATTATCTATTTTAAAGCAAGAACTGTTGAAAGAAGACAGAGAGTCAGTCCCTCATGTGTAGATAACATTTGGTTGATAAGACTCCAATTAGCCTTAATCCACTTCTTCATTTAAAATGAAAGGATGTTTTTAAACATTCATCATGTTTGTTCTGGAAGGCAATTAAATAGATTAGTCACTAAGGAATGTGAGTTTTATTTCAATGTGAACCTGATGTTATATTTTTTAATTTCTGGAACATAAGCAATAAAATAGGCAACAAAATACACTGTAAATGACAGTTTGAGACAGATTTGTATTCTATGTGTAAGGAATTTGATAGCTGTGATCTCTAACTGTTTTTGTTTTTTTGAAATAAAAGCCTAAAAGCAGTTTTCAGCAGCATGGCTGGTTTATGTCAAAGAAATCCCCATGACTTTTTCTTTAGGTTTTGATTTGTAATTGTACAGCACTGTGAATTTTGATGCAAGTTACTGTTTCTTTTTAAACTGATGTCAACAAGATGCATTTCAGTGACCAGCAGGTCTTTCCAATACAAAAATAACAAGGTTTGATCATGTTTACTTCTTTTGTCATTGGCCTAGGTATCTTGTGCCAAAGAGACACTCTAGCTCTCACATCTCTCCGTTTAACTACCATGACAAGAATAGATTTTTGATATTCTGCTCCTGTTCTAAAGAAAGGATTTCTTACAGGGTGTTAAATCATCCAGTCCCAAGTGCCCAAATGTTCATCACATTAATGGAAATAAACAGGCAGCCAAGACTGTGATTTGTCTGATCTATTCTGTGAATATTGATGAGTCAAGGAATTTAGGTGACACTTGTGATTCACGTTATCCTTTCTCAGAGTAAAAAATTACATAAGTGCCTCAAGATCTCCTGCTCTGAAGTTTCTTCTCTCTTTTCTTCCTTTGTCAGATGAAAATGCATAGATTTCTGCTAACTTCAGTGTAAAGTCTTCCCTTCTTATGATCAAGTTCTGGAATAAAATTGAATTTTTTAGGTGTCTGTAAGCTTTGATAGGCTTTTTTTCTGAAGCTACAAAACACTGAAATAGAGAGCCATGAAGAGTGCATTTAGTACTCATATCTTGGGAGCACTATTGACAGCATAATTCACAGTTCAAATTGCTACTGGTGATTTTCTTATAATGCTTCTTCCATTTTCCGTTCCAGAGCACAGACACATTGTTTGCCACTCTCATTTTGGCTTCCAGTACAGAATATTGCAGTAGCAGCTCTTGAAATTTTTTATCCTCTTGGAAATATTTCTTGAGAAGGAGATTAAAAAGGCAACTGCAAATTGCAGGGGCCTGTTTCAGAAATGAATGTGTAAGCAAGGAACTCAAGGTAGACTAAGAGAAAGATTTCAGTTTTGAAATTGTGTTTTAGGCCATTATTAATACTAAGAGAGAAGTCAGAAAATTTCTTAAAGGCAATGGGAGAAAAAAACACCATAAACTTTGGATAAAGAACCATTACCTGTTTTTAACCAATAATAAAAATATTCTATTAACATGCTTATTTGAGAGCTCTAGAGAGCTCTTACTGCTCCTTAGTGGATATATGACCAACATGGCTATTTATACTCTGTTATCTGGCATACAGTCAATAAAATCAGTATCTGGCTGAATATTTCAGAAAGTTACTCAGTGTTATACTTCCCTTCTTCCTGGCTGTAAAATTCTCCTGCTGGACTGATGTGATTGATTGACACATTTCTCCCAGCTATCTTTAATGAAATGGGGTTTGAATGCTTGGTGGCCCCAGGCTTGCTGTCTTTTCCTCTTGTCTCCTTGGTGTCATTTGGACAGCCAAAATTAATGTATTATCTGCTCCTCTTCTCTTGGATCCCTATGTGGCTCTGAAGGGTCGCAATACATGAATACAAACAAAATATTAAGAATTATCTCACTGAAGACATTGCTATGTCTTTTAAAGGATAATTAATTTTCAACAATGATAACAAAGATTTGTACTGGCAGAAATAAAATTGCTGTTAGCCCAGAACTATGCTCTATCTCAAACGGCTTAATCAGTCTCATGCAAAAAATATTATCCATAAAATATGCAAATTAAAAAAAATAGATATCCAGGATGTACTTAAGAGGAAATTGATATTTGTTGCATACAGTAGTAGAACAGAAGCAGAAAATTATTTATAAAGTGAAATCCTTTTTAAAAGTATGGCCTGTGATCTGCATTTCAAAAGTTCAGGTCTTATTCCCAAGTGAAAAAAAAGGAAATGTGAATCGTCAACGAGGAAAAAAAGAGAAAATGTTTATCTTAATTTGCAACCTTCACTTGCAAGATTTTGACTTATTATTTACTAATCAAAAAAAGTATACACATATTTAGGTCACAAATAAGTATGTCAAGTCACAATACATTCCCCCAGAAAACATTTTTTATATATAATTAACACCATAGAAGTTATCTTGTAGGCAATGTGTTTTCATAGCAGAGAAAGAATGAAAATGCAGTCCTTGACTTTGCTAAATGGCTTTATATCTCTGATGGGTTTTTTGAAAGGTTTCTTTTTTTTCCTAACATTATTTTTTTTATTTTTATATTTATATCTGAACATTTATTTTTTAATGAACATTAAAATTTACCAAGAATATTTTTATATTTATTCCCTAAGAGCAATAGCACACTCTGGTTTTGAATAAATCTTTTTTTTTTTAACCTGACAGTATGCTTGAAAAGCTTTTGACCCTATAGGAAATATAATGCTCTTCTGGTGTGTCTCAAGCCTAAAGTCTAGGAAGAACTCCTTGCTCTAAGAAGTGAATTTTGCTAGTTTTTAATGAATTCTTAGACTCATCACCAGAGCCAGACCGCAAGTGAGTTTATTATCAGACTACCTGATCTAAGACTATAAACACCTGCCTGGCAATGTCTTGCATGTTAGTACAAATGTCAGGGAGTACTAAATTGTCTCAGGCGCTATCAATATTTCCTGAATATCCACGGCTTTGCAACTGTTGTCTAAAAGTTTTTAAAGAAAACATATACTCTTTAACAGTTCTGGGCTTCCAGGTCATTACATTTTACATTCTGAAGTCACTCCTGTGACTCATCAGTTAATACTGAGAATTCACTACCTGTTCTAATAGGATGAAGTGCATAATAATGAACTAGGAGTAAAGTACAGTTTAGCTTTTAGAAATTCAGTCTTTTTTTTGGTTAAACTCAGAAGCTGCGATAAAATGATTTTAAAAAGAACAATAAGGATATATAGCAATTTAACAGAATTGCAAATATATAAAAAGATTTCTTTTATTAACTAGGTAAAAAAATTGAATATTCAAAGTTAAAATAGTAAGTTACCCCTATTCTAAAATTCCTATATTTTGTCAGAAAAATAATAGGAATTTGGCCTACCTGGTGAATTTGGTTTCAATTTATTTGACGATTTGCAATTAGATGTTGCTTCAATTGTGCACTAAAGTATGGAAATGTCAAGAACTTGTTGATGGAGTTCTGTGGCATTCTGCACCAGATACTAACTAATCTTAGGCAAAGTAATTACCTCCTCCTCATAATCACCAAATCTAAGCTTCTAACTTTGGAAAATGAGGCAACATTACTAACATCTGCCATATAGTTTTGTTCTTGCCCCACTTTTCTCTTCTGTTCTGCAGAGTAAATATTTTTGTTTTCTCAGAATCACAAAATCATAAAATTGTTTGACTTGGAAGGGACCTTAAAGATCATCTATTTCCGTCCCCTGCCATGGGCAGGGACACCTTTCACTAGACCAGGTTGCTCAGAGCCCCTTCCAGCCTGGCCTTAAACATTTCCAGGAGTGGGGCACTCACAGGCAACCTGCTCCAGTGTCTCACCACCCTCACAGTGAAGCATTTCTTTCTAATAGCCAAGCTAAATCTGCCCTCTTTCAGTTTGAAGTCATTCCCCCTTATCCTGTCACTACGTGCCTTTCCAAATAATATCTTTCCATCTTTTCTGTAGAAAAGTACCTTCAGGTACTGAAAGGCTGCAATTAGATCACCCAGAAGCCTCCTTTCCAGGATGAATAACCCCAATTCTCATAGCCTTTCAAAGATAGACTTTTAAACTTCCTGACAGAAGTTTACTACAGAGAAAGTGAAGACTGGGCCTAGTCAGGTTTAATACGTTCCTCTTATGTTGCTTCTCATTCCTTTGAGAACAAATCACTAGTAATTTTTTTATGTGCAGGTAAGCATTGCTTTTACAACAGAAAATTTCAGTATGTTAGACAAGTGGAGGTCTTCCAGCACAGTGAACACAGTCAGATTCTGGGTAAATGTTAAGACAAGTATTGTCAGAACAATGGACATGTTGAAAATAATAGGTAGCTGAAATAAAAAATTTGTTAGAATTTGTAGGTACAGTAGTTGTAAATTTGAAGTTTGAACATCAGTTTTACAGTCTTTTTGAAGAAAACATTTGAAGACCCATGTGGTAGACCCTGAATTTGAATTAATAGTCTCTATAAAACCACTGGAAAGAGCAAGGGTGTTTGCAGCATTTCACACTCCCAAGTTACTATCTTATTGTAAACTTGAACTCTCCTAACCCAGGTGAATTCAGTTCCAAACTGTTACAAAATTAGAATACAGATTGGACAAAACAAAAGTGCAAACATGAAAAGAAAGCCCCTGGCAAGAAGTTCTCCTGGCTTCCTTAGAGTCCAGGAACAGCAGTCTGGTTAGCATTAAAAAAATCATGAAAAAAGACAGACATCTTCCTTTTGAAAAGTAACACTGAGTGCATAGGTGTCAGCACTGAAAAGGGGAATGAATATAGCCTAAAAGTACATGCATACTGGACTGATAAAACACAAAATAGTAGAAGTATATAGGTCGTCATTCCCATTTATGTCAACACTTGATGATTGTTACAAAATTGCATGTGCTAGTATGGTGTGATTGAGTTGTATCAGAAGAAAATTTAAAAATTAAATCTGTTGACTCATATTCTAAAGTCATCATCTAAGATCTTTGAAAAAATTACAGAAATTCAAATTATTCCTAAGAAAAGACCAAGATACAACCAGTTTTTTATAAGTAAGAGATATATTTTAGCTGGAAATAAGTACTGACAATCCAACAAACAAAGCTGAAGCCAACTTTCATGGTTTTGATAAAATATGCTTATCAACAGTATTATTACTCACAGTACATATTCTAAATCACTAAAATATTTCTTAAACAGAAATTTATGTGAAAAAATTGGTGCATTCATGTGCTCTAAGTGGTAATGTATATATTACTTCATGTTAGCTCAGTTCATACATATCTGTAAAAAAATAGTTTTGTTTTCCTCTAACCACTAAAAAAACTTTTGATTTGATCCATGTAACAGAGAAGTTCTAGGCACTGATGAAACACAGTTTTTCATGCCATACATATACATCCAGTTTTAAAAACTGCATTATAAAAACATGACTTCAGGGTTTCATAACCCTGAAATAACTTGGGGTACTGTGCTGGTTTTAACAACCACTGGGAACTAAACTCCAAATAGCTACTCCCTTTCACCCTGCCTCTTCCGATAATGGAGGAACAATAAGGAGAGTTTAGAAATTGGAATAATAATTTACTAAAATCACAATAACCACAGCAGGATTAATAGCAAAAAGTAATAAAGTCATAAAGTTGATCTCATAAAATTTATGACATCATTTTGTGGATATTAAGTCTCTCTCACTTCAAAAAAATGATTGTAAGAAAATAAGAAAGAAATCTCTAACAAGGCCATTAAATGGAAAGGCACAATTTCTCTCAGAAAAAAATCATGACTGTCAAATTGCTGTAGACTGAAATGATTAGACCTGAAAAATTATTCCTATTTTCTTCTTGAACACATTCACTATTCCCCAGGCATTTGATGTGAGGTATCATCAGGGACTAAGCTAGATGAACCTTTAATCTGATGTGGTAATGGTTGTTTTAACATGCTACATCTTATATCAGCAAGGCAGGTGAAGGAGAAGAGGGGTCCAGATCATTCCTGGTGGAAAGATAAACAATTTGTGCTTTTACATCCTGCTCCATCATATAATAGTAAGAACACTTACTGGTTTGACCAAAGACAAAGAGAAGAAAGATTTTGAATTATCCAGGCAGCTGAACAGCCAAGTACGTGGCTGAGCTCTGAAAACTGGAGCTGTTTATAGAAGGATGTCATTACAACATGCAGAGTGTCCCTTGCTGAAGCACCCCTGCTGGCTTGGGGTAGGAAATTGGCTTTCCACTCTTCCACTGCAGGGATGTGTCATTGTTTTGCATCAATATTCTTGTGTTTGAACCATCCAGGTTGGAGGCTGATGAAAAACAAAAGTTTGCTAATCAGTGTTTTTAAAATGCAATGAAATAAATAATGACAAATTGGATAGAAACAGCTGGAGTTTCTTTTTATCGTTCTTGGCTAAGAATTTGATTATGAAAGCAAAGCCAAGTTAAGAAAGGAAAATAAAATATTTTCCCAACAATGTTAAACTGTTTAAGAGTATCTGGAGACTAAATACTAGACATAGATACAGAAATAACTGAACACTGATTAAGTCCATGTGGAATATTCAGAAGCTTAGAGTTAGAATAAGAATATTCCATTAAAATTTATAATTTGTATATAAATCTCATTTCCACATTTAATTTACTTTAAGGATAGTTTAGAAAAAGCAATCAGAAATGTGGCGAATTACAATGCTAAATTCTATAATGTCTTCATGCTCAGCAGGAGACAAGGAATTTGCAGAAGAATTACTCATACAAGATAATTGGGAGGTAATAAATCCTAAAACTTTGGGAAAATGGGCATCTGCAAAAGTATCTCAAATCATTTTTCCAAATCCAAATAAACTGATTTACAAGGACATTGCTTTCTCATGCATAATAAAAAGACTAACCAGGGGATTACTTTAATTGAAGGATATTGCTAGATTGCTATTATGTTATTATTACCATTAATATATACTGATACCAATGCAAGCAAGTATGCTATATTACGTTGAGAATAAAATTAAGCAGGTCATTATTTCCTGAGTTCATTATTATTAGTAGTAGTAATGATTATTACTAATATGTCAACAGCAAACAGTATGCTGGTATTTCTCTAAAAAGCAAATTCTATTTGATAGAGATCAAAATAATGCTTTTAGAAAACCATGACTTTTTAAAAGATAGACCAAAAAGTTTATTGTATTTGAGGAATTTGATTTTTTTTTCTGTAATCAATTACATTTTACTGCTGGTTTTGGTTGTGCTTAATTAAGAGAATTCGGCCAACTCTTCACCAAGTAATGATCGCATACTTTTTCTGCTTCATATGGTGTCTTTTCTTTCGTGCTTTGGAGTTGCTTTAACAATTTTGTGTACTCAAAACACAATTCTGATTAAAGCCTTGAAAAATTACATAAAATTGTGTACCACCAGATGAATGCAGTATATAAAGTCTTTCTTTAGTGGTGTCCGCCTCATTACCTTACTAATTTTCTCTAATGAGTCAAATAACATGCAAAGCTCTGTCTCTAGACTTGGCTAGATTTTTTATTTTTATTCTGTCTCTTGACTTCTAGATTTTTTTATACCATTTCACCTTCTAATCTGCTCTGCATGAAGTAAAGCATAAAATAAATACCTCCCAACAGACAGTGTAATTCCACTTGCCTATCTGTGCATACCAAACTTCCAACTCCATTCTTCCAACAATTTATTGACTTACTGATGAAGTTGCATTTCCCCAACATTGTCAACCAGTGCAGTCAACAAGAATAAAAACATACTTCCCTACCCATTTGTTTAACACTTTCCTCCACCCTTCCTTCTATAAAAGTGCTCTCCACTTCCATGTATGTCACATTCTATGTGATGCCACCCAGGAGGCAAAAGGAAAACAGTGAACTCTACTAAACCACTTTAAAAATTTAATACATTTTGGAAGGGACAATAATTAGTAGAATCTGAAGCCTATTTTACATTTGAGCCTGGAACATGAGTCAACAACAGAACAATGGAAAAACAGCTACAATCTAACACCAAAGTAGACTAGATAGTGAGAGTCAGTATTGCTTTAGGCTTTCTATTTCTTTACTTTGGTAACTGCATTTGGACTTGAGACAAAATTTTAGGAAACTGTTTTTTAAATTTTTGCCTAAAGCAATTTCATTTTTGTGATATACTGTTCACTAACGCTGATCTGCTTCCTCAGTTTGAAATTTTTGGTTTTCATGAGTTTGACATTTTACCAATTAGAATATAGCCCACTCAAGAAGCAAAGCACTTGACTGGTTGGAAAATTATATGCGATAGTATAATGAGAAGTGATTTTGGAATGGTCAGACCTGATCAGTCAAAAAGCAAGTATATATTAAAGTAGGATATAAGATATCAAAAAAAATCAAGTACATTTATGTTCAAAATAAATGCTTATTTTAGTCTTCATTTTCATTTCTGCTTGAAGCAAAAATGGGCATTTTTTTCCCTTTTTTTTTTTTTGTGGGGGCCAACTGAACCACAATGAAGCCAATAGGAGTGAGAGGGAGGTATATCTGGAACATGCACAGTTAATCTGCAATTGTATGCAGAATAATTCCTCCAACAGAAAAAGTGAACTGAAAAATTTGGAATGAATTTTAAATGAAAATCTTTCAAGTGACATTCGTGTAATTCTTTTTCAGTCAGAATTTGAGCTGGCTAAATATGTCAATAAACTGATATTGATTGCTGTTTAATAGCAGCAATGGAAATGAATGGAATGGAAAACACGGAACACACACCTTTTTGGCTGTCAGAGCTCTAGCCCTATAATGCAATTGCAATGATGAGTGTTAGGTAGAATTGCTTGTCTTCTAGACACCCTGTAACAATTGACAACATATTTGTACAGAAAAGCTAAATTCTGTGTCGTTATTAATATGTTTATTTTCTGATCTTTGCTTGTTAAATCAATCTGTATGTGTGTAGTAATGGGGTGGGGTTTGCCTTCATCTGAGCAGTCAACATGCTGTACTAGATATGGGCTCCAAATAATCAGTTTCATAAATTTAGAGGTAAAATAAGGCAGGGGGAAAAAAAAGCCACAATCAAAACATACAAAAAATAAACCCCAATAAACAAACTACCAAAAACTATTGCTTTGGGAGTTATTGGGTTAAGCACATCTGACATTTAACAAAAGGAAGAGAGAGAGAGTTCCAAACAGTTATGCTCCAACCTGGACATAACCTCTGCTGAAGAACAACTTTTGGTTCAACTCATTTGGCAGAGGAGTTGCTTCTGTTTTGATTTTGAACCCTGTGCCAAGACATCACTTTTTTAATTCACAGCTCCCACACAGAAATTATGCCTGTCAGAGTGGTCAATTTACAAAAGATTTTATGCATAAGATTTTATTCTTACAAATGACCTGTAATTCCAGGTACTCTCCTAGTTATTTACTCTTTGAAATGTTACTGATCATCCCACTTAGGAAATGGAATGTTCTTCTAGGCTTAAAAATGCTTAAAAATGTTTAATCTCTAGTTGCTAGGAAAACACAACTCAAATATGCAAAAAAAGGGAGAGGGATTAAAATCATAAACAGCCAAGGATGTTTTCCAAAACAAATGAAAAAGAAAGTTTGAAATAATAAAGCTTATTTTAGAAGTTCTGTGTGGTGAAATGTCTCATCTGCAGTGAACACTCAGGAAAATATAGCGTATAAAAGAGGAAATTTAACTGCTATAAAAATTGCAGAGAAGTAATTTTCTCCATGGTCTTCCATTAAGATTATTTATTTCATACTGTAAATTTGCTGTATTTTTTCTACAGATTTTAGAATTACATGGGCAGGTTAAAAAAAAATCACCTCATTGTTTTCATTAAAAAGATAAAATTGAGAACACACTTGTCTGTAAATATAAGGAGGAAACTACTTCAGGGTATCTCCTGAGTATTTTGGTCTGTTTAAGTTTTGTCTATTTACATTTAACACATTTATCTACAGCCTAACACAAAATGTACATTTCTATAGCAGGTTCCTTCCATATAAACAGATATGAGATCACTTATTACTTGTATAGTGTAAGGACATCCACTGGATCAGATTTTCACAGGGTTATGCCACACTGTTTCACTGGTTGCCCCTGCTCAGGCTAAATGCTCCAGGCACTTCAGTTTTGTTCCATTTTTATTCCTTCTAGAAAAGAAATTGACACTCATGGTAGATTTTAAAAAAATTAAGAATTAATTTAATAATAATAAATAGCTTATTAATTTCCCAATTTTAATAATTGTGTTCATCTCTGAAGTCCTCAGAACAAGACATGGACCTGTTGGAGCCAGTCCAGAAGGCCATGAAGATGATTAAATGGATGGGACACCTCTCCTATGAAGACAGGCTGAGAGAGCAGGTATTGTTCAGTCTGGAGAAGACTCTGGGGAGATCTTATTGAGGCCTTTCAGTACCTGAAGGGGGCCTACAAGAGTGTCAGAGAGGGAGTTTTTACAAGGTCATGTAGGGCTAGAATAAGGAAGAATAGCTTTAAACTGAAATAGGAGAGGTTTAGATTAGGTATTAGGAAAAAAATCTTCCTAATTCAGAGAAATTCTCTACTGTGAGGCTGGTTAGGAACTGGAAGAGGTTGCCCAGAGAAGTTGTGGATGCCTCATTCCTGTAAGTGCTCAAGGACTGGAGGGGCTGGAGCCCTGAGCAACCTGATCTCGTGAAAGGCGTCCCTGCACATGACACGGGTGCTGGAATTAGATGATCCTTAAGGTCCCTTCCAGCCCAAACAATTCTATGATTCTATAAAAGAAACATAAGAAGGCAAGGAAGTTTGTAAGACATTATATCATGTACATGCATTATTTTCCGTATTATATTCTGTAATTCTTATGTATTTATCATTACAGCAGTGTAAAAAATGAGTATGTCTGTAAAGGCTGCATATTTGACATCAACAAAACACAGCACAGTCTCTGTCTAGAGCACCCACAGCTGAATGTAACAGGTCATATAAATGGGATTAATGCATTTGCACTTGCATTCTGTATTTTTCCACTCCAGTTGTGCTTCTATAGTCATAGCTTCCATGTATTTGACACTTGTTTGAATAATTCTGTGCAGATTCAGTTTCACAATATGGGTACATTTTTTCTTCTTGTGGGGTTTTTATCAACATACTAATCTTGTATCAGCAATTGCTTTTGCTGCTAACAATGCTTTTTCCTTCTTATTTTATTTTAGATTCTAAAAGTATCACCATCCTTGAAACCTACAGTAGACATTGACTGGTCATGACTAGAACTTAATATAAGTATTTAAATCCTTCAGCCCATCAGTCATGCATTGTTCCCAGTCCTTAAAAAGAAAAAATGAATGACAGTATAAATCTCTGTAAATTTCACCACTAAGAAGTACATTGAAAGCACTAGCACTTTTAAGGAGAAATTGAAAAGATTAAAGATTTCCACCCCCAGCAGTTTTAAAAGTAAAATGCAGTTTTGTACCACATTATCCTGGTCAGAGTGATTGACCTTGGGACTGTGATGAGCATTTGAGAAGCAGGTTGGACACAGTAGTCTGGCTCTCACCCCAAACCTGAAACCCTTTCAAAATTCCTCATCCTGCTCCTTCAGCACACGGTTGTTTAATTCCTCCTGCTGTTCTGTTCAAAACCTTTACTTGTCTTGAAGGTAAATAATCCTTGGGTGGGGAGGGGGAAGACTGCAGTAAAATTGGGAACACGAAAAAGAGGTTAAAATGCCACCTTATTGAGAAATTTAAATTTGTATCTAAAATTCCCAAGTTGCAACCCTCCATCTAAGCTTTGTCACAGGTACTAACACAATCTACTGGGTTTTATGAAGAATCAATAATACTAAACTAATGTGGCTTCACTTCTGAATGGTGATAGGATACAGACAAAACTTTAAAGTAAACTCAGAAGATGAAGAATCACTGAAATTAATAACTTTCACCCCTGTGCACTATTCTCTGACATCCAAGGAGATGGAGGATTTCTTTGTGTTTGGGTGCAATAGTCAAAATAGAAGTAATAAAGACAAAGTCAAGGTAGAATAACAACATAGAACTGCATGAAATATCAAGTAAGTAATAACAGGGCAGGAAAAGTTCCTAATCATTGCTGCTAAGTGCCAAGTATAGGTTATTAGTTCCTAAAATAAAGATAATGTGGTTTGTGATTTGTTTAAAAGTCACTACATAGTAGCAAGTCATCTCTTCTGCCTCAAGGTTCACCATGCACAGCTAGACTAGATGGACTTGACCTCTATGGGAGCATCTTCAGTGTGAGACAGGATTTACACAGCATTTAAACTCACTGGGTCCAAAATGCTAAACTCAGCATACTCCTAATTAATGCAATAATTCACATCTATTCATTTCCATTTAGGTTTTTTTCTCTCTGCCACATAGCTGAGAAAGCAGGCAGTTGGGTTCTTTCATCCTTGTTTTGAATACTTGTGTAGAAACAAAGCAGACTTTACAAACTTTTAATAATTTTAATCTGGTTCACAAATACATCCCTGTCATATGTTGGTAGGGTTTAATTGAAGTCAGTGGTGGTTTTTTGACATAAATATTGATGAATACAATATTGAATAAAAGCTTCTAAGCATTGTTTTTAAAAACACTCAACCTATTTACACCACTAACCCTTCTATTGTTTTTTAATATTATTCTCTGACTACCTTTCTCTTTTTCTTCTAAAGCTGAAGGAGAGAGAAAACTTCTCAAGAGAATAAATCAGAGTTCCGAAGGCTGGTCTTCTGCTCTGAACCATTCCTTTGTGGAGGTTTTTAGTCACCACTGGCCAGAGATTAAATTTCTTCTCTTTCGAAATGATCTTTCCAAATGTACCACCCTAGTGTTGCTGCTACTAAAACCAATGGATTTTTTTCACCAATGCTGAAATCATACTTTTTGTATCAAAGCTATTTCTTTTGCATGCATTCACAGGATCTCTTGAAATAACATCATATCTTCTTTACTTTCTTAATGTTTCTGCTTTTGCAGCTATATACTGCAAGATTTTCATCCATAGAAGCACAGACTCATTAAGGTTGGAAAGACCTCCAAGATCACCAAATCCAACCTTTGACTGACCACCACCATCACCTCAACCACAGCCCTAAGTGCCACGTACAGTTGTTTCTTGAACACCTCCAGGGATGGTGACTCCACAACTTCCCTGGGCACTCCATTCCACTTTCAGTAATTGCATGGAACGGCACCAGACCACAACTAATCCACCATGTGAGAGTGCAAATATCTCCTACAGATGAGTCCCACCCTGTTCACATAAGGCACTGATGACTCCAAGTGTAAAAGATTTACGAGTTTTATGCAAAATTACTTGCGAACTGCTGGCTACTGAAGCCATCAACCATGCCAACTATCTCACTTTAAGTTTTATACACAAGAATCAATTTCAAGAGTCTTAGTGAAGTTTTGTGAATCTTATTTATATTACGAATAAAATCATCATTATTTTTGTCTTTTCACAACACCATCAGTAAAATGCAACATGTAAGAGTCTTCCACCGTATTCCATAAATTTCCAGAACCATGTTTACAAGTCCTTTATGAAAATTCTTTCTCATGGATAGTGTCTTTGTCAAACAAACTCAATCCTGCTGAAGAAGAGGACTCAGAGCATAAAGATGTATGTGTATGCACTTCAGTAGTCCCTGAAGTAAAAGCTTAGAATGAGAGAAAATCTAAAGACTGAGATAGATAAGACACTGTATGGATCTCCCAGTAGACCTTAACTACTGATCAATAAAGATAATTCAATGTTCAGTAGCAATTTAATAAATACCTGATTTATCTAAAGTTCCACTGAAAGATATGAATCAACTAATCCTGATAATGATAAATGTATGAAAAACATTTGCAATTCAGTGCCATATCAAACCATGCAGCCTCTATTGGAAAGCAGAAATCAGTTTTGCAGACATGAATTAGACTGTGATTTCAGTTGGTCTCATGTCAATCCAGTTACTTCTGTTGGAATCCCAAAGCTATCTGAAAATACCCATGAAGTCCTCAGCTAGGACAAAATGTGACATGATGAAAACTATAGCTATAATAGTTTTAATCTATATCTATAATCTACTATAGTAGATTATATATATAATCTATATATAGATTATATATATATAACTATAATCTACTTAAGCCCAAAAGCTGCTCTGCTGCAAATTGCCCCTTATTTTATTATGGAAAAACTAAATTCTAACATTATACAGAACCCTAACGTTCTGTATAATGGAAAATATGAATTAAAATACAGAAAATCAGTGTGATATTATTTCTGCTGTTATACTGTAAGATCATTCACCTATGTACTGAAGATAGTTTCTCTACATACCGTAAGATGAAACAAGAAGTCTCCAGCACCAGTAGCTCTAGTTCAAATTCCACATCTGGAACTGCTTAGTAATGTATACGTAAAAATTATTTTGATAGACAACATGATATAATCCCACTTAGACATTATGCTCCTAAGTAATGTTACTGGATCAACTCAATGATTCTAAAAATATTGCTAGATACAGATTTTCTACTGCTTTTTTTGCTCTGCCTTATAGTTCAGCTTTTAGTTAAAGACTGGAGGCATTGATTCCATAGAAGGACAGCTGTAATATAAAAAGTACATTTTTTTGCAGATTAATTCCTCCTGCTGGTTTATGAATAGCTGATGTCTCAGTATAACAGAGAAATCCAAACAGCTGTAGCAATTAGACATGACAAAACATTTTCCACATACTGTTTTGTCTAATGAACTGTCAGAAAGTGCAGTTTCCCTGAGTTTTAATTACTGNATATATAATCTATATATAGATTATATATATATAACTATAATCTACTTAAGCCCAAAAGCTGCTCTGCTGCAAATTGCCCCTTATTTTATTATGGAAAAACTAAATTCTAACATTATACAGAACCCTAACGTTCTGTATAATGGAAAATATGAATTAAAATACAGAAAATCAGTGTGATATTATTTCTGCTGTTATACTGTAAGATCATTCACCTATGTACTGAAGATAGTTTCTCTACATACCGTAAGATGAAACAAGAAGTCTCCAGCACCAGTAGCTCTAGTTCAAATTCCACATCTGGAACTGCTTAGTAATGTATACGTAAAAATTATTTTGATAGACAACATGATATAATCCCACTTAGACATTATGCTCCTAAGTAATGTTACTGGATCAACTCAATGATTCTAAAAATATTGCTAGATACAGATTTTCTACTGCTTTTTTTGCTCTGCCTTATAGTTCAGCTTTTAGTTAAAGACTGGAGGCATTGATTCCATAGAAGGACAGCTGTAATATAAAAAGTACATTTTTTTGCAGATTAATTCCTCCTGCTGGTTTATGAATAGCTGATGTCTCAGTATAACAGAGAAATCCAAACAGCTGTAGCAATTAGACATGACAAAACATTTTCCACATACTGTTTTGTCTAATGAACTGTCAGAAAGTGCAGTTTCCCTGAGTTTTAATTACTGAACCACACACAGTTAGGACAAGTTCGCCTCCCTCTTCTGTCTGAGACTTAATTAATCTTCTCAGATGTGTCCTTATTAAAAGTGAGGGGTCCCAGTTTG
This sequence comes from Leptocoma aspasia, assembly GCA_013399835.1. Taxonomy (NCBI): domain Eukaryota; kingdom Metazoa; phylum Chordata; class Aves; order Passeriformes; family Nectariniidae; genus Leptocoma; species Leptocoma aspasia. The sequence goes on from VXAX01003401.1 coordinate 717,046, forward strand.
TACTTTTGCTAAACAGTGAAATGCAACAGAAAGGAACATTATGGTACATGGTATCTCAGAGCGGCCATTCTTTTTCATTTCAAAAGAACATTCATCTGCCTACCCATGAATCAAATTCTCTGCGTTCACTAATCAATGTGAGTTTAATCATCAGAAGTAAGTTTAGACTTTACTTGACAAAGGCTGAGCATTCCACATATCTTGAATAATCTAGTGGACTGAAAACCATCTTGATACTCTCCATATCTATGATTCCAAGGAAATTCTCCTTAAGCATTTGTTATATTTTATAAAGCTTTATTTCAGCTATTAACAAATAGGCATTTCATTGTGACTATATACAGCATACATTAGGGCTGAAATGTGGCAAGGGTGGGAAATAAAACTCTTTAGGTAAACTTTTATCCCACAAATCTGAAATAAAATGTTCTTTGCATAATACTTTCCCAGAAAATTTTCCTTATTATCTCTTTCTCTGTTTGTTATTTTATTAAGAGGATTCTCATCAAGACAATAACCATGGGATTTTTTTATTCATTTTGCCACCTAAAAAAGCCTTGCTTGATATGAAGGATGTTTTTATAGTAATAATGCATACAAGAAGAATGTAACAGTGTTGAAACAAGGCATTTGTGTATGTAAGCTAGAATCATAAACTATTTTTTGGTAACTACAGTGCCCCTAGAGATATGAGACCAAAAAAAAAATTAGCTCGTACATAAAATCTTCATTCAAGGCAAAGGAGCTCTCTGGAAGTCCCCCTCAGCATATGCTTTAATTTTAAGACTAAACTCAGGACAGGTTCAGTGAGGAACTTCCCACTAAATGATGTGTAGACACTTGCTTACAGATAGCCACAAGTTTAGGAAAGTTTGGGGAAACCCTGTGAAACTCAGCTTTCCAGACTCACAGGAAGGTCAATTATCCTTCAGGGTGGAAAGACCAGTGATCCTGAGGCAAACTAAAGCACAACTAAAGCTTTAAACAGGAAGATTAGGAGAGTGTGCTTTCTACAAGAGTATTTCAGGACTGTGGAACACCCTTCAGAAATTCTTTATCGAGAAACATCTGCATCTCCTCAGACAAAAATGCCAGACAATGACAGATGTGAATGTGTGTGTGTTTTCAGATGAGTGGGAGGCTTGTGTAGAGGTGGCATACAAAATTGTAGTTGGTCATGGAGAGGAGGATGGGAAGCAATATCAATACACAGGGAGTTAAGGGGAGCCCAGGAATCCCACAGATAATGCAATGTGTTGAAGTAAATCAGGATTCAGGTTCTCATGCCTGTCTGAACCAACATCTTAAGCTGAATGAAAGAGTGAAACAATTGAACTGCTCTTTTAAGACTATACCAACTAATGCTTGCTGAGAATGTCTGGCATAGGGAAAGAAAAAAATACTTGGTGGCAGGAATACTGAATAATAAGGCTTATCCTGCTTCATTTTTTGTGTTTAAAGATTATTGCTAACATAGGGGAAATAAGAACATTTGAAAATCAGTGCTTAAAGATGCATAGTTTCATATCTGCTGTCAAATGACCATTTATGTATGAATATAATATTTGGATAGGAGATTATATCTGATATAAATTGCCAGAGGTGCTCAGATGCTATTTCATGTTTGGGACACAGCCTTGTATTTCTGCAGATATGAACCTTCCAGTGTTCCAGCAAAGCAAACACCAACCAATATCATCTTGAAAAAGGAGACATTCCCTGCACCGCTTTCCTATCATTTGCGGCCAGTATGATTATCTACTGAGGAGGGAAATCAAATTTAAGTATTGTTTCTAAAGGGGCACTAGTTCTATGACATCAGATTTTATGGAGCCAGAGAAGTTTGAAGCAATAATTTTAAAAAAAAAACTTATTGTTTGTTATTTCTGTTCGAAAAAATATCCATTAAATTCTCAGTAAAATAAAAGTCAGAAAGTTTGAGTGACAAAATATCTCTCTTGCTCAAGAGAGACTAGTAAAAGGTGAATGGGATTAAAAAATGAAAATTATGTGCACTACTGAGTGATCTTGGGCCTTTATTACATACTATATACTCAAAGATGGAAACATTTGTTATAAGTTGTTAGCTATAAACCACACAGACAGTCTTGATCAGCAGAATTCTTTATAACTGGAAAAGAAAATTAATTCTGCAAACTATGTGACAAACTGGGTTGTCAGCTACAGTAAATCTAGGCTAATCCCTCCATGAAAACTCTTGAAACTATATTACATTTTCAGTACTGCTCTATAATGGTACAGGTTCTGTGCTGATGTTCCATTGTGAATACAAATTAAATTGTCCTAAGAAAAATAAATAAATTATGAAGTTATTAATTTTCACACCAATATTCATATAAACACAAAGATTCATAATTCATTAATTCTGGTGGAAGAGGAAAGGATGCAATTTACAGTGTCTTAGGGTAGGGATTTTACGCATTAGTAAGAAATTCCTTATGATACTAAATTTTACACTTTTATGTTTGAATGAACTATGCAACATATTACTCTGTACTACTAGTAAGACCTTTAATAAAATCTTGCATATCTTCAGTTAGAAAGGAGCTGCTTTCTTTTCTCGCTTTTTAACCCTCTTATAGGGTCGTTCCTGCAGAAATTAAAAACAAAGAAACAAAAAAGCTGACAGGTTGGTTGATGGAAGGAAAGGTAAACAATGGAAAAAAAAAATCAGACCTACAGCTTTTCCAGGATAAATTTAAACAGGATTAGGAACCAGTTTACAAAGACAAATACTGATACTGGGGGTTGTCCTAACCCAGATGCAGCATCTTGTACTTGGACTTGTTGAACTTCATGAGGTCCTCATGGGCCCACTTCTCAAGTTTGTACAGCTTCCCCTGGATGGTGTCTGGTTTCTCTGGTTTGTCAATTGCATCCCTCAGCCTTGTGTCATCTGCAGCTTGCTGAGGGTGCATTTGCTCTTACTGTCTATGTCATTGATTAAGGTATTCAAGAGCACTGGTCCCAAGGCAAAAGCCTGAAGGACCAGGCTACATCAACAGTCTCATGTCCAGGTGGATGCTGGGTATAAATTATGTCCCTCGGGGGTCTGTTCATTTTTAATGAATGCTTCATTAAAAAAATGAAAAAGCTTTTTAATTAACCAAGGCACTTGACCCAGACTTCAGCAAAATCAGTGGGGTTTCCTGCTCTACTCATCACACTCCAGGAGCAGTTAAATTGTCTAAGCATGTAAACTTAAAGTGATATTTCAAATCTTTGGTGTGTCAGACATTCACATAGGACCAGCAAATGTGGTAGGACCAAGAGACACCCTTACTCTTCTACAGATGGGAGCCAGGTAAGAGACCTGCAGCATCTAATGTGGCTCAGATACCTATGGTAACAGCATCAAAATCCCACTGCAGCTAGAAGTCTGTGAGATACAGCTTGCTGTGTTGTCATCTAGGAATGGGTGGAGAAGCCAAATGATACTGATATTTAGTGCTCGTGGAGAAAACCTAACCAAAGCAAAAACAAACACAAAACCTTTGTGTTTCGCTTGTGTAACTGCCTTTGACAGTTTTCATATTAAGTTCTTTGCAAGCCATGCATTTTCAAAGCCATATGGGGCAATGCTTTTTAAAATAAGTGCACACAGTATCTGGTAGATATAATGGCTAATTTTACACAGATTGTGCAAACTATATGATCACATAGCATAGAAGCATTTTGCTTTATAGACAAACAAGTGTAAAAGTAGTTTATTTTATGAAGATTTTAAGACAGTTTTCTGAAGAAGTTTGGGAGAGAGTTGTTTTCAGTAAATGCCATGATTTCAAATTCCATTTGAGCAAAAGAAGCAGCATTCTAAATCAGATTTAACTAATCCTTAAGTGAGGGTTGTTCAAAGTTTAGAGTGGAAATGAAACAGAGCTACAGTTGGAGGATGAGGCCACAATGAATTCTTCTCATAGCAAGAACTTAGGTTTGGATTCCTGCCATCTCCCTCTGACTGATGTTTTTTTCTGTGATTTCAGCAGTGTGTGAAACAAACTAAATAAATTTAAAAACCCCAGATCTTCAAAAGTATATTCAAATAGTGGATTTTATTTGACATAGACTAAAATTTAAAAATATTGACAGTGGAATCCTAATACTAGTTGGGAATAATGACTTTGCTCTTACTACATGGAGGAACTGCTTCCCAGACAATAGGACTCCTGAGAGTCGTCCTCTGATGTTTTGTTTCTGACTTAGGGAACCAAGAGTATTGCTCAAAATTATGTGTGATTCCTGGTGGCTGAAATAAAAACCTCATTCAGTTTAAACTGACTGAGAATGGACGGATTTCCATTTATTTCTTCCAAACACATCTAAATTATTTGAAATTATGTTTTAATATAAGGCAAAGGAAAGATGCAAATAAAATTTACAATACTCTTGTTTTAGTCATTGTTCTACTTAAAAGACTGCATAAAATAATAAATATATAGCTGAAAATGAATAGATTTTTACAATATTTGTATGGAAAGTCAAGGTTATGTTAAAGTGGAAAAAAGACATTGGGTTGGAATTTTAAGAGTTTAACGTTATAGCCAAGATCAAAAATATATTTAGGATGCTTTATAGTATCAATATTTTAATCTTATGTAGTGTTTTTTATCCAGAAATGTCTCAGAAAAATTCTGTACTAACACCCACAAGTAGATAGAGTTCCCATGGTCCTGCAGTAATGGAGGAAATCCATTGTTTTTCTGGTCTTTCCCTATGTGATCATTCCTTAATTGTGTGGGGTGTCATGCGGCTCTTTAGGTTTACACTTGAGATCGTGGACAAATGCTTCTGAGCTGAAACAGCACTCCTGGGCCATAGGCAGGGTAATGGGAAGGTCCCTGCTGAAGCCAGTGATGGCCATGAGGACCTTCTTACTGCAGTGAGAAGCAGCCCAACCTTTCTGTCTCCAGACCCTGCACCTCACACCTTTTAATTCAGGCACTGCTCCCGGTGAAAGGAAAGATGCAGCAGGTGGAAATCAGTGGGTCTGCAGCACACAGAGCCAAGGGCCATCACCCCCACCTATTATTTCTCCTACAGGAGCAGTTACAGACCAGGGTTCCACTGCTCTTGACACGGATGAGAGCTCTTCCACACATGGGGCATGGCTCTGCTTCATAAGGCAGGTGAGGAAACAAGGGCATGAAGGGGGAGAAAGATGGGTGAAATGTATAGTTCTGTGCAATGAAAACACTCTCATGACCTCTCCTGTTTTAAGAGTAAATGGGAATTGCCCAGTATCTATTTTTTTGCTCTCTCCCCTGCCTAAGGTTCCTTAAAGCCAACAATGGGAGCTCTGAACAGTTGAAGGGAATCCAATTAATTTTTGTAATTTAATTTGACAATATAAGTGGTTTCACTGTTTATAATGTATGCATTTACAGATATGTGTTTAACTTTCTGTCCCAGTGATGTCTTTGAAAAACTGTACTGGATTGCTTCTTTTTGGAGTTTGGTTTTACGGTGTTTGTTTGTTGGGTTCACCCCCGCCCCCCCCAATAGTTTGCCTTTCTTATTTCTGGTATGGAAATATTTTGGATCATACAGTGCACTAGCACTGAATAGTCTTTCTGTCCTTGAGTGCTAAAATCTAATAAGATTCTGATTACAAGACATTTATAAGTTAGTCAGGAACTGAGGGAGAGCGATGATAATCAGTTACCATTACAAAGCAAATGCTGCCTTCTGACCTCTTGTTGTAAGAATATGACCACATCAGCTGCCCAGTTTTTATGATTGACCTTTTTCATGTCTATACATGTTTCAATAAATTGGACATTACAATTTCAGAAAATTTCTATATGTCTTACTGAGTTTTTATGAAAAGCTCTTGGTTTAATTAAATTAAGATGGCTGTGTTTATCATGTTTTATTTACTTTGCAATGCTTAACTAGGTTGATAGAGAAATCTGCAAGAAAAGTATCTGCGTGAAAGATTCTTATACTTCTCTATGTCCTATTATTCTGTTAATATGATTTTTGAGGGGAAGCCTGCTATTAATTCTCATCTTTCAATATGGGACAGATTGAGATTCATCTGTGTTCAAAAATCTTTAGTCTATTTAAGCATTGGCAGGTAGCCATTCTGAGATGAATTCCTGGTGACATGGTATTGCTTTTTAGAACACACAGGATCAGTTCTGAAATGAACAGAGAATAATGAAATCATTAAATTGTTAAGCTTTGCATGTTACTAATCATGGTTATGGGCCACATGCTTGTGAAATAACCAGAAATATATTTTTTTTACCAAAGAAGTGCCAGCATAATTCATTTATATATGCAAAAGGAGGGAGTAAAAAAGGCTTGAAGTAGACTAGAGACAAATCACAGGTACAGTCTGTCACATACATGCACAGCTGTAAATCTCTTTGGTTACTTCATATGTGGCTGTAAAGTTTTTTATATACGATTTTATAAAGGCATCACACTGATTATCCTTTGGCTTTAATGTGGGCATTTCCAGAGCTGGCAGAGTGAGCCAATGTAATTCTAGCTAAGGACAAATTCATCTCAGTGGGAGCTGTAGGAATAGTATGCACCATAGATAAAGAACATGAGAATATATGAGATATATTGCTAAATGGAATTTTGTGTGACTTTTACAGTTCTTAAGTACTATTGAATGAAAAAAATGTTCATATGAATGTTCAAGGAAAATTAAAAACAAAGACTGGAAGCATCATGCAGTGAACTGAGAGTTACTAGGCAAACTGAAGTTAGCAAATACAATTTTTTCTAGAAGCAAAAGTACCTATTTCTAGCTAATAATATTAGTCAAAGTACTGCTAATAAAATACATTGCTAATTAATTGCACAGAATGAAACTTCAGGCCTTTAAAATGATAGCATAACTCATCTTGACGTAGGTATGGTAAAGATTAAAGAATACCACTTCATGTGATTAGTAATGAAATAAATATCTAAATAAATAAATTTTCTATTGAGTTGCCAAGTCTTAGTTAAAATTCACCTGCACTGAGAAATAATTTATCATCAGCTATTCTGTATTCATCAGCATCTCTGTATTAAAAGACACTTCTGTGTTCAAAACTGAACTAATTAATGAAGTCATTTACAGTAAGAACTTGTATTTCTTCACATTTCTTCATCGATGAGTGTGGGCATTTATTTAACTTCTCAATGGTCTGGCATTCAAACAAAAGTTTAAGATGCAAACTTTTTTGCACTCCTTTAAATGCATTGTTTTCACCAGACAGAAGGTTCTGCTATATACCTCATACACACCAAAAAAAAAAAAATCGCTCTTTCCCACCTCAATTTTTTTTCTGTTGAGACATATATGGTTGTATGTTGTGGCTGATGTATTTTGTAACTGACATTCATATAGATTTACTAGGCAAGAGGGACTAGGTCATTGGTAAACCCTGTCTTATTTATACATTAATTCACTGATCATAGAGGTCATTTGGCATATAAATATAGAATTGCTGCAGCATTGATTTCTCTAAAATGCATGGAAACCTCCCCCTTTGTGCTTAAGTAGCCATCTGAGGCCACACAGGAACAGCCATGGTGTGGTTAAGTCTCTCATTTTTCCAGCCTTGAAGAGTCAGCCTGTGCTAAATGGCTGATGCCTTTGTCTCACTGTGATGGATTAAACAGACACACGCCGCTGGGAGCCCGTGGAGGGTGCTTTAGTAGGCTAAACCCCTCACGTTCTCACCCATGCCATAGGTAGCTTGACAGGAGGCTAGAAGCACAAAGATTTAGGTGCACCTTCAGGATGTGAACTTATTATCTGTCTCAGGAGAGAAATGCAGTAAGAATATAATACTTCCTAGAACAGCACCAGGTCAGCCAGCTTGGCCTTGAGTGTTATGGTGAAATCTTAACTGCAGTGAGTGCAGAAGGAATGCTTTCAAAAATAAACCAATAATAGACACTGGGTTCAGTAGAGGAGCTGATCCTGGTTTCCTCATCTCGAGAGATCTTTTTCCTTTGCATGTAACTGCATACAGCAGATTGTACTGCCAAATTGCAGCTCTCCCCCTTCCTCTAATACTGATCTCAGGTATTAGAAAAGGATAAATATTGTTTTTCAAGAGGGTGGCTTGCCTCTTTCATACAGTCCATCACTGTCCTTTCCAAAATCTTTCATCATATGATCTAACAACTGCCTGAAAATAGACCTGTCTACTCCCGTGTGTCAGACAGCACATCAAGACAGACAGAGACTTTTAAGAGAAGAAAAAACACTGAAGAAAAGGAATGCTACAGACCTAGATGAATCCATTCACTCAGCCCATTAAGTTCTTGTCAAATCTCTTCAGGGAAGAGATTAACCTCTTCAGAAGTCACAGCTGAAGAGTCAGAGTTACTATCACTTTCTTTAGAGAATCAAGCAAAGGGATTAGAGACGACAGTACATGTTGCCCTCAGATCCAGTTAATGACCCATCTACTGTACTTCCCAGATATTCAGAGGCAAAACCCCTGTAATGCTGGTAATTTTTAAATGGAATGTTCATAAGAACTTTCTTCCTTTAAAATTAATTTCTTTCCAGAAGAAGAATCTTCCCAAAGAGACGTGACAGAAGTGAAAGTACGAAGACTCTTTTCTAGGAGATCTGTACAAGCCTCATACAGAAATTACAAGGTGCAGTAGGTGGTAAGGAAATATTACCTGAAATGATGAGAGAAGATTTAGACTTCTAAAGTTTTCTTCTTGAGCAAGAATTTAGGGTAGCCAGCTGTTTTGTATAATTTCTTATGCCTGTTTTTAATTTGCCTGGAATTTAATTGTTATAGTCAGACCTACTGAACATCACAAATCATTAAGTTTCATCCAGAAAACTTGTATTACATCCAAAGGAATTCAAAGTAATGTTATTACTTGATGGACTCAGCTTCACATCACCACCAGAGATGAGATCAGTGTTGGACCAGAGTCCTAAGAGGCAGGCAGTGGACATGAGGTATAGTGAAATGTACCCAGATGTCTTCACCAAGACTTATGATATAAACAAAGCCTCCATAACCATAAATCCAGTGATCAGTAATCATTTAACACTAGTCTGCTGCCTGAAAATTAAAATTCTGTGTAACCTATCAACACACAGGACTACAATGTTAATTGTCTAATCTTTGACAACAGCTAGCATTTCATTTTGCAGAAGGAAAAAACCCCTCAAATTTTCAACAAATAAATACAGTCTTCTCTGGAGCTAAAGGTGAAGAAACAAATCATTGCTAAGCTTTAGAGAATGATTAATCTTTAATTGCTAACTTTAAATAAAGTTGAGTCCTGCCATGTTGAGTCCTGCCATGTATGAGTGACCACAAAGGGAGGAGATGAAACCCACAGATTTTAACCCACAGATTTTAAAAGCAAAGGAACGATCCCAAAAACCCTCCCTTTCCTCCCTCCTCTTTCTGCCATAGAAGTACGTATTCAAACACAACCACATAAAACATAAAAAATTGCTTTTAAATAAATTCTTTTCAAATGATATGAAATCTGCCTCTAAAGACCCCAATGACAAGTGCCATCACTCTTGATGTTTGGTGTTTAGCTGCATTGCTGCTCCTGTGCTGCCAAGACATGCCATCTCATTTCCAAGTTTAATGTTTTGTAACTTTGACTTCCAGCAACAGTATTTTGTCATATCTTTATCATCAGTCTTGAAAAGTCCTCCAACAGCAAACAGGTCCTCTTTTATCCTCCTTTCTTATGAATGAAAAACCTATGCTAATCTGAATTTAAATAGTGTTGTGAGCATCCTTTGAATACTCATTGTATTTTAATGTTCTTCAATGCTGAGCAATAGACCAGGACATAATGTTGCATAGAAAGGCAAGATCATTTCACTCCTCACATTCAAATTTACACTTAATTTAACCCCAAATTTGAATAAATATTCTTGTTGTCAATATTACAAAAATATTTTCTCAAAATCCTTAGTTTTACGCACTTCTAAAATATAAATTTGTCTCTGTTTCATAACTACATTTTTAAATTCAGAAAATACTAAAAAAACTAATCCCTTAAAAATATCTTTTGTTGTTACTGTGTAAAAAACCTTTTTTTTTTGTTACAGTCATTTCTGTTTCAAGCACAATGATGAATTTTCATCCATTAATAGTCCTTTTACAGCCCTCCACATATTGACTTTCTGTTACTTTATTCTAAAAGTTACAATATATGATCCAGCTACAAGAAAGGTATGTACATATGTTGAAATATAGACAACAATATAGGAATGCCATACGGTACATTCCTTCATTTATATTTTAAAATGGCATTGCAGGATATAGAGATTAAAGAAATAGAATGTGTTCTTATCATTATGAAATTCTCTCTGGAACAAATACTTCCATTTCAAAGACCACAAGATGACATGATTCCACTATCTGTCCAGGTCAGAAAATAGCAAGAGATTGCCTTTAAATCCACTACCTCCTTCATTCTTGCAGGTTTAGCTGAGAGATAATGTAAATGCAGCCTTTCTTTCGGAAATATTTGGGACTTTCTGAAAGTCAAAGTTGTCCAGAGAAAACATCTTCCACAATTATATATTTATGGGTATTTTCACACATATGCAGGTAAAAATAACAGAATTAATATATCTAAAGAGTGATATTTATCTTCTCTAATTTAGTATTCTAAAAGTTAGCCACCTTACCTAAATTGAATGCTTAGGGTATATACCACCCAAAAGACAGGCCTACACCCAACTTACTAATTCACACCATCACCTTCTATCACCACCACCTTCTAGAAGCTTCCCTTCTCAAGGTGGCCAAAGGAGATGAGGAGTTTCCACACTGCTCTCAGAGGATGGGTGGGTAAGTAAAACAAGGGAGTCACCAGATGTGTTCTGCAAACAGCTGTTCCCACTGCAAGGGTCACCAGTTGCCAGCTGTTCCCAGCTGTTGGACACACTCAGTTACCAATTTGCTGATAATCCTCCTTTTCACAGTTCAGATGAACCAACTTGGATTTTTTGGGATGAGCTATTTAAAATGTCTAATCCTATTTTGATTGAAACACATTAGAGATCCCCAGGGTTGGGGAAAATAAGCCGGTTTAATTTAGATGGTTTAAAAAAGTAAATCCTGGATAACTCAAAACATTTTGACCAGAAAGGGGTGCAAGCCAGCACAGTTAAGTGATCATTCACTGTTATAAACCCATTTTAGTTGCAAATTAGACAGAATAATGACTGAGGTGTGTATTAAAGTAATGCACCTCACAGCTGGGAGCTCCTCATCTCTCTAGTCTTACAGAGGCCAAACTGGAGCACTGAGGCACAGAGCTGACACTCACAGCAGTTCAGTGTTTATTTGCTATTAAGCATGGTGAAATTTTCCTCCTTGCTGTAAATCTGTGGCCTTTACAAACCTCATGAGAATTAAGGAAGTCTGGCATCATGTGACTGTGTAGCTCTCATCTGGATTCTCCAGTGTCTCATATGTTTCAAGTGCCAATCAAGGTATTCCCAACCCTTCCCTTACACATGGGCCCTCAGCTGTCAGATCAGACACTCTCCTCCACATGTGGCACCAGTAAGGTCTTCCTTTCCTCCTCCAGGGTCCTTTGCCATTATTCATACCTCTGACATGTTGAAAATCATCACATCCTCTCGCTGATTTGATCAAAAAGCTTTGGGATGTTCTAGGTGTGGACACACTTACATATATAAATACCCAAAAAATAACGATGTTTCATTGTCTTATGAAATTCCTGATGCATCACCACAAAAATAGAATTCACTAAGAGCAAGAATTTAAGTTGTTTACATGAAAGTGCTAAAAAAAGTACATGATCCTTTGAACTAGCTGCAAGCACAATATAAGCCTCTGTAATTAATTATATTTTATTGAAAAAAAAAACCAAAAAACATTCCTCTTTAATCCAGGCCGGGTGCTTTTCAGATAATCTTTTCTATGTCTTTTTTTGTGCAGTACTTCTTGTAAATAATTAGTGTGTGGTTTGCATTTAAATATTATGTAGACACCAACAACCTTATCAGAAATATCTCTGGAGGAATTTTGTAAATTATGAAAGGAATTTAACCACTTTTTAGTTTTAAATTAACACTCATTTAATTTATTAAATTAATGGTGTTTTACCAAAATTTTAATGGTGTTATACCAAAAAAGCCTTTTGCTTCATAGAGTTCAGGAAAGACAAGACTCTATTTTCCTCATTTATTATACATAATTATAGAACAGGTTAAATACATACATCTAAAATTGGATAAGAGGAGTCTCAGAGTCCTAAAAACAATCTTTTTTTAGTAAAATGTTTAACTAAAAGGTAATCTCTGAAGCACCTCTTATTTTACTCCAAAGTCATAGGAGCATTTTGATATCAATTGTGAAACTGACAATAAACTCTGAAAACCTTTGCCTCATTTCAGGTCTCTCTGTGTTCGTTATGCAGGCCAACAGTTCCAATGGACGCATCTATTCTGACAGACCAGGTATCCACCCAGGACATGGGAGCTCTGGTCATCCACCCTGCTGGTCCTTAGAGCCTTCCTCCTGTGGCATGCTCTGCTTAGCCTTCTCAAAGACCATTTCTATTTATTATCCTGGAAATCCTTCACAATGGGGACTGATCCCAAAAGCCACCAAGGAAGAAGCAAAATAAAGAAACAGTTTGTCTCAGCATGGAGCAGCAGGGTTTTCCCCGAGATGCACCTATGTTGCACAGGATCTTACACAGTACCATCCCTCAATTTCATGCTTTAGGTGTATCACTGCTATATATTCTTATGTTACACCAGAAACTTTAAACTTAGGGAAAACAAAACGGAACAAAACAAAACAACACAATTGCAAAAAATGGTCTGACCAGAGGGAAATCCCAGAAGGAAATTAAAATTAGTTGCAAGACAACTTAGTATAGAGGAAGCTAGCTGTCAGCAAAGTGCTCACAAGCTGGTCTGCACCTCTCATCTTCTGAGCTAGGGGTATTTTCCTGGTGCTAATTTGTTTCTCAGCATAAATGTGGGCATTGAAAATGTGCCTGATAACACTGGTAAGGATGAAGATATTTACCAACTCCTCCCCAGTACACAGGAAGCAAAGTTATGTAGGGAAGCCCTGCACCAGGGCCAAGCCTGGATGTCTTCTCATGCTCCCTCCTTCCACTCCAGTGGCTTCTATACCCTCCCACAGCAACTCCTGCTTTAGGTTTCCTTCCAACAGGATGGTTCAAACCTGGGGGGAGGCACACACACCTTTCCTGACTGATCTTACATTATGTACCCAGATTATTCCCAGCTGGACCTTTGTGTTTCCTTGTATTACAATGAACAGAGATTTCTACTTCTTCTGGGAAGTAGAAAACCTCTGTTTTCTTCTATTTTCTGTACAATAAGGGAAGCTTTTGTCTACAGTGCCTCTGAGCAGAAGCTTCAAGCCCACCGAGGATTGTAGATCTCAAATGATCCTTTTCAGGGAGCAAACATATTTAGCTCTTCAGTGTTCTTTTCTTTATTATCAACAGAGGGAAAGTAGCTTGTACTAAACTGGGGAAAATGTTATTCCATTCATGTTCTGATTCTATTCACTGGGAAATTCATATCTATGCAACAGATTGCACACACTTGAAATTAAGTTCTCTAAAATTCTAAAATGTTATGGGATTGTTTGGGGATTTGAGGGTTTGTTTCTTTTTCTTCTTAATATTTAGGGCGGGGTTCTAAATCTTGATGCTTGATCTAGCCTATAATCATTTATTGTAATCAAGCTGTCAAATGTTTTCCTACAAGCTGTGGTAATTTGGGAAATCCTTCTATGCACCATTTGCGGTCTCCAGCTGATATCATGCTATTAAATTGACATATTATGAAATTACAGTGTTTGGATGTGACTTTTGATGCTGGGGTAGATACTTTTCCATTCCACAACAGGGCAGACCCCACAGATTTTTGTGCCTTGGCACTGAGCTGCAGGGTCCTGACTTTAGAGAAGGGTGTCATATGTGAGTTAAGCACTTGGGGAGAACATGTTTCAGAGTGCACAGCTACAAGCCTGTGCTCAGGCTCCAGAGATTTACAGCATATGGGGTCCCATAAAATGTAATGCTAAAAAGAACTGGCTGGAGACCATCCAGTCAGGGAGACAGCTTTCATGAAGATCTCTGCCTGGCACAAGCCAGAATCAAACTGTGCCTACTAATGTCAATGAAATTTGTGGGTGTTTTTTGTTTTATTTTTGGTTGCAGTTGGTTTTGGGTTTTGTTTTCTTTGGGGTTTTTTGTGTTTGTTTTTTTTTTTCATTCCATCATGCATTATTAACACAATGCCTAAAAAATTATTTTTATTATATTAAAGACATAGAAAAAAAGAAAAGGCCTTTCAGCAAAGAAAGGACTGAGAGTAACTTGGCAGAGATATAAACAGCAGGGCAGATCATGAGCTATTTAAGCTAAACTGTAACAAGGGCACAACTAACAGAGAGGCATCTGGGAGCGGGCTTTTGCATAGATATGATAGAGAGAAAATGTATGTCAAAGATATATTTCAGATGATGAAGAATTTTAAAAGGGACAATATGTCCCTGCAATGACCTGGGATACTAATCATGTTTCTACATAAGCCAACTGGGAACTGTTTAGTTATATTTCTGCATAGTTAATTGTGCTTTTGACCCCTTTGAAGAAAGAAAGCAGAATAATGGAGTGATAAAATCGGGGATTCTTTTGTAGGATTTACCAATTAATCACTTCACTGGTAGCAGTTCTTCCTGTGTGGTATAGCACATATACTTCCCATTGCCTGGAGCAACTAGTTGGCTGGGAAAGACAAAACAGAATTACTTCTCTAAAACGAGCTTTTACATTTTGGAATAATTGCAGACTTCCAGTTCTTCAATAAAGTGGCTGAAAGGTATGGAAGAAAAATGAATCTTTACTGTTTTCCTTTCTTCCCTGCTTCCAAAATATCTAAACCACATGCATTTCCTCCAGGTCTACAGAACCCATTGGAAGTTAGAAAGAAGATTCTCATGAGCATGCCTGGTGCTTCTCCACAGTGCACAGACAGAAAAGAGGCAAGAGGCTGTGTTTTCACTCATCCATGCAGTGCTTGAGTAAAAGTGTGCAGGATAAACTGTCTTTTCGAGACACTAAAGAAAAGAGGACAGCAAACTAGTGTAGCTAAATCATGTGTCCTTATGCAAAGGCACCTCAGGATGCAGTTTAGCAGAGCCTTCAAATACTCTACCTAGAAAACAGGGCTGTTCCAAAACCTTCTAACACATAAACTGGCAGAATTTGGTCCACTGCCAGGAGCAAAAGTGTATTCAAACTATACTATGCCAAAAATATATTTCTGGGGACAGCTTTCATTCACATAATACTTGTGAAATATAGTGTAATGTTACTTAAATGTTCACAGGCTGCATGTTCTACCAGCAGAAAACTAGAGAACTCCGCAATATCTTTTTGGTCGTTAAATCCTTTAACTCCTGTATATCACCATATTTACAGAGCACAATACTCATTTCTAAGCATTATTTGCTTATTTAAGACCAGCTGCTTCCTAACCCAGAATGCCATTTAAACAAGTAATCCTAGCTCTCTGACAGCCTTACTATTTGCCCTTTCAGTAAACTTTTTTTTTCCCTTCTGGTATGTGAGCACTTGCGCTCTCATCTGCAGTTCAGTTCAGCTCCCAGTCCCTCAGAAGGCTAATGCTTTGCTGTGAGGGTGTGATTGTAAAAAAACCGTAGTTTTTATTAGAAGTAGTGGTCCTATTCACACCCCCAATCAACCCTGAAATTGATAGTCTTCATCTGATCTGCATAGGTCATCCGGCAGGTCACTGCCTCTGTTACATTACACCAGTGTTTTTCCACTGAGCCAGTTAACAAGGTTAACTAGAAACGTGACAGACAGAAGAGAGAAGCTGGACACATGGCACAGATTATTTGGCTTAGAAACTAGCAGAGCTTTCTCTGTGGCAAGAACATATGAATAAATGATTTTTACTTCAGTCAAAATAATTTTAGTTTCCTTTTTTTTTCTGAATGTCAAAACTCTTGAGAGACCAAATCATGTAATTTTCTACCCGCTCATCTAGAGCATACTCCTCTTGAAATAAACTGTATGCCTTAAACCAAAAAAAAAAAAAAAA